>OY735212.1:56923037-56985537 GCA_963457665.1 Thysanoteuthis rhombus | reverse complement strand
TATGAACTAAGGGATCAATTCTGACTTCTAGAAACTTCCATTCTTAAACCAACTCCACCCCCCCACCCCAATCTATTTAGGAGAGGAATTTTCAAAAAAAAAAACCAACAACATTCTCCCTACTCATTAGGGCATGAGTGTGTGCAAAATTTCAAGTTTCTCCTATGAAATGCTAGGTTGGGCAAAATCTGGATAGATTGACGATTATGAATGTCTAGAACACATGAATAACCTAAACCCAGCAACAGTGATTATGTTGGTCTGTTATGGGCAGGAATGATTCACTAAACCTAGCAACAGGGATTAAACTGGCCTGTTGTGGGTATCAGTGATTAATATTTGAGTAGCATGTTTATTTATACCAATAGATATGGTCTAAGCTTAGCTTAGTATGTATCTATATAAATCATTGCACACACTTATTCATTCATCTCCACTTCCATATCAAAAAGTTTAAATATGCTCACAGGTATTAGTAGATCTCTACATGAATAGATATTTGCTGAGCTTAGCCTATTCTGGCATTGAGCCATATGTGAGAGGTTAGGAAACTCTTAGATGTATCTGTGCATATATATATATATATATATATATATATATATATATATATATATATATATATATATATATATATATATATATATATATATATATATATATATATACTAGCTGAATACTCCTACAACAGATGGCTTATTTGGCTAGTATATATAAATGAAGCCCTTTCTCTGAAACATTTTGAAATACATTTTTTCCCAAAACTTTCCAATTCAATTTTGATTTAGAAAAAGTCTCCTTCAGTTTTGACTCCTTAGATAGTGGGTTTCTCTTCAATTTATGTTCCTTAAAGATTTGTATAAACATATAAAATGAAAAAATATGTATATGGGTGAGAAGTGGGCCCATCTTGGCACATTGTGAATAGAACCATCCCTCTAAAACCTTTCAGAAAAAAAATCCTACCTTTTTTTCTGAAAGCTTTCCCTTTGGTCAATTGAGTAGGCATGTCAAATTAGGTTGAACTGCACCCATGCTTAAATACTTTTTATAGTGTGACAGACAAACATGCATAACACCTCTCATATATATATACATATATATATATATATATATATATATATATATATATATATATATATGTATATATATATATAGACGTATATATATATATATAGACGTATATATAGATATATATATATTCATATGTATATATATATATATATATATTCAAACATATATATATATATATATATATATATATATATATATTCATATATATATATATATATATTCACATATACATATATATATCCACACACATGAATATAGATAATTAAGTGCCATCCCAGTATACCTGCCTTTGTATATCTGATAAAGGTGTTTGTTTGGAGAAACAACATTATTTAATATGATACAATGGACCTTTTGATTGTGTATGGTTTAATGAAGGCACAAAAAGAACGCCATTGAAAAGATCAAAGCCATTTTCTAAATGAAAGGATCATGATGCTGACATATAAGAAAGTTCATGCCATCTCGGCTTCCAGCTTTGAGGCATGACTCTTACTGCATGAGCTTATCAACTCTGTCACAAATTTTCATTGCTCTAATTACGCCAACAAGTTTAAGACTTATATATATTTATATATATATTTGTATACATTCATAGATATTGAACTCATGACACCAGCTATTATATGAGTCAATAACTTGTTTACCATTGCTCTAAGGGAGATATGCTTCATATATATTGTAGGATACTAGTTTTTTCTGGCTGAGCGTCAATATTTTTATATAAGGATGCGTTTTGATCTGATATTTTCACTGTATAATGTTTGATCTATGAGTTTAAAATTCACCACTGAATTAAGTGCATAGCCAAATATGCATAAGTATACAAATAGGCACCATCTAAGAATCCCTTTTTGTTTTTTTTTTAAACTTTTGGGGGACCCTATCTTCATTTTGGGACCAGCAATGCCCAAATATTTCACTGGTATTCCTTTCAGATAATTTCAGAAAAAAAGATCTATTTTTTTAAGATAGTTTTAGATAAAAGATTTATTTTTTCATATAATTCCAATTATATAAGATTTATTCTTCAAAATAGTAGTGGAAATGGTAGAATATGTAAGAGCTTGACATATATCTACTTCTCATATTCAGTGTAGGTTATATGATCTCAAAATGGATCCGAAATTGGCCATCTTTTGAAAAATTACCAATGAGGGCTCCCAGTGTCCTGGAACTTGAGGCTGTACTGGTTCACTTCATTCATTCCTAATGGACCTTTCCGTCATCCCCAAGCATAAATCCTTGATACAGCCTTGCTGTATACCTACTTCATGGAACCCATCATTGCTCTTCTCAGATATTTCCATTCACTGAGAAGAATATAATCTTGTCGCTTTGATGTCCTGTCACATCTGAATAAATGGATCTTTCAAGTTCTGCAATCTCGAATGTCATCTACCTTTCATAGTCTTAAGCTTGTCAGCTAGAGCACTAGGTTCCAAGACACAGAACATCTTTGCTGTATTTCCTGAGGTAATCACCTATCTATTCTTTACCAAGAACAGTGATGACTTGTAACAGCAATTTTCTAGAAGTTCTGACTATTTACTCATAGTCTCACCAACCCCTTACTGACTATCTCCTTAGATCAGGCTATCCTATTTTTTGCGGGGCGACAGTTTTGCATATAATCTCTGGGGATCTACGCAGCGTGTTGTGATGTTCCGCAGTTCTCTGAAACTCTTGCGACGTGACCAGCCCATTCTCATTTAAGTTTTCTAATGGTTTCTATGATATCTCTGACTCCTGTTTTCTCTCTAATATACTCAGCTGTCTTGTGATTCTTCATGTGAAGTTGAGTAAGATTCTCTTTTGTGAATATTGCTTGATGTTTGGCATAGACGCAACACACATATTTATTCTCTACTTCTATATTAAAAAATCAGAATATACTCACAGGTATCAGTATATATCTCTATGTATTTACTAAATATTTATTAAGCCATACTTGACCTGCCAGTACGTATCCACTCGGCAAAGTTTGTTCATCAGGGGTAGAGATTACTATCTACCCAAATACTTCACTAGTTCTACTTGAGCATTTGGAATATCCTTAATGTTAAAGTTTAAATTGCAAAACTTGCTGATGGCTTAAATTTCATCCTTAATAAAGATTTCAAGTTTTTTAGATGGGCCGATATATGATTAGCACTGAACAGCCTGGTAAACAGTAGGATATAATTCATAAGAGCTCTAACACTGGATAACTTGCAATGTCAGGGTTTGAAATCTCCTTCCTAATACCAATTACTAACACCTCCAGGTTGGATATCCAGCTTCTCAAATTTTAATTAAGGTTTTAACTAACACTTGTATTTATTTCTGAGGTCTCAAGATTAGCTTCTCCAGACGTGTATCAAAAACTTTGTATCGCTTGCAGAAAACACATATCATCGTTGATAAACTGAGAAAGAGAAAGAGAGTGAGAGAGAGAGAGAGAGACACACACATACACACACACATATATATATATATATATATATATATATATATATATATATCTTGGCTTCATAGATGAAAATTTTAAATGGTTTCCTATGTTTTTTGCAAGGCAGCAAGGCCTATATGGGAAGAGGTAGGCCAACCTATGGTGGTTGCAGGAGAATATCTGTCAGTTAGAGGAACCTCCTGTCGTCAATATTGACTAAGCTTAGTCCAACATAGGACCACAATAGTGAGGTTGCAATGAAGATCAAACTCATTGCTATTGATTATAAGACAAGCTTGCATCATTCAACAGCATGCACTCAATACATTATAGCCCCTATACTATACTATGCAGCAATAAGTTATGTTGTTTTCTTGGCTTAATTGACAAATTGCCTGTCTTATCATATATATATGTATATATATATATATATACAAAGTCAATACTTACCATATATGTGAGGTAGGATATCCGTGGTAAACTCTGATTAACCACAGATTTGAAGGCAACTGCCGTGAGGACGAGAGTGAAAGACAGTTGAAGTCGGTTTTGAGGATATGTTTTGTCCACTGAGAACGTAGTGAAGGCCAAGCTGCAAATTAAAAACTGAAAGAGAAAAAAAATAAATTAGATTAAGACTTTGGATACCTATATAATAAGTGAAAGTTTCATAAAATAAAATCGAGTCAATGATTGAACAACCATAGTGTCAAAACTTGAAGTCAATAAAAAAAATTCCCTCGAAAAATAATATGGTCAGAATAAATTCTATTTATGACATCACAAGCATTTTCAGCAATAGAGTAAAGAAGAATTTAGATATGGAGAATTTAACCATCATGAATAAACACGTCAAAAAGTCAAGAAAAAAAGAAAAAAGAAAAAAAAGAAGGATTCCAAAAAAGTGTAATGAAGTATTCATGCTAATTTTCAAGTCTGTAGACAAAATGGTACGGCCAGGAGCGCTAGAATACATAAATACGTAAACGCAGGTACATATAAACAGGAATAGAATGCTTGTCACCTTTGGTGGCTAAGGTTGTTCACTAATTAAAGGGTTGTTATAAAATGAGATACACTGTTGTGACATAACAATGAAAAATAAGTTATAGAATCACTGGACGTTTGAAACTAACATAAAGAAAAAGAGTGTGTAAGTTACGGAAGAAATAATATCTGTTGAGTTTAGACTTTAAAAAAAGATTAAAATTAGAAAATTGGAATTATTAAAAATAAATTACCTAATAAGATAACCCCTTCATTTTCGTGGTGTATATGCTAGTATTTGTATAATAACTGAAAATATTCATGAAAATAAAATATGACTGCATTTTTTGATGATAGCATATTTCTTATCTTATCCCTTTTCAGCTCCCTGAGGATCATTGTTAATGTGGAAAAGAAGTTATCCAAGCATTATGAGTTTTCAGGAAGCTTAATAGCCATCATGAGAACTAGTTAAGAATGGTTTGGAGCATTGGTTACTACCCTTTTTTATGCCTGGAGTTCACTTTATGACTTTTGTTTTGGTAAAATTTATGTACCACCCACACATAGTTGAAATCTAGTAAGCCACTTAATGATCATTTTAAATGGTAAATGGGCAAATGCATACGCTCAAAAAATTCATATAAAGTCTCCAAAAAGGGAATATACAATGTATTTATCATATACTAAGGCAATTATGTTTTGGTTGGGAATCTTGGTAATGATGCGCTGTTAGCTCTAACAACAACAAAAAAGATAGCAAATTTGAAATAAAAAATTCTTTTCTTGCAATAAATACTGACATACCTTGCAACCCAGTAATGAGTCTACCGCCCACTTAAAAGCTCAAATCACCCAAAGGTAGGCGGTATCGCCCAGATTATTAACCACTGATTTAGAGGTTAATTGGTGCTATGTGATGTTCTATTGTAATCAAGCGAACCCCATCTGAATTTCTTATTTTACAAGGATGTAATGTATATCTTGAAGGGATTCCTTTGAAGCCTCAACTGCTTTTAGAAATCCCTTCAAATATATGAAAGGAGGATTGATATAGACTCAAGAAATCTTATTTACTGAAATTCATCTGAAAGAGAGTCTTCAACCTTACTCTTCAGTAATTAGCTATGAAACACTTTGATATTTTATGAAATGTTGGGGCATTTTTGTGGAAATTCTAATGTCCCTCTTTTTTGAATTTGAGTGAAACACACAAGAAAGTTTTTATGTCAGGAACAGTTTGTGTATCTTTTACTCTTTATTTTAACGAAGATGCAAAATTATCTGTCAACTTTTTAAAAAAAGATCCAAAACTTGAACCTATTATGGGTAATAATTTTTAACAGTCTGTCATTGCTGCTTTTAAAATCAATCAAGTACTTAGGTTGGTGGGGAGAGGGGCTGAAGCAAATAGAAATTTGTCATCTTTACATAAAACACCTTTTCGAAGAACTTTCAGAAGAAAATACCTGTGGTTAATATTTAGTTAACAAACTAAAATGAATTTGAGTTTTTAAATAAATCAATGATTATTCATATCATTTATTTGAAAATTATGGAAGGAAAGACTTGGGCATAAGGGAGTTAGTAAAGTTTAAGAAAAAAGAAATATCCATATCTCGCATGAATGAATCATCGTTGCCCATGCATGTACCATTGCAAATTATCTAAAAAAATTTTCTAAAAATATCTAAAAATAATACCAGCAGAAGATTTGGGCATTGTTGGTTCGAAAATGACTATAGCAACTCAAAAAGCACTTTTTGGGGAAGACAAAAAGAAAAGTTTTTAGATGGTGCCTAGTGGTATACTCATGCAAATTTTCATGATTGTAGTCCCCCAAAATGTGACCAGAAGCACCCAGAGACAGACACAAAAACATGAAGATTTGAAAAGAAAGAAGAATCTGTAGCCCACTTGGCTGGTTGATTGGTCGAGCCATTTGTGGGACTTCAGTGATTTGATTAGTCAATATGAAATGATGAAAAAAATCAATGATTATATAACACTTCTGGTTAGTCACTTGATATATAATATCATGTGATTAATGTCCATTGTTGGGGGTGATCAATATAAAAATTTGAAAATGGTAGCGATTAATGAATAAGTTAGTTCTTGCACTTTTTGTTGATCAGTAATCACTAAAACAATCTGAATGTAAAAAAAAACATGAGGAAGCTGTTGGAAACAAAATAGACCCACATACTAAAAGCTTGTTCAGGGATGAGGAAAATTAAAAAGGAAAAAAAAAAAAAAATTTTTTTAGATTCGGAAGAATATTCTTTCTTTGGTTTCAATAAACAAAAGTTGAATAAGCTGATAATCCTAATGAACAAGATCATTTTTCAAAATCTTGAACTTTTTAGAATAAAGATCAGAAAGAATTCTGCCTGGGACAAAGCCATTTTTGCCAATTCAGCATTTTCCACTTTGAATTTGGCAGGCTTCTGGTTTAGACAGCACAAAAATTATACATGGAATGCCATTTTTAGCTAATTCCTAGTGATTTTCCTTTTTATTCATTTTAGATGAATTTAGCTGTTTTGATCTATTAAGATTGCCACAACAAGGTGATGGTTGGATTTTGGTATGTTCTGGTGTTTTCAACATTTTTTTGAGGTTGATTTAGTGCAAAAAAAACCTTTGTTTTGTCAACACTAGGCAAAGCAAGTGATAGTCTGAGGTTGACAAGTCTGTTGAATATGGAAATTATTTGAGAACAGCTCCATGATTGTTTGCTGCATGAAGATAAGCATTGTCAGGTAGAAATATTATTGGTCGACTCCTTTGTCAAGAGAAATGTCTTTTTTTGTTCCAATTCTTGATTTGAATTAGAGAATCACACACTGTTGCATTGCATATTTATTGATCATTCAGGCTCCAGCAGTTCATTATTAATAATTTCTTTTAAATCTCGCCAAATATCAAAGAACTCCTCATTCCAAGTCCAGAATCGCAAACTGGATCAATTTTGACTCCTTTAAACAAGCACTGTCATGCAGAAAAATCATGGGTAAATTTCCTTGCCCAGAAAATTTTTTTCTTTTCTCCAAGTGTCATTCATTAAGCCATTTGATCACTGTAGTATTGCTCAGTAACAGTTTTATCCAGGTTCTAGCTGTTCATAATAAAGAATTTACTTTGAATGCAACCGAACACAGTTAAGAACTTTTCCCCAATAAATTCTGTCTAGGTCGAGATATTGAAGGCTCTCCTGGATCTCGTCACAATCTTCTTTATTGCAGATTCTTGTAATAAATTTGTTTTTCAGGAGTCAGTGACTGCCTTGTCGAAAAATGTTTTTTGTTTATGTCAAACAAGAAGAGAGATGCAACTGTTTGAACACTTACAAATGTCCTACCTCAGGTGAAGCCATTTTCTTAGCCTCGAAATATTTCCTGTGGCTTATAAACAAAGTACCATTGTTGACTGATTACACTAGCAGTAAACAGCCAGGTAAACACAAAAGATCCTTCTATACTTCTCTAACATTGTGCAAAAAGTGCCACAGGGAATTTTTTCTGACAATAATAATGACTAGCATTCCAAGGGAAATTATGAATCTCCACCACCAATACATACTGCTTTTTACCTTATAATTAAAGGAGTGGTGGCGAAATTAAGTTACCTTGATGAAAATAATACAATTATTTGAGTAAAAAAAAACTCTCAACAGGGTGATCCATTGAAAAATTGGGAAAAAGGTGATCAATGAATAAGTTACTTTATTGATGGGGGGGGGGGCTTTGATCCTTAAAATATATAAAATTTCAAAAAGTGAACCTGAATGCTGCTGCACTCAAACTAAGGAACCAATCTGATATAAACTTCCATTGTAAATTAAACTCCCCATTAAATCCCTATTAAAAAAATGTAAAAGTATTTTCCATACTTATTGTGGGTGTGCGTGTGCGCTAAGTTTCAATTTTCCACTATCTGTAATCAGGGCTGATAGATATATACATATAAATGTCAGAAAACATGAATAACCCAAACCCAGCAATAGTGATTAAACCAGTCTGTTATTGGTAGCAGTGATTAAAAACATACCTTTTCTTTATTATTATGACTACTTTTGTCGGACAAATTTCTCTGGTTCTTCGTCAATAATAATTTTTCCTGTTTTGAGCAGGAAGAGAAAAGCAAGTGTCAAAACACTGACTAATGTTCTTTTTCTTAAGGTTGGGAGAACCCATTTTCCTAGCTCCTAGATATTTCTTTGAGCCTGTAAACAATGCCACCAAACACAGTAAAGGCCAAGGAATGGGAAGTCTTCACCAACATTCTTTTCAAAATACATTGTTGGTACATATTTTGATAGGTGAGGTCCAAACATTTGGTCAACTCTGTATTTGTCGAGGATCTAAATTTTTTTTAATGGCAAACATCATGAAAAGAAGTAATGAACATGTCACATGCAGAAGCAAATTCCAAATAACCAAAACGAAATGCCCCTAAATTTATTCCAGGTGAACTTTTTCTATTGTTTAGAAAACGGAGCAGATAAAAATTTAAAACTCTAAAGCAGGATTTTCATTGTAACTTAATTTACACATTCACCCAGTTGTTCAAAAACTTTAAAATCAAAGGATTTTGTTTCAATCATTTTAATGTACAGAACAACAGTTTCTGTTTTAATGTTTGCAAAGAAAGCAAACTATATTTGGAAACAATTTTTTTTTTGTCATTTAAAAGCTTTATTTTTAAAGTGTGTAGGAGCCATTGGAATTTTGCCCTGGTTGTCGCTGCCAAAAACCACCCCAAAACAAGCAATAACAGCATTAAACACCAACCATCAAAGTTGCTTCAGAGAAAAGATTAAACTTCATTCTCATTTGATGAATGGTAAACTCAAAAAATACACAGAGAAAGGAGACCAAAAGGACTGAATAAATGTTTAATTTTATTCTACCTGCCACTTTTTCAACTATTAGAAACCCTTCATGAAAACTATCAACAAAGGTTTCTTCAGTTATCAAGTTGGTCTGCTTGGTCTGGCTGGCTATATATGTGTACAGCTTGCACCAAAGGAGCTAAGGGGTTGAAAATTCAAACATTAACTCCTTATTATGTCTAAAATTTTTTTTTTTTTTTTTAGAAAATTCCACCCCTAAATAGGATTTTAGTGGGTGGGGGTGGGGGGTCCAATTCACAATCTTATGTTAGATAGGTCTCTAGTTTTTGCCTGGCTATGTTCATGATTGTTTTTTTTTTAAATTCTAACTTTTTAATGATCCTACAAAAAGAAAGAGAAGTAACTTATTAATTGATCACCCCTTTTTCCAATTTTTATCCGATAATAGACATGGTTTCTGTTGAAGATGACTGTTTTTCTACATGTTACTTTTTTAATAATTTTCTTATGTGTCCTGTTGTGGTTACGAATGGGTTTAACAGCTTCTTGCTACTTCTGCCTCGGCAGATACATTAGATTAGGGAGAGTGGCTTGCTTGAGTGTTCCGTCACCATTATTTTTTCAATCATCATGGCATGCCAGTAACAAGACATTTCATAAAGATCATGTGGCGATAGGAAAAATGATAGGGAGAAGTATATCTATGCCTTCAGCCAAAGCATTCTTTGGCCCTTAATTCTAATGGTCAGTTGACTCCATTTTCCATTCCTGCAAAACCATCTTGCAGCACCTCTCAATTCTTTGATTATCCTACAATGGCAGATCAGTTCCTGCAACTTGCTTGGATCTACTGTCAATTCCTTGTATCTCTTGTCACTTTCTACGTCAGGGATGGAGAGTACACAGCATTCTAGACCATCAAGTGCAGTCTCCCATAGCCTTTTGAGGAAATTCTAAATTTCTTTGGTAAAAATGAATCTTAAACAAGAAAGGAAATTACAAATGAAAAATAGTCACTAATTTGATGTTTTACTTATATATTCTCATGGGAATGAAATTTTGAACCAAGTAAAATCATTGTTGCATTTTTTGTTTTTTCCAGGCACCCCCTGACAGATCATTGCATCGTCTATTACATCCTAGCACCTCCTGACATATCATTGCATCCTCTAGAGAAAATGGTATTTTTCTTCTTTTCCAAAATCCTATCCTAAATTGTTTTTTTATTGTGTGTGTGTGGGGGGGGGTAGCAATCTGCAATGTAAGTTTATACTAAATTGATCCTTTAATTTGCATCTGTGTTTGTTTTTGCAAATTCAGATCTTTTTCGTGATCATGTCATAAAAAAGGCAACAGAGGTAACTTATTTAAGATGTGTCCCCTGATTATTAAAAGGTGTGATGTCATCAAAATAACATCTACTCAGATCAAATTTATTCAACCAGTTGCTGATGATGTTATAATAGAATATCCAATGTCCATATTTTGGTATAAAAAGCAAAACACCAAAAATGGCTAGTTACAATTTTTATTGAAAATGATACTTGCAGGATATTTCCATTTTGCAATATTGTATAAGTTTGAGAATCATAAAGAAACTATCTGCTCCTCCTCCTTCATCTGCAACTACCACCTTTGACTGTGGACACATTGTTGAACTTATAGTTCTTATTTTTTTTTTTTATGCCATTTCCTCTTATAATCAGCATGTGTTCTTTGTCTATCTTTCCCACTTTATTCCTGTTCTCTTCCTTTTTGACCTTTTTTTCTCCTTCACGTTCCTGTATCCTGACTTCTTTTCCTCCTCCATGTTTGGATAGAACTCCGTCACTTTGAATGACATCTCCGACCAGAAATCAATCACTCAAAACTATTCCTGTAGATAGAACTGATTGAATTTTCAATTTTCCTTCTAATCTTTGATTCTTTCTTTTTACCATTGCAACATTTTTTCCCTGGCAGATGTAGCTTTCAATGTAACAAGTGAACAATTCTCCAAAATTATCCAAAAATGCTTCCTTTGATTATTTCTTCCTTTACAGGCTGATTATATATATATATATATATATATATATATATATATATATATATATATATATATATATATATATATATATATATTCCATTCCTAATCTCAGACTGACCCAAGCTGTTTCTCTCTTCCCTCACTTTTTGTCTCTCTCTTCTCTTATTACTTGGATGCTTAGTTGCAGACATGGACAAACACCGATATTTCTGGTTTTGAATTAAGCTTACCAATGTAATTGCCTTTTCATTTTCCTTACTGTAAAAGCTGCTCATAGCATGGTATAAATTCCTTCGAGTCCAGTTGAGTATTCGTGTGTATATATATATATATATATATATATATATATATATATATATATATATATATATATATATATATGCATAAATATATGTATATATAATTACATGAAATGCCAAAAGTATATTCCAGTTACATGCCAAAAGAAATTTTCAAACTGATACCTGAAATGGAAATTTGTTTTTCTTTTTTGATAATCCTATATCAAATTATAAGTAAATTTCTGTATCCTCCAATGAAATTCAATTGTTATAAAGGATGTATCACGTGTTTACAAAATCAAAATCAATGAGGTAATATTTATAGATGGTTGAGAATTTAAAATTGGAAAATTTTGAGAAAGCTTGTTTTTTTTATATCTATTGAAAATAAAATAAATCTTCTCTATATAACAAAACTTTTTCAATCTCATTACTATATACATGAACAAATCAATACAATGACAATATGTTATAAATTGTGCTTTAATTTGCATATATATATATATATATATATACATATATGTATATATATACATATATATATATATATATATATATATACACTTATACATATGATGATGAAATGAAGGATTCGCTACACAAACATGTTTATGTTTCTGGCCTGTCTGAGCTTCTTCTAGAGTGGTAAAACTGACAATGTGGAAGAGAAAAAAAATTTGAAATTACTTCGTACATCTTTTTGTATGTCTCAATTTTTTTTTCCGAATAGCCTGAATATGTATCACCAGAAGCCACATTTTGTCAAAGCCTTAAAATCAAAAGTTTATTTGAAAGGAATGGTGAAAACTACAGAAATGTCTGGATGGTAGATCGGTTTAGAGAAATTGATGGTTATAGGTAGGAGCAAGAGGGGGTTTTATTGCTGTACATTAGTGGAAAAGGGTTCTTGATGATAAGTTGGGTCTTTAGACAAATGAGTGTTCCTCCTTGTAGATGTGGTTGTTTGGAGGAGGGAAATGAGAGTGTCTGGGTGACGTGGTCAGTGTAGGAAGGGAAATATCTTTATATATATATATATATATATATATATATATATATGTAGAGAGGGATTGTTCGATAGATAGATTGAAGATTCTATTTTCAGACATACAAATTTATTTTGGATATTCATGTATCTTTACACATTTGCATTCAAATTCACAGATTCATCCACTTAATGTAATTAAACTTGGCAAGAGTAAGCTCAATCATTGTTTCTGCTTTTGTAAAGTTTTAATTATTGATTTTCTAAAAGTATCATAAGTCCTCGAAGCAGATATCGATTAGTTTCATTAAAAGAAGGAGTGCATTGCATAATCTCGTTGTTCACTGGGGGCGATTTTATAATCAAAATTATATTTCCCAAATTCCCCCAAATTACAACTAAAACTAAAAGCTGATTTAAATACACCAAGTTGGTCACTCTATAGAAATCCTTATGAGTCTAACATTTTTTGGCAGCATACCCTGTTGGGGATGATCAATTCAAGAATTAGAAAAAGGAGTGATTAATGGATGAGTTACCTCTCTCGCCTTTGGTGGGGGGGCAGTAATCACTAAAAAGTCTGAATTTTTCAAATGACAAATCGGCACTAGCTAGGAACCAAATTAGCATAAACTTATATTGTAAATTTACCTCCAACTCCCTCTAAAAACTTATCGGGGGGGGGGAGAATTTAGGAAAATGAAAAAAAAAGATGTTTTTGTAGACATTATAAAGAGTATATGTTGAAAGTTGCTGACCTCCAATGGAATAGGTGTGTCCTGTTTTGCGATTTGAAAACTGAGTGTCACCTGTTTTGACAGTTCTGGTAGATCATTTCTAAAACGGGCATTTGTAAAGTGTATGGGGATATCCTCCTCCTCCTCCTCCTCCTCCTTTTAGCATCCGTCGTTTTTGACATAACTTCCTCAAGATTTTCCAGACCTCTCTCTCATGGGCATCATTGAGCCAGTATTTTCTGGATTTGTCTAGTTAGTCACTCTATCTTATTTTCTTTATTATCAATTCTGACAAGCTCTTACTATCATCCTGACTTTCAGTTGCTTTTTATCACAATTACTCAAAATTGATGATAATGTTACAATACTTCTTCCAATAATAAGAATGGATTTGAGAAAAAAAAATGTTAATGCATTTTTTTTTTCTGTTGGGCACAGTTTTGCATATAATCTCTAGGGATCCATATTATTGAATTATTTGCATATGAATTTCAGGATTGAGCACATTCATCTCATCACTTATCCCTCTGGATACTCTGGTAAACAAGCAAATACAATCTAACAAGATTAATCTAATATTATTCTAACAAAATCTGTATCTTGTCATTCGAACAAAATTCTACAGAATTACTTTGTTTTCTTTTCTTTTACTTAAACACTAATAGTCAATGCAAAATATATTCTGATTCAAATTTTTTATTGAAGATAATATATTAAGCTGATTTGTTATACGTACGTACGTACGTACGTACGTATAACAAATCAGCTTAATATATTATCTTCAATAAAAAATGCCTCCATCTAGATGATGAGTTGAAATTCTCAACATTTACTCATTATTATGTTTATAAAAAATCCACCCCTAAACAGGTTTTTAGCTTTTAATCCCCAGAGATCACATGCAAAACTGAGGCCAACAAAATAAAACATGGAGAGATGGACTTGACAAATTCAGAAAGTATTGGCTCCGCAACACCCATGCTAAAGACTTGTGGTGAATCCTAGAGAAGGTCTATGTCTAATGACGGACATTAAAAGCCTGATGATGATGAATCCCTTTGTGTCTTTGCCTGTTTTTTAAAAATTCAGACTTTTTTAGCAATCAGGGCCAAACGCAACTTCTTCCCATTTTTTAATTGATCACCCCCAACACCGCATGCTTCTGAAAGGAATTGGTCACATGATGTTTTCTATTGAGTGACTAAGTAGTCGTGTTTTTTGTCTTTTGTCAGATGCTGTTAAAGTCTGGTTGGGTATGAAAGAAATTCGAGCTATTGAAAAAAAACTTCAAAATCTGAAAGATGTACTAATTAATTTAATTCTGAGTGTAATTGGTTTCAGTCAGTGTGGGAGGGATGAGAGCAGGGCTGTTTTCGTGTTTGTTGAGGGCACATGGGACAAATCTATGCCCCACCAACTGTTATTGATGGACGCCAGACGTTCGTTACTTTTTTAATTGAATGCTCTAATGAAAATGGCATAAGAAAATAAAAGAAATAATTCAGATTTGTCGTCCCTGATGGGAACATAATTAATAAAAAAACACAGATGTGTGTCTAATCTTAGATATTTTTTATGGCATATGAATGTATGAATTAAATCACAGATATGTTCTATGTTCCAATATCTTTGGATCCTACTAATCATGGTTTTGGATGGTGACCGCTGAAATATATAGAATTATATCCATACCTCTCATAAATGAATCACTGTAGCCCGCTTGTGTATCAGAACTTATTATTAGAAAAAATTATCTGAAATTATCTAAAGAAATAGATCATTTATCTAAAAAAATTCTTTTTTAAATCTAATATCTTAAATATCTAGATAATACCAGCACAAGATTTGAGCATTGTTTGTCGAAAATGACCATAGCTATCTAAATTTTTTTTTGATGGTGCTTAGTGGGGTGTTCATGCAAATTTCCTTGGTTGTAACTCCAAAAATGTGACACAAACACATATACGCATACAGCTTAGTAAAGAGAGGATAATCTGTATCTCCTTTGACTGGTTGGTCAGGTGGGTCATTCATAGGGCTATGGTTAGTCAATAAAATTCATGCATTGTATACATGTTTTCTTCTCTTATCCTTAAATTTCTCATCTATGAAAAAGAAAAAGGAAACAGAGTTTTACTTTTTTTTGTTTTTACATTTCTTTTTCTTTGAATTGTCCTGTCACAAGATTAATTTAAAAGGTAAATCTCTTCAGTCTGGCATCCAATCAAACAGCTGAAATCTTTTGGGTATAAAAAAATATTCCCAATTCAATTCAGCCGTTTTCTGAGAGATGCTCATCTGGAATCATTTTTGGTTTCAGTTCTGGTTTGGTCAAAGAAAGAAATGATTATTTTGCTTATTATCTTTTTTATTCCCTCTTGCTTGAGCAAATGAAATGACAAACAGAAATCAAATGAAATATCTCGTTTTATCTGGTAATTACTTTTGGTAACAAACCCTCTTCAATTTTATCATTATCTTCTCATGAGTTTTTTTCACTGATTTAATTTTCATTATGCTTGTTATATATAGCCAGTGGTTCTATCAGCCTTCAGATCAAAAATCCCATGAGTCCTCACTTCTCTGTTCACTTCCTCTTTCTTTTCAATATTACTATTGTCATAACAATAATCACTGAACTCAAAACTATCTTCTGTAATATTCGAAATGGCAACTACTTCCATTTCTGCTGAATATTCTTTTCTATTGACTTCCTTGCTGTAACACAACCTTACGTTTGAGAACCTACTCTGATGATCAAGGTAGTCTTCTGACGACTAGAACACCTCTTGTCATTTAATTTCCAATTCACACTTCTCCAATTCTTTCAGCTTTATGTTCCCCATCAATATTCTTAAGAGGTTGTGAAGAGATTAAGAACCAGCAAGCTTCTTTGAGAAGATTGAAGGTTTCTTATAGAAGAGTAATGGAAAATATCTCAGTACTAGCTGAACTACTGTCCCATGAAGAGTCACTCAGCTAGTATATATATGTATATGCATATATTGTATGTGTATATATTCAATGGGGAGTGAGGGTCCTGTTTTGCATTATAAGCTAAAGCATCCCATCTCTTAAGAGACAACACCCAATGGAGTATGATAGCCAATGACAAAGTCCTGGTTTCTGTTGCATGCATCAGTTAAGTGATCCTTGCAAGTCTTAAATCTGGTCGAGACCTGGACTTCACACCTACAAGTCTTTATGACCAACCGCTTGACAAGATTCAAGTCTGCTCAAGGAATACTTCCATCTGATCTCACAGGTTAGAGTGTACTCAATCAGCTGCTGAGAGCATAGGGAAATTTGCTCTTACTGGGAATCAAACTCAGGACATTCTGCATGTGAAGCAGACATGCAAACCATGACATTTGCTGAGCTGACAGTTTAGCTTTATAGATAGAGCCTCCCCAGCCCAAAACGTTTAAAAATGCTTTTTTTTCTCAAAACTTTTCAAATCAATTTAAATTTAGGAAAAAATCTCCTTCATTTTTGATCCCATAGAGGTTGGGTTTCTCTTCACTATACATCCCTTAAAGAATTATATGTAAATTCTAAAAAGATATGTGTATGAGCAGAAAGTAGGTCCCACTTTGGCATTATAGTTACTTCATGAACAGAGACCCCTGCAAATCTTTAAAAAGATATTTTTCTCTAATCTTTTTGTTTTAAAACCTATACCTAGGTACTTGGAGTAGACATGTTGGATTTGGTTGGGTAGCACCCATGTTTAGCAATTTCTTATTGTGGGACTGACAAACACACAAACACTTCTCATTCATATATTCAATAAGATAATACAACGCAGTGATAATTATTGTCAATTTATACATCCATTTTGTATGCAATATATATTAGAAGCGACACATCTCTTGATAGATTCCTCATTCAAGCACATAAAATTTTTATAATTAAATCAAACACATTAATGCACATAACTGCAGAGAGCTGTTGAGGCCACTCATCGCACACGCACTCAAATTTTATTGCTTAATGTCCAACATTGCAATCTATAAACTGGACAATTCTCCTGTGAGTAATATTGTTAAATCTCGTTCTCTTTACAAATATTAAGTGATGTCCCCTATGAAGGGGTCTTGATCTATAGCCATACATTTAGATATGATATGCCTTGTGGACAAACTCCTAAAACCTTAAGCATTCACACATATCAGGGATTCTACTCTGGAAAAGGCCCGAAGTTACAGAGGAATCCAATAAAATTTTCATTGAGGGTTCCAACTAACTTCATTCTCTGAGATCTGTTGTCTTTGAACAAAGGCTTCATGTTGCGGCCTGGCTCACTTGACTACTGACAGATTCCAGCCCCTGTTATTTCCAGGAGTGAATTGAAGAGAAACAGGTCCAGTTAGTCATCCAACAGAAACTGTCATGTGACCATCTCGGTAGCTTACTGTGTTGGGGGTGATCAATTGAAAAATTTGAAAAAAATCTTGATTAATGGATGAGTTGCTTCTCCTGCCTCTTGTTAAGCAATGATTACTGAAAAAAAGTCTGAATTTCACAAAGAACAAGCATGACACAAGCTAAGGGATCAGTTTGGCATAATCTTACATTGCGAATTGGACCCCCACAAAACCTGTTGAAGGGTGGGTAGGGGGTAAAAAAGCAAAAAAAAAACCCTGTTTTTTTTTCTTGACATAATAAGGAGTAAATATTGGAAATTTCATATCTTTAACTTTAATATTGCAGCCTGTAGGTATATACATTCATAACCAGCCAACTGCACCAACTTACTGTGTTGGGGGTGATCAATTGAAAAATTTGAAAAAAATCTTGATTAATGGATGAGTTGCTTCTCCTGCCTCTTGTTAAGCAATGATTACTGAAAAAAAGTCTGAATTTCACAAAGAACAAGCATGACACAAGCTAAGGGATCAGTTTGGCATAATCTTACATTGCGAATTGGACCCCCACAAAACCTGTTGAAGGGTGGGTAGGGGGTAAAAAAGCAAAAAAAAAACCCTGTTTTTTTTTCTTGACATAATAAGGAGTAAATATTGGAAATTTCATATCTTTAACTTTAATATTGCAGCCTGTAGGTATATACATTCATAACCAGCCAACTGCACCAACTTACTGTGTTGGGGGTGATCAATTGAAAAATTTGAAAAAAATCTTGATTAATGGATGAGTTGCTTCTCCTGCCTCTTGTTAAGCAATGATTACTGAAAAAAAGTCTGAATTTCACAAAGAACAAGCATGACACAAGCTAAGGGATCAGTTTGGCATAATCTTACATTGCGAATTGGACCCCCACAAAACCTGTTGAAGGGTGGGTAGGGGGTAAAAAAGCAAAAAAAAAACAGGGTTTTTTTTTCTTGACATAATAAGGAGTAAATATTGGAAATTTCATATCTTTAACTTTAATATTGCAGCCTGTAGGTATATACATTCATAACCAGCCAACTGCACCAACTTGAAAACTGAAAAATTTATTTTGACTGTTTTGGTGTCGTTTTTGAAGAATCTTGTTGATCACCACTACCCATAACAGACTGATTCTATCTCTGTTTCTGGGTTTAGAATATTCATGTGTTTTCTTTTGGTAATTCTGCTCAATTTATGAGGTAAAATGAAACATGTATAGGTGGCGGTGATTCATGATTTTCCTTGGAATGCTAGTAGTCAGTGCGTTTACATATGACTCAAATAAGACATCAGGCTTTTCTCTGGTCGTACATACTGATGCATCAGCAGTTGGATCAATAATTAAGATTCACTGCACTTAATTAAAAAAACCAAACAAGAACCATAAGTTCAAGAGTGTGTCCACCATCCATGGTAGTCAAAAGAAGAGGAAAAAAAGCAAGTAGTCTTTCTTTGAGTCCACTGATTCTCATATTTATAAAGTATCTTGATTTAGATGTATTCGGAGGGTATTATTTTCGAGAAAAATCATAAATGGTCATTTTTATCCATCTCTTAAATATGAAAATGCTAAAATCGTTCCTTCTATTATGACATTATAGCTTTTGGTTCTTTAAAAATGTTACACCTTCGGTGACATCACATGTCTTCCTTCTTTCCTATCTCTGTTGTTTAACATGACTGAGTCCAACTGACAGACTGCCTGGAAAGCATTCAAATATAAAAGACTTGAATTTTTCATCACTGAATTTGTGATTATTTAGAATGTAACACCTGCTTTAAGTAAATCCATATAGTTATCAGAATTTCAGGTTGTCCAGTCCATTTCTGGAATTTGGCCAATGACTTTCTCTGGAAACAAAATGTTTATCTCTAACATTGTTTACAAGACATATATCTTCTTTGAGAATAACTTTTTATATTGATTCACCCTCCCCAAATGTTCTCAATAATAGTGACTGCAATTTGTCAATAGGTAGTGCAATCATTGCTGTAGTTTCTTGGCAATAATCATAGAAATAGTGAATAGCTCTCTCTCTCTCTCTCCTTTCACATCCTGTTATTCACCTGAGACATGAGATAGCTAAGGTGAATTATGATTGATCAGGTTGTGAGTAGAGTTTTTTTTTTCTTCTGTTTCCCAGGGTCAAAGAAGCTGCCCAATTCTGACTGGTTGAATTTCTAGGTATAATGCAAAGAAATATGATATTTTCTTTTTGCTCTATCTACATGATTGGAAGAGAGTTTTTTTTCTCATGAAGGAGAAAGACATGTATCTGAGAAGGTGGCAATTTAGAGATGCAAGCTCTAGTTTCAGAACATCAGTACCTATTCATTGTAGAAGTCAATACACAGGCTGGGTGAGAATGGACTTCCCATTAGAAATTATATGTAACTAGCCATCTCAGTCAATAATTGAATGACCGTCGCGTCAAATTTTGAGGACATGTAAAAAAATTCGATAGCAGAAAAAAAGTATGATCAGAAGAGATTCTATTCATAACATCACAGGTATTTTCCGTTCAAAAACATCTAAAATAGAGCAAAAAAGATATCTAAAAACATCTAGATTCTGCTGAATCCTGATATTTTTTATACATGTCAGAATAGGGCCCCCAAAAGATCAAAAAACCTTTTTCTCTAAAAATGAAAAAAAAAATGCATTTTTAGAAGGGGTCTAGTGTAGTGATACCAATTTTAAAGTTTGTTGACAAAATGATGTGGCCAGGAGCACTGTAATACATAAACAAACACATGTACATATAAAAAAGGATAGAACCCCTCCACCATCTTTGATGGCTATGGTTGGTCAACTTTTGTAAAAATTGCTTTATTTCTATAAAACGAATTCCATTTTTGTAGTTTCTTGCACTGATACCATTATTAAAGACACGCATACATGATAATTTTTGTATGTCACATATTGAAATTCTCCTCAGAAATTTCATTGGCTTTTTTTGATGTTATTTGTGGATAATTGTGTCCAATCCAAATTTTCTCTTTCTTCCATTAATTGTCTTTCTTTTTTTGTCTGCCGATTGTAACATTGAATAAGGTAGGGTGTGAAACTTGTAGCAAAAAGGCTTTTACTATCAGCTGCTTTTTATAGGCACTAAAATATTTTTGCACATTTGTGCATTCATAGAACATAGCTCGTCTAAAGTACAAAGCAGCATAGACCACTGGTGTGATTTCATAAAAGCAGTATAACTTGATTGCATCTCTCGGACGATTCTAGGTTTTATGGAGCTCTCCATCAAAAATTGGATTGAATCATTGTCCAACTCTCTGCCAGAGTGTTACATTGGTATAAGTCTTCGAAGCATTCAAGAGTGAAGGTGTGATGCAAATTTATAAAAATATAGATATGTATTCTGATTGGTACAGTTCCAAGAAGATAGAAAATAATGGTTAGAGAGAGTAGTGCTCAGGACAACGGATGGGCTCACGGGACCAATCTTGGTATCTTGTGATCTGCACTTGCTGGGAATCTGGTCTCTCCAAGGTGGCAATCAATACCTTCTTATAGGGGATCTATGCCCACATGTTTGGCGGATCCACCAACACTTTTTCTGGCTTTCCATCCAGGTAAACGGAAGTAGCAAATCTTTTTGTGAAGACACTTGTCAGGATGTTTTTCGTTAACACCTGTCATCAAGGTGTCCCACGGATGCTTTTCTGCATTTGCACATCCTGTTTATCTCCATCAGTGGGCACTGGATATGAGACCAATTCTTTGAATTTCAGTTCCGCTATTCAGTAACAATAAGAAGACCTAGGCGTAGTTAGGCACTACAATTGATGCACTTCTTATTTTGGTGTTGTGAAAATCGCTAAATATAGTGTGGGTAGTTGGGGCCATTTTTAGTATCTTTTAACTTGTTTTCACAAATTTGGGGCTTTTTTTTTCATTCAGCTCTTTTTAGTGTAAAACATATTTTGAGTTGGCCCCACTGGTCCTAGGACAAAGAAATTTCTTTCATCTGCTGCTCCCAAGGTGAAATAGAATTCTTTTATCAAGAAACTTTAATGTTTCTTCATGAAGAGCATCAGTAAGAATATTTATAGTTTTTTCCCCAATTGCTTCCTTTAAATCTTATACTTAAACTTTCAAAACCTCAATATCTTGATACATAAACTTCCTATTTGAAAGTAAAGAGAGAAAAAATAAATCTTTAATAAGACTATTATCATGAAAGGATCATAATAGTTACAGAAATATATACACTGTCTCTTGAGCAGAGTTGATTGTACAAAGCGAAGTATATCAGTCGGAAGAAATTAAAGAACTGAAGCTGAAATCAGTTGCCCATCAACTGTAAGCAACTACAACTAGAATCATTGCAGCCATGATCACCGATTCATCCAAACAACAAAAAACATACGTTAGGAATTCTGCCATTTTAGTTGTCTGTCCAATTGACTTTGTGCCTATTTCAAGATTCTGGGTCACATTTTTTGGCAGAGAGCCTCGAAAATTCCCAAGTCTAGTCCTGTAGACACCTTCTAAAAATAGGCTTTTCATATTTTAAAATTGTCTTTTTTTGTTTGTTTTTTTTAGGGTGGTCCATTTGCAATAATAATCCATTGTGAAATGGACAGTTATTTTGCCACAGCCTTGATGTAACATTTATGATGTCTGGGCATTTGTGGAAAAGCGTGGTTTGAATGGATGACATAGAGAGAAAGAGAGAAAGAGTGCGAGAGTGGAAGAGTGAGTATGAGAGAGAGAGAGAGAGAGAGAGAGAGAGAGATTAGAAAGTTAGATTTAATTAAGAAAAAATAATTTTTTTTTCCTACTGGTTCTGTTACACCTGTTCCCTTGAAACTGATAACTTCAGTCAGCGGGTACCTTTGATCTTGTCAAGCCTTGTATTACTCTAAGTAACTTTGTATCACTGTCTGAAGAGTGGGATGCGGCAGGTGGGTTAATAAAGTCTTGGGTGACAGAGAGATAAGAACTTACAGAGGATGTATTGTGAGAAAAATAAATCAAGTTGGTTTTGGTTATTTTTTGGCAAGGGTGGCAATATTATTAACATAGTTGACGTAGAAAAAAGCCAGAATATGAATCAAAGACCTTCCCTCAAGATTTTCAGTCTTCACGAGTGTATAGTATAGTCATTGGCAAGTCTGATAATGGCACTTAGAGTTAAATATGTTGGAAAATTCAGAGTATTTGTTTATTTCTTTCAAGTTCCATCAGCAAACACTTAATTTTGTAGCCACTTTCCATTAAAGACCATCACTTGGCCAATCTAACAATGTACATTAAAATGATGATTATGTTGAGTGTTTGATATAGATTTTTACTGAAAATAAACCACTCTTTATCTTTTGTTACTGTCAATTATACAATCAGTATTACTATGACTTCAAGTAATATCATTAATAGTTTTATTTATTGTTATCATCAGAGGAAACCAATATATTGTCTTTCCCACAATTATAATATGATTGCCACACACCAAGACACACTGTATGATTTATTGGGTGCTCCATGAATGTGGTCTTTTGTGTAAGTTGGTTCAAGCTGATTAATTATCCATTATGGTGTAATTGCTTCAGTATATTTGGTTGGTGCAAAAATAATTGCGGTTTTTGGTATTTCAAACGTTGATACTTATTTTTGGTATAAACAATTATTTAAGTATGTTCATGGAATATAGCATGTGATGGTATGAATTTTACTCTACATATTGAAGTTGAAAGTTTTCTATTTATTCTGGTTTATTTGAGACTGTCAAATATAAGAAGGAGAAAAGCAAATTTTGGCAATTTTGTTACATGAGTTCAAAATGGGACATATATTAACAGAAACTGTTCACAATATCAACCAAGTATTTGACCAAGAGACTGTCAATGAATCTACAACTTGACATTGATCCCCTCAAATTCGAATCAGAGAGACGACCCTAGAAGATGAGGAGTGCCATGGATGTCCTCCGGTGAGTGGCATCATCCAATTAATGGCCATTATTGAGGCGGACCCACGCAAAACAACTCAAGAGTTTGCAGAGGAACTAAATGTTAACCAACAGTTGTTTGACATTTGCACAAAATTGGAAAGCAAATAAAGCTTGCATGTCATGCAAATGATCTTGCAAAAATTGAAGAAACTAGGATACAGAACTCTTCTTCACCAATCATCATCATCCTTAGCCTCTCAGCATTTGTCAGTGGACATGACCTGCCCTAAAAATCAACAGATGTCTCTACTCTGGGCATCGTTAAGCCAATACTCTCTGAACTTGTCTAGTTTGTCTCACCATCTTATATTTTGTTGGCGACAGTTTCACATGTGATCTCTGAGTGACCACATTATGAGTTTTCTGTCATTCTTGCAACTTGACCAATCCATTGCCATTTGAGTTTTCTAACTATTTTTATGATATCTCTGACTCCTGTTTTTCACTAATATATTGTGCTATTGATTCTTTCATATGCATGATGCATAGTTCTCAGTTTGAGGGTAGGTTTCATATTCAAGCTCCATAGGTAACTATTGGTTGGATGCTTTGGTTGTTTACCCTTCTTTTAAGGATTATTGGGATTTTCTTGATCTTGAAGGGTGAGCTTGTTCTCCCAAAGGTTTGCCATCCTAGAGTGATTCTTCTCTTGGTTTCTCCTTCTTTTGAGGATTTCATGGAGATTCATTGTACATGGACTACTTTCTTCAGCTCTGCGTTTTTGATTTCAATCGTTCTGTCTCTAATGAATTTATTGTTAGTTAAATCTTAATCTATCAAAATTCAAATTCGTTTTGTTTGTTTTTCTTGATGAAATCATTCATTTTCACTAAAGAACAATGTTTGTATTATCTTCTCTCTAACTGAATGAATATCAGAATTATAAGATCATAAATAAACTCTTTGATAATAGAAATACTGCTTGAGTAAAATTTCTATCTTCATTCTTTCCCATTTTCAGCTAACTTCATGGCTAAAAATACCAAATATATATGTTTTGAGTTAGCTATGAAATAAGATAAAATTGGCTAATAATTCTTTTAATGGCCAGATGTAGCCTTAAAATGTCTGATTTGGCATTGATGGCCAGTCTCCTTAGAAGTAAATGAAATGCTTTCCAGTCTATGGCAATTAAGTGAAAATACAACACATGCGAATATAAATATTTTTTTCTTTGTGTAACGTGTTCCACAGATACTATACACTGTTCCCTGAGCAACACTCTGACCATAGATAAATCACACAGATACTACACTGATCCTAGGCAGAGGGTCAGGTAGGAACATTGATCCAAGGTAGAATCAACCGATATTATGATCCTAGGCAGAAGTGCTGATGTAAATAGAGCTGCTGTTTTGTTATATATACTATACTAATAATAATGATATACAGTGAATCTTTAATAAAACAAACCATGTTATCACATGAAATAGACAAAATATGAGTCAAGAGAATGACTGTCTCTGTTGACCACAGGAGTGTAGGTTTTTTTTATGGTATCATGACTAGAACACTTCAAAACTACTACTACAATTACTCCTCTGCATTCAGAAGTAAACAAACTTATAATGGTTTAGGGATTCCCGAGGAGTCAATTATTGATTCATTAGACATGAACTAATTAACCTTATTACACGTCACGACATAACATTACACGTCGCAACATAACATGTTTTGTATAGTTATATGATGTATCATGTTCGATACCACATTTATATATATATACAGTATTAACCTCTACCATAGGTTAATTTGAATTATCATCTTAAACAGACATCCTTCCCTCCAACCTCAGTCCATTCTGATGCAGATTCACCGTATTATTTATGAGGTGAGTGATTAGTGTATACTAAAGTAAGTCATAAAATTAATATGAAATTAGTGTGAAGACAATTATTCCAGAACCTGCCATAGATACTAATACGTAACTAAGGACAACCTATGTTGTGCAGACGAGAAATCAATCAAAAATTTGTCTTGAACGTAATTACTTTAAAAGTTTTCTTCAGAAAAAAAGTAAGAAAGAAAAATACAGGAAATTTAAATTAATTATTTGCCAAAAAGATACATGGAAAAACCTTGGAATATTAGAAAAAATAAAATTGGTTTCATTTCAAGCAGTTTTCAAAGACATTAATAAATATAATTGAACTATTTCAGAGTCGAGATTTTTTCTCCTTCTCAGATCTGTATAGTGTCATTCGCACAAGACTTTATCTAAGAGCAAAACTCTTCAATTAACTTTATCTCAGACATTTTATTTTTCCTACTTTACAGAAGACAGATGAACCAAGGTTGAAACACCTGTCTAATCAATGTGTGTACTTAACCACTGTGATTAGCAGATTTCCAATACTTCCTTTACTTTTGCATAACTTACATAAAGCAAAGAAAATTATGCAGAGTTAAAGACCACCTGGCTATCTGAGTATTTTGCCCGGACACACGCTTCTCTAATTAATCAATGTTGTCTTCATTTTTCTTGTTTTGAAGTGATCTTTTAAAAATTCGAACTAACTTAACCGACTGAACTGAGCATAAAAAAATATTCATTCTTCCAAGTATGATTCCCAAGACCAAGCTGGCCAGATGTACTTGATATTTTTTTAGATTAAGTTCATCATATCATATAAATATAAGAGAAGAAAATAAGAAAATGTGAATATTAGATGAGGACTGTGTTCAATCATGTGAATGCTGATACACTAATGAAAGTCATGAAAGATGAACTCCAGAGAGATGGAGTGTTAGTTTGAGCTCCTACAAAAGTCAACATCTTTATTCTGTATTTTCTCATTTTATTTGAGCAAAGAATGGGTTGATTAAAAATGTTAAAACAAAAAATGAAGAAACTCATCAAAATTATTGATATAAATATGTAATAATAAAAATACTCCATCCCAAAATCTCAAAACAATATCAGAATAAAGTCATAAATACAATCCATTCTTTCAAAGCGATTCCTTGACAATTGAACTTGTTGTTTGTGTTATTAACCCAACATTTCAGCCAATCCATTCTATGGTTTTCTTCAGGTGTAATATCTAAATGTGATGGTGGTAAACCAAAATTTCGAAATGGTAGGAACATTTTTTCATCTTCTTGAAGGTGATCAATTGTTAGAAAAAACGTTTGAATGTTAATAACACCCCTCAAATCTATAAACAGTAACAATCCATTCTATTAAGTAAACATAATCATGTTCCATATTTCTTTGTTAGTTAACTCTTCTGCAATCATTTTTCAAAAATAATACACAATCTTCAAATCTAAACACTATGAATCTAAGAATTCAGCCATGGTATTTAGAATGGAATTATCGTGAAAGACCTTAGAAATTAAGACACAAGACATTTGAGTACATATTTTGAATTTTGCAAGAATTTATCTTGAATCTTTGCTACAAACATTTGCTATTTAAATATTCCAAGAGGCAACAAATAAAATCAAAGAGAACGGAATCTAATAATAATAAAAAAGTTTTTACTGTTTTCAAATTTGCTGGTTGGCTGAATCATGATTACTGGCAGCAGCAATGGAGCTACAAGGAAGGAAATTTCAGCACTTACTCTTTTTTTTAAAAATTATCCCCTCAATAGGTTTTTAGTGAGGGGAGGTCAATTTACAACGTAAGTGTAGGCTAAATTGATCCCTTGATCTGTTTTATTGGAAATTCCCCCTTTGAAAAGTATTTTAATTAAGGTTCCATTCACAATGTACATTTATGGTAAACTGGTCCCTTAGTTTGTGTCTGGTTGTGTTCATGCTTCTTTGTTTGATAATTTGGACTTTTTTTTACTTATCACTGCCCAACAAAAGACAATAAGTAATTCATTCATTGATCACCTCTTTTTTTTTCAATTTTCTGATTGATCACCAATATGCTGCCAAAAGATTTTATCCTTTTTACTTTTAAAAGTTGTTGTTGGTCATGTAGCTGTTTCTATTGAGTTACTAGCCAAATCTGTTTTAAAAAATTATGGTATTTATCTTTTTTTTTCAGGAAAAAAGCCTTCAAAAGCAGCACAATCTACCAGTATCAGAATTCAACCATTGTCTTCAGATGTTAAGTGAACATGCTAATAGGCCGTTTCAAATCATTCATTCATTTTTTAGATTCAATTTTTCATGTAAAAAGGTCACGGGAATAAATCATTTTACAAAAATATATTCCATGCTAATGGCTTTGGACATGAAATTAGATCATTTAGTATTACATTTTGTGATATTTGTATGAAATGTAGATTGGTTATATAGATCACAGGTAGATTGATGAGGTAAGTGAATGAGATATATTCGGTTAGGTTAAGTGCTTGTCATAGTGCTGGAATTTTAGTGATGCTCTTGTTCAATCTCTAAGTTTTCAATATGAATATATACTAAAAGCATTTATGTACATTGAGAGAGATATTTATAAATACATCTATCAACACACATACATGTATGTGTGTGCGTGTGTTGGTAGATCTTTGTAGTTGATGGTAGATGAAGTACACAGGCACACACTTTATATATATATATATATATATATATATATATATATATATATATCTTCCTATCCATGATGAACAAGGGAAGGTACTGTCTATAAGTATGGTGCACAAACTGATTGTGCAACTAGGGCTCTTTCTCCTGAAACCAATGCAGAGAAGTCTGCATCACCTATATAGGCCTGGCTAGTTGCCTAAGAGCCTGCCACAGATTTGGTGAACCCTCCAATATATAAATCATATATATGTATATATATGTATATATCTATATATATATATATATATATATATATATATATATATATATATATATATATATATATACATATACATATATAAACTTTACACTGAAATGTCAGAAGTATTGGTCTATCCAGTCTCTAGTTTGTAATCTGGATGAAGAGGATCTTCACTTTCTTCTCAAAACACAACATTCTTTGTAAAGGATCTTCCTTTTGGCTCTCCTCTACACAAATATTACATTTTTAATCGTGATGTAAGTAGTTCTTAGAATGGCAGAAATTTTTTATGAAGACCAAATTCAAATAGGTTAACAGCATTTGTAAGGAATCAAGCGAATCAAATAGAGAGTGGTGCAAGAGAGATAGACAGCTTTCTTTCTTTGTTAGGAATGCTGTTCTTTTTTATGTCAAACTATATCATAGTATTTTCTAAAATCAATTTTTGAGATAAATATATACAAAGAAGAAAGAAAGAAACCAAACTATACAGTATTTATAATTAATGTATACATTTCATTCATATCTACAACTTGGGAGAAAATCAACACTCTGGACAGATTAATTTGAGGAAGAGAGAAAGAAAGAAGGAAAAGAACTAGGAAAAAAGAAAGAAAGCCAACAACACAATCTTTGTAATTAACCTATACACTTCATAAGTATATTTTTCAATTCACAATGAATCATGCATTCATACAATATTTTTCATTTTATTTTTGATGAAATGAATTTCAATTTATATTTCAGATGTCATAATGGGGTTCATCTTGAAAACTCAATTAGTGAGAAATAGGTTTATTACAGAAATAATTGTTAGATTTTGTCTAATGCTGACAAAAACTGTACATACAACCTCGAGTTTCTGTTTTATTTCTTGTTTTGAAATCCTTGACTTTCAAAAAAACAAAATTGAATTTTTGTAGTACAAACTGTTTCTTGGTTTTACAAGGTTTTTGCTTTGGACTCTTTAATATCATTAAAAATGATGGACATATCTTTCTGATTCTGATGAAATTATGAATAAATCTTGAGATAGTAAATTCCATCATGAAGAATTAGTGTTTTATTGAAGTGG
This sequence comes from Thysanoteuthis rhombus, assembly GCA_963457665.1. Taxonomy (NCBI): domain Eukaryota; kingdom Metazoa; phylum Mollusca; class Cephalopoda; order Oegopsida; family Thysanoteuthidae; genus Thysanoteuthis; species Thysanoteuthis major. The sequence goes on along the minus strand of OY735212.1, from coordinate 56,955,999 downwards.
AAGAAGAGTTACATACCATTCAAGTATTAATCAGTGTATTTATGTATAGATATATGTATAGATCCAGAGTAAAGGCAACCAGTTTTACTAAAGTTATCTTAGAGAGAGCAGTAACCTTGAGAGCAAGTTGAATCAGCCTTAATACTATAAGAGCCATATTGTTCCAATAGCCGCCTTTTGCAATTTCCTCTGATGAAACAACAACCATTCACTGAATGTAGGACTTTCACAGTAATAAAACATAACATCAAGCAATAGGGATCCACCACTAATTGATCTAATATCAATTAGTTGTCCACTTAGTAGCCAAATAAACTGGTCAATGTCAGAACTGAAGTGTTGTTGGGTACAGCCAACTCTTGCCACAAACCATACACAGTGAATATCCAGTGAAGAACCAGCTCACAGGTAACAGCCGAGGAATAAGCATTCAGAGAAATGCACTATGTCACCAGATTTATTGATAAAAGAAGTTTTTATCAATTTTGATATGAGGTAAAAAAGAATAGACATCATTCGGTTGAAGTAAAAGATTTCTCTCATTGCAGATTTTGGACATATATTTCAATTGAATACGTTTTTGTTCACTGATAACTTGAGAATTTGATGTAGTAATTGTGGTCAGTCATAAAATTGGGGAACCATAGTGATGCAGTATAGTAGGCGGATGGAAATTAACTCCTACAAGTCAATTGCTGAAAAAGTTTTAATAATTTTGCCTCTCTTATTTTTCTGAAAAAAAATCTTGCAAATATTAGATGTGCAGTTTTTTAGGTATTTTTCCTTTATTTCTTTCTACTCATCAGTTTTTTTCTTTTTGTTCATTATTTTGTCCCACCTTTTGTCCCACTTAGACCTCGGAATATTTCATGTTAAGACCAATTTTCATATCAATTAACAGCATTGGTTAGGAATTAAGTTACTGTGAAAGAGAAAGACAGAAATTTTATTTTCAATTGGTCCCTAGTGTTGGAAAGGATAGAAAGATACCATATATAGAGAGGACAAAGGAAGAGGTTTTTTCTTTTTTTTTAATGCCATACAACATCATATTGCTCTGTGGTATGACCATAAAAGTTATTTTGTGAAAAAAAAAAATATGAATAGATGTACCAAGTGGACTATGTGAGATGTGTTCTTAAACAAACAGCAATGAATAAATTTTTCTGTGAGACTGAAGAGAAACATGTCAGGTAAAATGAGCAGAAGGTATCTTTTTGGTAAAATGCTGTTCAAACAGATAAGAGAATCTGAATACTCAAAAGAGGAAAATGAGTATTATTGAAATAACTAAGATCACTGAATTCAGTCAGACTTTGTAAGCATACATTCTTGATAAACAAAGTAAAAATATTAGTTGACAAACAAACCCCAGGATGTTTTTCCACCTGTCATTTAGTAATTAAGATTTATTTCTCAATTGTTATATGTAAGTATAAGTAAGACTCGAAAGACACACTCAACCATTTCTCCACAAACTCGCCTATTAGATCTGCATCAAAATATTTGTTATTTCCCTGCCTCACATAAATAACTCTCTATCTGCAGATTAGGATCCCTGGGACAACAAACGCAATTGAACTTTTCTTTTCAAGTATTAACCAAATAAAATCAAATCTTTTACTCGAAAGAATTTTCTCTCTTGATTGCATAACTTTGTTGACTTTTTCACTATTGATAGCTTGCAGCACAAAATACTAGAACTTTTACATTTCACTATCACTGAAAACAGTCAACATATACACCTTTTGTTATTCAGTTTTCTTTTCTTTATCTATTAAAATTGTATTCCTTGTTATGATATAGAGTTTGTTATTTGATTAACACTTTCCTCATTATTTTTAACTGAGAACCATGCAACATGTACACAAAAGAATCATGATCAACCTTAAAAGGAGAGATCACAAGACAGCACAATATATTAGGGAAAAAACAGGAGTCAGAGATATCATGAAATCCATAAGAAAACTAAAATGGTTATGAGTGGGTCATGTTGCGAGGATGACAGACAACTGCTGAATATCACAACTCATAATGTAGTTACCCACAGATCATATGTGAAACTGTCGTCAACAAAATATAAGATGGTGTGACAAACTAGACAAGTTCAGAGAGTATTGGTTTCACGATGCCCATAATAGAGATCTGTTGATTTTTAGGGCAGGTCTATGTCCAATGATGGATGCTGAAAGGCTGAGTATGATGATGATGAAATTCATTAACTGAGAAAGAAAATGAGGGTTGTTCTTTTCAATAATCATTAATAGAAACCCATAAATACCGTGCTTAGATGGCTTCAGGAGTAGTTGAATAGGAGAACAAGAGTAAATGATAACAGGTCTGGTTAATCTCCAAATAGAAACCATCAAGTAACCAACGTCAAGACAGCACAATATATTAGGAAAAAAAGAAGAGTATGAGACATGGAATCCATAAGAAAACTCAAATGGCAATGGGCTGGTCATGTTGCAAGAATGCCAGACAACTGATACACATCATTAATCACAACATGGACCCCAAGAGATCACATGCAAAACCGAGGCTGGCAGAATACAATATGGAGAGATGAACTACACAAGTTCAGAAAGTATTGGATCTGCAATGTCCATGATAGAGGGATCTGGTGAATCTTTGGGAAAGTCTATTTGTTACGACAGATGATAGAAGACTGATGATGATGATGATACTGCCAGATGCTTTCCTATCTTTTGTACCTAAAGCTTTTAAGAAAAGAAAGGGTCCAATTTTTCTTCTCTCTCTCACCTATAAAGATAACCCTTTCTTCATTTTTTGTAAGGAACTACTAACCTAATCAGCAGTCAGCCCTTAGAGAATCAGCTTTTCCCAGATACACACTACTACTGATACTACACTTCATACTGAATTGTAAGATTACAATTCAATAGTAGTTGGTTAAATAGTTGTGTTGGTTCAAATTGTCAAAAGTAAGTTAGAATAAATCAAATTTTATTATTCATCCTGAATCATCAGGGGTGAATGAAAATAGATAGAAAGCTCACAGTTTAGTGGCTAAAAATGGTGTAGCCGATCAAAACCCTAAAAACAGATACGTGGTTTTAGTGCCATGTTTGAATTTCTACTTCCTCCAATCTTAACATGACATAGGATAGACATGTGAGTTGATAGCTCTAGAGCCCCTCAAAACACACATGTTTTGGATGGCTGGAAAATCCACTAAAACCCCTTTGTGATTACGTACATCTTATCCTACGCATAAACATCAGACCACATATATACAACAGGAACATTTTTATGTACCAGCTCATTACAGCAGGTGTACAAAGAAAACGCTATTATATTTTGATCATTATGATTGCTGGCATATATGACCCTTACCATGGATTGTAATTTCAATTCTAAACCAAATCTTATACTATAAAGAACTTTCATACATCAACATACTAAAATATTTAATTGGAGTCAGATATTGTCAATTTAATCAACTTAACTAGGTAAATGCTACGGCTCCTTTTTTCAGATACATTCTTGTGATCAAAAAATAGTAAATGAAAGAAAGAAAGAAAGCAGACTATACAGTGTTTATATACATTCCATATATATCCATAACTATTGCATTTCAGATGATAGTTTTCACTCAATTTTTGATGTGATCATAATTTTGTAAAGATATTGTCAATAGTTTCAAGAAAGATCATTAACATTCAAAGAAAGAAAATTTTTTTGATGATTGAACTCTTTGATGATTGTCTTGTGAAATGGCTACCACTGGAATATTCAGTTTACTACCATCATTGGAAAATTCTGTTTACTATGATTGCATTTGAATATTACACCTAGAGAAGGCCGTAGATTGAAACATCATGTTTACAACATAAACAACAAGATGAAGTTTAATTGTCTGAAAGACGGTTTGAACACCATTTTTATCTTGACCGTTTTAACAGGATTTAGCTTGAAATCTCAAATGAAAAAATAATTTCATTACGGAAACAAATCTTGCCAAATGCTGTCAAAAATGTATATACAATGTCACAGTTTTTTAACAGAGTCTGTACTCATTATATCATATCTTGATGAACTGAAAAGTACTCACATAATGTGACCACACTTTTTCAATCTTTTTTCCATCTTGTCATTTTATCTTTCTCTCTCTCAAGACTGGCAAAATTTGTTTTGCCTTCTTATTTTTTTTCTCATTTTTTCATTTTTCCGAAACCAATTTTCCTTTCTTCGTATTTTTTTCTCAAACTCTTTCTATAATCCTTTAATTCATTTTCTCTCACTCATTAACTCTCTAATTGTTTTTTCTTCAGCAAAGGTATATCCTCTGGGCACACCTTAGAAGCTCTTATAAGTTTTCTGGCTGAACGTTGATAAACACTAAATGATCAATATTTTCAAACTCCAACTATTCAGTTTTTACTTTATTTTCATATGTAACAACAATGACAGATGACAATGACCAGACAAAAAAAATAAGTGATATTAAGCATGAATATCAATGGCACAGTTACGTCGTCAGAAACTGGGGATGAATTCACTCCCACTCCTTAAGCCAAACTCAGGTCAACTTGTTTTGCTAAAGTTCTCAAATCCCATTTACAGAAACTAATAAAAAAGGAATTGAAATGGGATACATAGTATTCGAATAATATTGTATGGAGGAATAAATTCTGTTTTGTTTTTCTTTTAGATTTCAGTTAAGCAAGGGAGTTTGACCTTAGCACAGCCAAGCTTGTTAATATTCTATTCACTATATCTACTCACTCACTAAATGTACTATTGAAATCTTTGCATTTTCCTATATATATATATAGTATTAGTATTTATTTTGTCAATTTAGATGTCTTACTATGTAAGTAATCACTAGAGTAAATGGGAGAGTTTGCCGTATTTGTGGAAAATGGGTAAAAATAGACAGTTAGTAATGATAATATTAATTAGATTCTTTTCTGGCAGGTGCTCCCTTGATGGCCTACAGAAAGGACAATATTGTAATATGACTATTGACTGAGCTAAGAGAAAATAGAACAGAGATAACAGCAAAAGTTTTTTTATTGTTATTTCAAAGTGATCCGTCTAAAAAGGGCCACAGTCGAAAAATGCTACAGAAAAAAGAACTACAAAATGTCCCTCAGTATTACAAACCTGACACTTGTAGATAAGGCAAAAATAGTCTTGAAAGGAGACTGACTATCTGATCTAAAGCTAATGGGTGTAAACAAGCCTAGTTTTTTACAATAGAAACCATCATATAATATGTTACTTTTCTCTCCTTTTGTTGGGCAGTGATCACTAAAAAAAATATGTGACCAATTTAGCATAAAAAACATTGCAAAACCCTAAAAGATTTTAATTTAGGGATATTTAAAAAAAACAACTTTTTTCAAGATATGATGAATGAATATTTGAATTTTCAGCTCTTTAGCTCTACTGGTGTAGCCAGACCCACTTAAAAACTGGAAAAACTTATCTGGATTGTTTTTGGCAACAATTCTGGTTGATGGTTTCTAACAGGGAACTTGAATCATGGAATAACATTTACAGATGATGTATCATGAAATTCAATCAAAAACATCCGGGAAGGAAGGGAAGCAGAAACCAATTATGCAGAACCTTATAAAAACAAACCGCAAATAGAAATACCAAGTGAAATAAATCAATAGAAATTGAAAAGAGACAAAAGTTCATCTAAGCCCTGAATTAGGTGCCACTTAACCACTTGCAGGACTCAGAATTTTATACTGATGTTGATGATGATGGAAGTGATATTTGGGCCAATAGAGAATTAGTAAAGTACACAAAGTATCTACCCCAAATCTTCCTTTACTGACATCATCATCATCAGTGGCTCTTTAACGTCCATCATTGGACAAAGACCAAGTTTAGTCAGATCTCTTGATTGTTGGCGTTACAAGACCAATGTTTTCTGAACTTGCCTAAATTGTCACGCTATTTTTTTTTTTTACCTGCCTCAATATTGCATTCGATCACTGGGCTTCAACATTGTGTGTCATGATGTCCAGTGGTTGTCTGCCATTCTTGCAACATGGCCAGTCAATTGCCATTTGAGTTTTCTAATGGATTTTATGATACCTATGAGTCCAATTTTTTCTTTAATATAATGTACTATCTTGTGATATCATGGGAATCATGAGAAATATTCAATGTTTCAAGAATATCAATTATTATGAATATTTATTATAGTCAAATTGTTTGTAAAGAATTCAGTTATAGTCAGAAATTTGAATTAGTACCATCCAAAAAAGAAAATCCCGTCTTTTCTCTCATCCATCCATGAACTGAACTACCCCTCCTATAAATATATCTCCATTTCCCTCTGACTCTCTGGGGATTTTGTTTTAAGAGTCAGTCAAAACAGAGGCCAGAACATAACAAACTTGTTTACAAAATAAATCCAACTTCCCTACTTGGAAGACTGGTCCTCTACCCTTCTTCAGTACCCTAACATTCACTAAACTAGTGTACTCATAAAATGAACCCTACTCACGTGACATAAATAGATAGATCAGTCTTTTTTTATTAGTCTCTTCTATCACTGTGAAGAATAGGTGCCAAGAAACCTGATGTTGAAATCTTTTCAATAGAAAAGTGCACATCTGCTACCAGCTTGAGACATGAAGTTTCACCCGAGTTCCTCCAGCAGTTTACGTCTCAACAATCAACTGTTTTCAGCCGAGTCAGGAATTTTCATTGCATCTATGTCTCCCTGCTTTTTCCTATGTATTTATAAGTAAAATAGCTGTATTTGGGGGGCTTTTTGAGTTAATTGACAGCTCAGACTCTTGAAATCTAACTCAAGTATGAATTGGTTGATGGCTATCCAGGAGCAAAGTCAGACGGCATAGAGAAAGGCTTGTAGAAGAAATTCTATAGAAGAGCACTCTTTAACAAAGGAGACAGAGAAGCATTGTTTTGTCTTTCCTTTTTTATTCATTCTGGTGTTTCACTCCAGCTCTGGCAAGTACTTTAACATAAATGTCACTAAAACACCTGAAGGCACAGGTGCTGATATAAGTATGGACAGCAATATTAATTGTATGTGTGTAAAGGAAAAAATCTTTTATACATTTATAGATATTGGGTAATGGAAAACTCTATCTAATAAAGATAATAGAATATCTTTATATATATATATAATGGTGCATCAGAATTCCAAAGCCTGGCACTAAGATATAAGCTTAATTCTTATCTAAAATTTTCACCGTATAAAGTTCAATTATGTGATTAATATTCACCACTGATATGAGTGTAATGACAAGGAATGAGATTGTGCTGAAAAAATAATACATATATAAATATATATATATATATATATATATATATATATATATGCAAATAAAATAATTCCTTTTTCCATCACTAGGCTGTGAACTAATTAATCTACCCACTCATATATACAGCACTGCTAATAACTACTTGAATGGATAGAAATATTGCTTATGTGGCTTGGTTTTGAGAGTGAAAATCAGGACCCAAATTCTAATACAATCTGCACAACCAGGCAAGCATTTATTCGTGTTTTATGGTTGTGAATGCTAAATTTCTGGAAAATGTTTTTTTTGATAAAATCAAATTGTTAAATGGATCTAACTGAGTATTTTTTTTATCCTGCTAAAATCTTGTTCATTATTGATCAATGAGATTAAAAAGGATTATTCTTGCTATTTGGAAGAGTTGCCAAATTAGTTAGTTGAATAGCCTTCAACTATACCAATGCACATTTTGGAGAGAATGAAATGGCAGGTAAGAAGCACAAAGTTAGTGCTTGTTCAAATACTCAATACACACATGTAGACATTACAGCATTTATGTGTTGGGTGTGGCATATTGATATAAAATAGTTATTTTGCTAATATATGTTTTTATATTGATACAAAATAGTTTTTTGATTTGTGGATATATATATATATATATATATATATATATATATATACATATATTTAAAAAGTGTATAACAAGGTAGCAATTCTTCATTCAAACGTACATTATTGACATTTTTAGTTAATTTTTCATGTTTGCATATAAACCTTTTATTAACATGACTGTTTTCATCACTCGAATATCCTCTTGTTCATTAATATCTTTATAAATAAAACAGTTTAATGGACCATTGAACTCCACTTTGAGTTCATGATTTTGTTACCAAAATGTTTTGGCTGATCCATTCTGCAGCCTTCATCAGGTGCATAATCTGTAAGAAAAGAGGAAAAACCATATTTCTTCAGAAAATAGCCACAGAAAAATGGCTACTACTATACAGACCAGTATTTTGTTCATCTTAATTTCAATCTTTTTCATTCCAATTATCATTCTATGACCATTAGTGAACAGTTTGAGTTCAAAATGAAAGTAAATTAGGAGCCTTTTTAAATATCTGAAAATGATAGATGAATTTTAATTTTGTGATGTCACCTATTGTCGAATTCTGGGCTTACTAGTTTGGATTAATATTATGTTGGTGCAAAAAAAATTGCAGTTCTTCACCATCAGCTTTAAAGCAGTATATCTCAGCTTAGAATAAAAGTCATTAATCAAAATAAGGACCTTCAGAATCTCACATTTCTATAAACAAGTCCATTTATCCTGGAAAAATATTAATCGAGGGAACCCATGGATTCTTCAAAGGCATTTTGAGCTGCTTAAAGGTTGTTGAGAACCTTCCATTGCAGGAAGTGGTCAAATTGCTTGAAGAAGTGGTAGTCAGTTGGAAAGAGGTCTGGTAAGTAAGCTTGGTGAGGTATAGTTCTATAATGTAGTTTATTCAATTTCTGCTGGGTCATTCGTGTGACATGTTAAGTGTTTTTGCTTTCCAAATTTGGTGCTAATGTAAAACAACTGTTGATTGGTCCAGGCTTTCATCTCTGTTTTGAAATTTTTAAACGACTGTACATTCATTGCTGGTTCTGTGGCCAAATACTTGGTCAATATTGGGAGCAGGTTCCAATGCTCTACACCCAATCATGCCTACAACAAAATTGCTCACATTTGCTTTTTTTCCATCTTTGATTTGACAGCCTCAAATATACCCAGAATAAATTGCAAAAAGGAAACGTTTAGCTTTAATAAAGAGAGTGAAATTTACACTTTAAAATGGTTCTGAACATGAACATTGTTAAAGAATAATTTGTTTAAAAAATTCGCAACAAATCTAAAATAACAAAAAACGTACTTTTCTTGAATCAACCTAATACAAATGTTTCGTAGTAGGTGAACTTTCTGTATTTTACTTTCAACAACCGAACACCAAGAACGATGGAAGTTAAGGTTTTCCTATTCTTTCTCCTGTCTCAAACACAATTTCTGAGTACTCTTCAGAATCAGGAAAATATTTGTACAAATTATTATTCCAATTTCTGAATTCAACGTTTAATTGTGTTACTTCTGTTGGAAGTTTCTTAATGTATAAAATGGCTAGACAAAACAGAGATTGAACCATAGCCAACTCTCACCACAAGATGGATACACAAATAATTTCTTTTTTAGTGTCTTTATTTAAGACCTGAACATCTCTGTATTAAAGAGAAAGTGTGACTGAAGGCAATGTTTGTTGTAAAGATTATTCGTTAAAAATTCAAAGATCAAAGAAAGAAATGAAATCATGATTCCTAAGATTAAATGTGGAAAATCAAATCATTTTTTATCGATGATTTAAAAAAAAGATTCTCTAATCTCCCTTCATTTTTTAGTGTTTTTGACTTTTAAAAGTCATTTTAAGTCTTTTATCAGAAACAGTAAACCAAAACTATCACCTAAGCTACTACTTCAGTTTTTAAGTTGGTTTAGCTGCTTACGTATGCTTCAAGCCTTTTTTTAGTCTTTTTTGTCTTCATTTTTTACATCATGTCTTGGTGTTTCCAACTTCACAATTTCAACATCTTTTTTCACTGGTCTTAATTCTGTGGTACAAACTAAGGGATCAATTTAGCATAAACTTACATAGCAAAGTGAACTCCAGCCTAAAAACTATTTAGGGGGGATTATGAAAAATAAAATTTTTTTTTTCCCAATAAATGATTAAATTATCATCTGGCTAGCTCCCGTAGTTTGGCCTGAACGCATGATTCATGCATAGCCAGCCAGACCAACTTCAAAACTAAAGCAACCTGTATTGATATAACAAATGTATCTCAATACCTTCAATTTAGTAGCCAAATACCAAATCTAATCTACAGTAATAGAAGTATGAAAGATTCATTATCAAATCATCCATACTAAAGGCAATTTTGAAATGCTTTCTTGATAACTGTAATTTCTTTTAACAGATATAAAATGGGTGATCACTGTTCTTATTGTAATCAAAATAACCCCGGTTAGTATTTGATATACAGCAGAACTGAGATCTGAATAAATTCTTTTCTTTTTAACCCAGTGATGTGAACAGTGAGTAAAAGGTCTTGCCTTGGGTGACTGAATGTAAACAAAAGAGAAATAAGAAAAGATTATTATGATGAAATTAACATGTAACAAGTTTCAGGCATTTTTATTGCCTTGTTGTCAAAAGTGATGTACTTGCATTCACATATTATTACTACTAGTTATGTTTTATACTAATCATGTGTAAAGCATTGAAAGGAATAACAGTTTTTAGATTTCAAAAACAGATTCAGCCTTTGGCCTTTTCTCTTCTCTCTATTATATTGTAAAATATTTATGAAATTTATATTCTAATGAGAAGCGCTTTGCAATCAGATTAGAGCCAAGTTATATTTAGATATGTCACTCAGATACTGTTATGGTTAGTATGTCTGCCTCACATGCAGAAGGTCTTTGGTTCAATTCCTGGTGTAAGCAAAGAGAATTGAAAACTCTTCCTTAGGACAAATTTCTCAGTGCATTCAATAACTGACTACACAGTAAGCTACGTGATTAGGTAGAAAGTATCCTGCCAAGGGGCTGGTCATAAAAAATTATAGGTATGATATCGAGACTTGTGAAAATCACTAAGTTGATGTATGGAACAGAATATGGGACTTTGTCACCAAATGGAGGGTTGTCCTTTAAGAGATGTGACATTTAGCGTTCTGATAATCATGCTGGAAAGTAAGTGTAATTCCGAAGCATCATTAGCCTAAAAACCTACGCCTTTGATGATTTCAGTTTATATTAAATAAACTCCTTCCTCCCCCAAATTTTGGAAAATTTGTTTGACAGAATCAATTCTTTAGGCCACTCCTCTATAATCACTATCATTATCAAATATGAATGGAGTGAGGAAAAGAAAAAGAATTCCTTTTGATGTAAAAATAAAATAATTCAACCTTCTTAAGTTCTTTGCACAAATATCCCTTCCTTTGTAACTCCCCTGACATCCACATGAAGGGAAGGATTAAGTTTTGCTATTATTGCCTTTCTGAATCGATTGATGATCCACTTTGTATTTGATAAAAACACTCCTAATAAATTACAAGTGTCTGGTAATTATCAAAGATTGTTTTTGCAGTCATTCAGTCAATTCATTCAGATCTTAGTTCTGCAGTACATCGAATAGAAACCAGGATTATTTTGATTAAAATAAGACCAGTGATCACTCATTTCATATCTAACCAGAAATCATGGTTATCAGGAGAGCATTTCGTAGTTGACTTAAGTATGAATGAGTTGATTATTAATCTTCCATATTTCTATTTCAATAGATTAGATTTGGTATTTAGATGCTAAATCAAAGGTATCATGGGATACTTTTGTTATACCTAAAACAGTCGACCAAAACTGTCTGCATAGATTTCTTTAGTTCTGATGTTAATCTGGCTGGATTTCTTTATCTCATTTGTATATTTACTCCATGATATGTTTAGGAGAGAAACTTTTGTTTTTGCAAAATCATCCTTTGTATAGTTTTTGATTTTGGGTTCACTTTGCAATGTATGTTTATGCTAAATTCACCCTTTCAGCATCGGTCGTTGGACACAGACCTTCCCTATAAATCACCAGACCTCTTGATTGTGGATGTCATTGAGCAAATACTTTCTGAGCTCATCTGGTTTGTCATGCCATCTTATATTTGGTGTTCCCGTTTTGTATGTGATTTATTGGGTTCCATGTTGTGAGTCAGGATGTCCAGCAATTGTCTGCCATTCTCACAACATGACCAGCCCATTGCTATTTAAGATTTCTAAAGGGTTCCATGATATCTCGGACTCTTGTTTTTCCCATTTATTTCTCACAAAGTTACAGCTTCATGGGATATTATAGACACAATTTTGGGTCATGTTTTCCTTGATTGGTGATTTGTTTTTGGTGAGTTATTTGCTTTGTGTTGAAATGCTTTTGAATACTTTCCTGATGTTGAAGAAATGATCATCTGTTCAAAGGAAAAGAGCTCTGGAACATAGTGCCATAAGATTGGAAAATTATTCAGAAAAAAAGTCCCCCCAAGAAACAGATGTTACCAAAGGTGGTTTGCTGCAAAAATTGTTCCTTAAAAATTCAAAGTTTGATGTGAGTAATGAAATTAAGATTCTGCATATTGAATAAGGATGTATAAAATCAAAGAAAGAACTGTTTTTTTTTTACCAAAGCTTTAAAAAAAAAAATCTGTTATTGCTCTTTATTTTTCAATGTTTTTAACTCTTTTAAGTCATTTTAAATCTTCTATAAGAAAATGTCAACCAAAACTGTCAACAAAACTGCCAAAATTTCATTAGTAGGAAAATTTTGCTTTGTTTCTAGTGTTTGGTCACGAGTTCTTATCTTCACAATTGGTGCCAGAACCTTTTTTTAAAAATCATTTTGATTGCTCCGATTTTACAAAAGTGACTTTCACTCATTTGCTGTCTTGAAGTGATAAATACTATGTTTCAATTTTGATTAAATAATTGTAGCTTGACAAATGGCCTGACTAACCAACCAGCCACGTAGGCTACAGATTCTTCTCTCCAGAGTGTCTGTCTGTGTCAATTTATATGCTTACCTCTCTATGTGTGTATGTGTGTATGTGTGTGTGTGTGTGTGTGTGTGTGTGTGTGTCCATGTCATACATATTTTGGGAGCTAAAACCTTGGAAATTTGCATGAGTACAAGACTTTTCAAAAAAGCGCTTTTTGGGGTCACTAAGGTCATTATAGGACCAGCAATGCCCAAATTTTGTGCTGATATTTTTTTAACATAATTTTATTATACTATTTCTTTTTAAATAACGACATATTTATTTCATGTGAGTACCTTTAGTACACATGAGGGCTATGGTGATTCATTTATGCGAGGTAAGGATATTCATTTTATATTAATTTTTTCTTCCTCCTCTTCCATCTTCTTCTCTACACTACATAAGGACCATTTCTTCTGTATCATCTTTGTAACAAATCAAAATTAAACCAGAGAAATCGAAGACACTTAAAAACTTCTCATCCAATGAAACATTAATTTTCTATATTTCTTATAAGACTTTGCAGTATGTTAATTACTGTAAATACAATAAATACCAGCCTGTATGAAAAGCCTCTGTCTATTAAACATTCTTGAAGTCTCTCTTGGTTCACTCTTATCTCCAAATCAGAGGACTTCACCCTCTAAAGTACAACTTGTGAAGGAAATGTGCCTCTTTATCCCCAGGGATTGATTCTCTTTTAATGGCAAAGGTTGAATGTCATATCTGGTGTCATCTGGGGTTACTGCCTGAAGGATCAAATGAGTCTTTGATCATTATGACACTTTTTGAAAAGTTTTATGCTGCTTCATCTCATCTTCATGTAACAAGTAACACATGAATTCTGTTAAACACTGGAATGGTAGATTTTTCTGAACATTATTCATATGTTTTATATCTTCTTCTTGGTTCTCAGAAAGTTATTAAGTATGTCTCTGCTATAAATTATAAGTCAACCAATTAAGGCAAAACCAGGGGTAAATGGTATAAAGCAATGTCTGGATTTAGTTTAGCATCTCTTCTCTCTGGCAGAGTTTAATCCTTTGGAGAATTGAGATTTTAAAGAGGAAAAAAAATCCCATAGAATTCAAAAACCCACAGAATTTAGAAAAAAAAAATGCTGAATTTATTCAATAAGAAATCAAAAATTTTCCTCCCCGTTGGGCTGCTGTCATTGATTATGATGGTGATTATGATATTGATAAATAGTTTTTAATTAAACTTCACTGTCATTTGTTTTTATCTTATTTTTGAAAAAAGGTAATTTTCTGAACACGAAAATACGTAATTACTTTCCGATCATTCTGATATATATGTGTGTATGTGTGTATGTGTGTGGTATACCAGATTGTTTTCAACAGTATCAGTTATTCAAAGTCAACCCCAGAAATGCACAATTCATAAGTTTTCTTCAATATTGTTTCGCCAGTACAAAAGTAGTGATGCTGGTTATTTTGATATGGCATGGAGAAGCACTCAAAGTGCTTCTATTTAAGTGAAAAGGTGAAAGTTCCTGACTTAACACCTTCAGCGCCAACATTTTTTCCTTTTCACCTAATTGGTAAAATATCCGAAATGTTGATTAATTACTTTTAGCACTGAATGTGTAAGTTAGGAAAAAAAGAAAATTGTATGCAGATCTACTGTGGGAACGAATCTTCTATCCATCACATAACTTTTATTTAAGTTTATTATCATAATTATTCTATTTCATTATAGTCTGAGTACGCCTTATCCACAATGTTTGAGACCAGAAGGGTTTCGGATTTCGGAATTTTTCTGATTTTAGAATATTTGCATGTTGATAATGAGATATATTGGGAATAGGAACCTGTAATGTAAGGGGAGTAATCTTGTATTTTTTTAATGTATGTCTCCCATTAATTAGATTGTGTACCAAAATGGTTGGATTTTTTCTTTAATTATTTTGAAAGCCGTTTTATTTTGTTTCTATTGTTTTCCTTTCCCGGCTGAATTTTGGACAAATGTTGGTTTTTCAAAAGTTTCAGATTTTGAAACATTTTGATTTTTGAAATTTTCGATAAGGTATTCTTAATCTTAATTAGAAGTTGGTCTAGCTTGCTGACTGCACCAATTAGTTAAAAATCTAAAAACTCACTCCATGTTGTGTCTAGAAAAATGTTCTTTCTATTTTTTTAAAAATCCTCCCAAGTAGGTTTCTAGTGGAGGCCAGGTTGAATTGCAATGTAAGTTTATGCTAAATTGATACCTTTGTGCTCAGCAGCATCCATGCTTGTCTATTGAAACTCCAGACCTTTTTAGTGATTACTGTCCAAACAAATGGTGAAAAATGTAACATTAATTGATCACCCATTTGTTGATCAAGTGCCATAAACAGTCTATTCATAAGAAGAGGATATCTCTCATGATGAAGTTATGGAAAAATAATGAACTCCTCTTAAATTTGAGTAAATCATTTTTCTGAAATTTTCTGATCAATTCTAAACTATTCTCAAACTCATGGCCAACATACATTAAAAAATATGCAATGATTGTTGAATTAAACTTTATTGTAAATAAACATGTATGTATAAGGTTCAGTACTATTCATAGTTTCATAAAATAAAAACGGCTCTGTGATCTCATAGAGAATTGTTTTTTTTCTATTGTAGATTCTTTTACTAATGTGATATCTATCTATCTATTTATTTATCTCTCTGTTTCATTCTGGTTATATCTATCTATCTATCAATCTATCTATCTATCCATCTATTGATCAATTAAGATGTCTGCATCAAAATGTAATTTCATTTATGAGAAAAAGCCTGGAAATTCATCACAGGGAATATATCGTGATATTTTTTTATTGATTAAGAACAGCCATAAAGAGACATTTAAACACAAATATATTTTTTTTCAAATTCAGTTCACAAAAAAATTATTATTATATTGTTTTCAATTCAGCTTTATGATATGTGTGGAATCAAAATGAATGTTTTTAACAGAAATTTTTTTACTATCCATAGTTTTTAGAAAGGTCATAAAAGTGTTTTTTCAATGATCAAACTCCTTCTTGTTTATATTTGCTGAAATTTCCTCACTAAAGTGAGTTTGTCTTGAGAGAACAGTTTAGCCAATAACTATATTCATGTTATTCCTTATTTGGAAAGATCTATGCAAGAGAAACTGGCAGGTCTCTTAAAGTTCAACTCAATGAACATGAGGAAGACTTAATCAAAGGTGAAATAGAAAGATCTGGGATGACTGACCATATCTAGAGAGAGAAAAGTGGACATATTCTCTTTAAGAAGAAGTCTGTATGATAGATTAGGAACACTGTTGGAAAGTCAGAAAAATTAAGGAGGCAGCTGATATGAACATGTCAACTGTGTGTACAAGTTAGACAAAGGCAGAGTTCAATCCAATGTAGCTTCTGTTACTCAAAAAGAACAAGATGGAAATCCAGGCTAAACAAGGAAAAAAATAGAAAAGAATATCACCCAAATCAAACATTGTAGTGTTGCTACTTTTGTTTACCACCATCTCATTCGGATCATATACCTGGAGAAGGTTGTAGAATGGATTGACTGAAATGTTGAGTTAGCGACAAGAAAGAGTTAGTGTTTCTCTGAATTTTTGAGATGAGGTATTATTATTATTTCTATTATTATTCAGACTATCCTCGTCTTGGTTTTTTTTCATACAACCTTCCGGCCGTTGTACTCTGCGGCCTTCATCAGGTATCATCTGGTAGGTGTGGGGAAGTAACGAACCAAACCCTTTATTGGTTCATAGCATAGTGGTTAGAGAATCAGACGGAATTACTGCAAGTAATCTAATGGTTCTAGGTTCAATCCCAGTGTGAGACAAAATAATTAAAAAATACTACTACTGCTAAGAGGGGAGTGCGGCCTATATACCCCCGTTGGTTAAATAAAGGGTTCGGTTCGTTACTTCCCCACACCTACCAGATGATACCTGATGAAGAGTACAACGGCCGAAAC
Source organism: Thysanoteuthis rhombus (assembly GCA_963457665.1). Lineage (NCBI taxonomy): Eukaryota > Metazoa > Mollusca > Cephalopoda > Oegopsida > Thysanoteuthidae > Thysanoteuthis > Thysanoteuthis major. The sequence continues at coordinate 56,939,163 of OY735212.1, read as the reverse complement.
GTTGTATGAAAAACAACCAAGATGAGGATAGTCTGAATAATAATATAAATAAGAAAGAGTTCAATCGTCCAGAAAACTCTTTGAGAAAAACATTTTTGTCCAGGTACAGATGCATTACTAAAAATATTTTGAAGAATTTAAACAATGATAGCATATGCTCAATACCAGAGCATAGATACATTACAAAGACTGCTAACTGGATATGAATTTTGAAGAATATAAACTATGATAGCACATGCTCAACACCTTGTGTAATGTCTGAAGCTGTTATGAAAAAGCCAAGGCTACCAATCACTTTTCTTGGTCATGGTATTATTTTTTTGTCTGTGACTGGAATGCAAATGAAAATGAATAACAAAAGGACGGACTGTCTGGAGTGCAAGAGAAATTAGTTGAAATACTTCCAGGATAATGAGTTGGTGAAATCAAAATAAATGAAAATAAAGTTTAGGAAGAGTGATAAAAAGAAAAACAAAATAAGAAGTAATTTTGATTGCATTGAAAATTGGAACCAAACTGAAAGCTGAATGTTAATTGACTGTTTAAAAATTTTTCGAGGTTTTTTCTTTTTTTCTTCAAACTTTATTGTAAAATTCGTAGGTTTCTATAGAGTCAAAAAAGTTTAAGGACTTTCTTTCATTAAATTCGTCTTATTCTTGCACCAGAAATAGTGGGTCAGGCTTTGTGTTCATTTTGTTAGAAAAATCCGGTCAAATCGTGTTCGTTACATTGATTCTTATGAGAACACCAAAGTTAAGCAATGTTGAGCCTGTTCATTAGCCAGATGGGTAACTGTCTGGGAAATACCAGCTCTTGTATGTAGCAACTTGATTGTCTTTTGACCATCTCAGCCTATGCCCTGATGCCGATTAACTGAGCATCTTGCAAAGATAGGACCAGGCTATGTACCCAGTCCTTTCTTGTGAACACTCTGCTCCACGGAGGACAGACAACACAAGTTCTCCCAGGAGATGCCATACTCTTATCAAGGGGCAGCAATTCATGTTAGAAAAATACTTTTCAGAAGAAGGCTGTAAAATATAATACCCCCTGTGTAAGAAATTGGTTTATGTGAAGCACAAATTGGTAAATAAAAAAATAACATTAAAGAAAACTATTTCATATAATTGTTCATTTATTTACATTTTTTTCTAATGAATATCTCTCAAAGGAACATGATACTTAGTATGATACTTTTATTATATTTTGAAAGTAATAAAACAAATTAAATAGTGTTGAATCACCATAGCCCCCCAAATATCCTGCCCAACCAACCAGCCAAGTGGGTTACAGATTCTTCTCTCTTTGTTTATCTCTCTGTGTGTTCTAGGCACTCCTGGTCCCATTTTGGGGGTTACAACCTTGAAAACTTGCATGAATACACAACTAAGCATTATGTCAAATCTTTTTTTTTCCAAAAAAGGATTCTTTTCCTATCTTTATGGTTATTTTTTGTCAACAAGCCAAAATCTTGCGCTGGTGTTTTTTACATAGATTTTACAGATCTATTTGTTATTCAGATGATTTGTTTGATAATCCTTGAGATATTCAGTTCTGGTACGTGTGTGGGCTATGGTGATTCAGTTATGTGAGGCACGGATAGATAGGGTTAAGAATACCCCAAAGATAAGTTGTTTGAAATGTAATTCTCGGTTACTCAGAAAATATCATTTGCATATTCACCCGATTGGTTACCAAATTTTATTTTTGGCAGTAACATGGTAAGTCGTTTTGACCTACTTTGTTCCTGTTTAATGGTTAACGAATGGTTTTGTTCATTCTCATTTTTAAAGTAGCAGTATTCACTTTGAGCGCTACAAATTGCAGCAGATTTCTTTTTTATAATCTTTTAGGAAGTTAGATACAATTCAACTTTTTCTCACAATTCAACATGAAAGGGAATTTCCTCCACTCTCCTCCGTTCTCCGATATCACTGACTGCTGAAACTTGTACTATTTCTTTTACGTTCATTAACACACAATATACATAATAGCAAGTGAATGATTTCAGAAGGTATCATTGATCTTTATAAGTCTTATTTTACTTTTCTCTTTTTAGTTTTACCTACCGACTTGGTTTTCTCCTTCAACAAGATTTCAATGTTTCTTTTTCAACTTTCTATTCCTTGTTTTTTTTCTTTCCTCCATTTTCTTTTTTTTTTCTCTCACACAAAATTCCACTTAAACCTATTCTCATTTTCTTAATTCAACCTTTAGCTTCTGTTTTCTTTATTGTCTTAATTCAACTTTTCTTTTTAAATCCAGCTCTTTCTTAATTCTTTCTAAATGTTTACAGACTTTGAGTTCATGAAAATATTAGTATGGATCTATGATTAATCCGACAATATGAAAATAAGCTGACAATATCAGAAGTCTTTTTTCTCTTTATTTTGTTGGTTCACTCATCCTGAGCTTCGTATAGTTTGAATCATAAATGCTAACATGACAGAATTCTGAATTCCTTGTACGACTGCAAAAACACTGCTTGTTTCCATTGCAAGATGGTTGCACTAAACCTAGTTTACTCAGACACAGGGCCATCAAAATGAGCCACCCTGTGAAGGTCAGACTAATTACACAGCCCAGTGGACTGTGAGACTAGCCTGTCTACTATCACTCGATGGCAAATGTCTAAAGACAAACACGCACTGACGTTGCCTACGAATTTAAAGTTGAAAAGGCAGAGTCACGAACAGGAGTCACGAAATCAAAGGTTATATTCCTCTGTGAATCAACCCTTGAAAATTAAAATCGTGCAACCATTTGATCTCTCCAAGTCACAAGTCACACATTCTCTGTGAAAAATAGAAAAATGGTCCTCCTTTTGTAAGATTCTAGTTGGGTTTGAACTTCTTTGATTTGGATTTGCATAGTTACATGTATATTGTGTACCTTTGTTTGGTATATAGGTTTGTGAACTTATATTTGATTGGTAAGTGCTTATAGTATTTCAATGATTGATATGCTGATCTTGCAAGCTACAGACTGAGTTAAATCCTTGCAGAATGCTATGAAAATGTGGTTACTCAGCAGAAGCTTTGAGACTTTTGAAGATTATTGAATTAAAAGAAAGTTACCAAAACGATTGTGCCATAAATCAAATCTTTATCTACTGAAAAATCAAGAAGTGTGTTATCACAGTTCATCTTGGTGAAACATGAGAGAAACTCCAATTCTATTTTGTTTATTTTATTAGATGAAGAATTGTAGATAATTATTATTGTTTTTTTGCTACTATTTGCTTTCATCTTAATTGCTGTTTCTTTTTATTACAACTATACTCAGACTAATTTCTCTTCAGCAGTGAGTAAATCAATTAACGGCACTGATTGAAGCAAAATGGTGCTTGTCATTGAGTTGTAATAGTTCAGTGGTAAATATTGTTGTGAGTTAATCAAGCCACCCTCCAGCATAGATGGTTGTGAGTTCAATTCTTGCCAGGAACTTATTCTCTGTTCCAATCTGCACTGTTGATTTATTTATCCACTACTAAAGGGAACCCAGCCTGAGTTTAGTTGTGATAAAAATCAACAACAACTAAGATGAAGGTAAATAATAAAGATGAAAAATAATGAATAGAGAAACAGGTAACTACAGTGAATCATAATGAGTCGCAAACTTGAACAATTCAAGCTTAAATGGATTTAGGGGACCTTTGAGAAATTGGTTTACTAAAAAAAAGATCTTAAATTTGTAAGAATTCAGAATCTATGATTATTTTTCAAAGTTGATTGTAAGTTATATTTTAAATTTGTAGTTGATAGCATTTGTTTTATTGACTAATTAACATTCTTATGAAGTTAAAGAAAAAAAGATACGGAAAGAATGTCATCCTACCTACATTTTTTGACTATCATGCTTTGTATCATACTAAGCTACACTTAGTAATTATCTGAATTTCAGGTAGAAGCAAGGAGAGTAACCATACACTTTTGACCATCCAAAATAATTTGAAAATCATGAAAACATTTCACAGTCATTCTCTACAGAAACCCAACTATTCCATGTTGTATATGTTTCTGACTACAAGATCAAAAGAACATTTCAGAAAACATATTCCATCCAAATGCAGAGAGGAAACTGGACAAAATTTTGGATAAAACAGACAGAAGAGAAAAGATTTATTTCTATCGCAGAACTTTTGAGTTTGAACAAATAGAATGTAATGGTTGTTTGAGAAATTGATTATTGAATAGAAAAGAAGATGAAAAGAACGTCAGTATAATTAGTTGGAGGAGGGGAAAACTAGACATGGAGTTAAAAAAACTTTAAAAGATGAAGAAAATGAAAAGAACTCGCCATCACGGTCTATAATTGAAAAAATGTTGTGTCAAAATTTGAAGTCATTTACAAAGAACTTCACTGAAGAATAAATGTGGTCAGAATAAATTCTATTTATGACATCACTGGCGTTTTCCAATGGAATACAAACTAGAATAGAGTAAAAATATATCTAGATTATGGAGAATCTACAGGTCATTAATAAGCCTGTCAAAATAAGGCCTCCAAAAATATAAAAAAAGCTTTCTTTGAAAGGGTCAAACAGATCTAGTATTGATGCCAATTTCCAAGTTTGTAGACAAAACAGTATGGCGAGGAGCACTGGAACACAAAAAAAAAACATACATAAACAAATGCACATAAATAAGAGGATAGAACCTTTCACCATCTTTGGTGGCTATGGTTGTTTAATTACTAAGTAATGATGAAAACCATGATACTAAAAAAAGACTAATATCTTCTGAAGAAAAAAAACATATGGTGATAGAAAATATAAAAAGGAACCATCTAGAAACAGAGGAGAAGCAGAGTAAAGAAAAGTAAGAGGGAACAAAAAAGAAAAAAGAAAAAAAGAGGAGGAAAAAGAAAAAATAAGGAGAAGAAAAGGAAGGAGAAATAGAGTAGGGAAAAGGGGAAAAGAAAAGGTAAAGGAAAAGGAAGAGAAAAGAAAAAGAAAAGGAAAAAGGAAAAGATAAAGAAGAAAGGAAAAAGAAAAAACGAAGAAGATGAAAAACAAAAGTGAAATAAAAAAAAGTAGATGTAAAAAGAAGAAAAGCAAGCGATAAAGAAAATCAAACAACTGCAATATATATATATATATATATATATATATATATATATATATATATATATACAGAGTCTTTTGATGCAATCGTACTGGGGATATCATGAAACAAATATTTACTCTTCTCTGGTGGCAATAACAGAAACGTTGATGTATTTACTTCCTTGGGTGTCTCACAAGTAGCAATGGCTAGTAAAGTACTTTATCAGATTGTTTCTTCTCTAATGGGTTTGATTCTCACTTGATGCCTCATTCATATTGCTTTTCGCACTCTTAACATAACCACAATAAATACCTAAGGATCAGAGATGATAAGCAACAGTGTTGACAGCACAGAAATTCAACATTTAACACTATTTTCACCATGATTTTTCAGCAATTTTATCAAATATCTAGCTATTTTCTGTCCATTTAAAACAAATCCAACCATTTGTAGCTATCAATAATGGCCATAAAAAGCCTGGCAGTATTTTTCTGTACGTTTTGGCACTTTCTGACGCGTTTTCAAGTTCTATATAACACAAAAAAACTTTTGAGTTGAGTTGACTTTATTGGTGTTCAATTTTTACTATAAGTCCCACTAATGTTGTCAAATGCAAGGCTAACCTTGATAAATAAATGATCCTATGATTAGTGAACTTGTTTTAAAGACCAATAGTGAGTTTTCTGTAGCCTAGTGTCAGTCCAAACTAGGTTTAGTAAATGACTAAGGTACCATATTGTTGGATAATTATTAGCCAAATGGCATTGCAAATCACTCTGAATGAGTAGTGAGTTTGATTCTAACTTGGTGACCCATGCTAAACTCAGTAAATAGCTAAATTGACTCACCTTGTGTGCATCTTATAAGTAAGGTGATTAACAAATTGGAAGATTTTCACTAAAAATCAAAAACACATAATTATATTCAATTTCTAGATTAATCATTTTTATTGACTTGCCAGAAACAGTCAACCAAAACTGACAGCATTGTCGACATTGGTTTCTTCAGCTTTTAAGTGATTCTGCATTGCTGGCTATGTATGTGTCCCATGCGCAGGTCACACCAACTCAGCTAGAGGGACTAAAAACTTGAACATTTAATACTTATTATATTTCTTTGAAATACCCTCCCGCACAGAAAAACAGGTTTCAAGCAAGGAGTTCAATTTAATATGTTAGTTTATGATAAATTGGTCCCTTATTTTGTGTCCAGCTGCATTCACACTTGCTTTTTTTTGAAAATTTGGACTTTTTAATGATCCAACAAAAAACAAGAGGAGTAATTCGTTCATTGATCACCCCTTTTTCCAATTTTCTAATTGATCACTCCCAACATGTTGCATATTCGTTGCATGACAGTTTCTAATGAGTGACTAACTGGCCCTGTACTGATTATCAAATTAATTAGCTGAATGATTTTCTTTCTTGTAAGATTTCAGTTCCATAATGCCATGAGATGGAAGACATCAGAAAGTCTAAAAGCAGTTAACAGAAGAGACCAAGGATTGGAGATTAACAAAACTCAAAATCAATGAACCGCTGGGAATCACCATGGCAGGAGGTCAAAAGGAAATGTCAAACACTACAAAATCAAAGATGGTACAATGGAATCGTTCATTCTTCTTCTCCCCCGCTTAGACTAAATTCTTTTCGCGTTTTGGAATATCAAAAGAATTTTCTAAACATTTTCAATTTCATAATCAAATGGCCAGTGCGATGGTTTTTTTTAGAATTCTTAAAGGTTTGAAACCTGAAAGGGGCTTTTTGATGTCTTCTTTGAACTTCAGTGAATCGTGTGTTTTTCAACTTTTATTCTCTTCCCTAATAATAATATTCGGCTTCGTTTCAAGCAAAAAGACAATCAGGATATTTGCATAAAGGATAATGTTGTCCTTGACAAAATAAAGTCTTTTAATTTGTGTCTCCCATTCTGTGCACTGATTGTGCGCGCATGTGTGTGTGTGTGTGTGTGTGTGTGTGTGTGTGTGTATATGTGTTCTGTTATTGCATGGTTTGGTGCCTCTGATGGCTAGTCAACAATACTGGCTGTTTATCATGAAGCACTTTTTTTGTAATTTTGATCGCTTATCTCTAACTGTATTGGCAGACAACCGCTGGACATCACGATTCACAACGTGAATCCCTAGAGATGCTATGTGTAACCATAGCTGACAGAATATAAGATGGTGAGACGGACTAGATAAGTTCAGAAAGTATTGATTGTGCAACGCCCATGGTAGAGAGGTTTGGCGAATCCTGATGAATCCATGTCCAACGACGGACAATGAAAAACTGTGCAAAGGGTGAAGACTAAAGAATACAAAAATTAAGAAAAACATGCTATGACTTTGCTCGGGAGGTGAGAAGTTTGGAACATGAGATTGAGTATGCGCCTCTTATAGAGGACACACTTGTGCTTAAATATTATAATCAAGATTAAATGGCTTATGAAGAATTAAAACTGTCTGTATCACAGCATTACTAGGCTCTGCAAGAATGCTGAGAAAAGTGTCGGAGATTCAAGGGGAGTTGTTGTCATTCAATCTCAAGAAATAATCTTCGAACGTCTGGCGTGAACAAACAAATGTATGCAATTATGATAATCATAAAATCAATAAAAATAAGAATGATTTACGTCATAGTTTATTTTATATAATGGAAATTTTTACTGACAGTTAACTGCAAACATCTTGAAAAACCCTTTTTATCCTTTTCAATATTACCTCAAAATATCGATGAGAAACAATTTGATTTTCCTTGGCATAAAATTCTTGTTTTAAAATCAGCGACTGCTATCAACATTTTACATGAGAAGAAAAACAATGAGAAAAGAAAAGTCTTGAAATCCTAACAACTAAAATCACGACAGAATATTTTCCTGAAGAAAAAACTCCTTCGAGAAATCGTTTCCTTCAATTTTCAGAATTCAGAAACGAAAAGTTTCAATTCAAAAATTGGAAAAAAAAAACAACAGAACTTCAAGACATTTTCCTCAGGTTTACAAAATAAGTAAAATGTCAATGTTGATGTCATAAATTTTTGCCCTCGAAAAGATGAGCAAATGTCAAGTTCAAAGTAAAATTTACAAATAGAATTGAATTGGATAGAAAATTGAAGCTTATCTTCTAAAATAATTTTGATTATAGGGAATCATTATAAAAATCTGTTTGATCCTAAAGAGAAGAGTGTACAACTAATGCACCCTCCCGATAGTCACCTATGGAACTGAAATATTGAACATAACCAAGAGACCGACCCTCAAACTGAGAACTATGTAACGTTTACATAAAAGAATCATGCTCAACTTCACAAAGACAGCACAGTATATCAATGCAAAAACAGGAGTCTGTTACATCATAGAATCGATTAAAAAACTCAAATGTCAATGGGCTGGTCATGTTGCAAGAATGGCAGAAAACCGATGAATATCACGACTTACAATACGGATCTCCAGAGATCACATGCGAAACCAAGGTCGGCAGAAACAAGATGGAGATTTGAACTAGACAAGTTCAGAAAGTATTTGCTCTCTGACGCCCTTGATGAAGGGGTTCCGCGAATCGTGGGTAAGGTCTATGTCTAACGACGGACGTTAAAAGACTGCAGCTCCTGCTGATGACGACAAAAACATCTGTCATTGCTGTATGAAACAAAACAGTTTATTGCTCTTTCTGAAAGGATATTTTATGGCTTAGTTAAGCTTGTTAAAATTCCATTGAATATGATCCGATCGTTGATTTAATTCTGATTTAATCCTTATGTTAAGAAACACTATATTTTACATGGTTTTATCATACGGATTTACAGCCAATATAGAAAACAATAACACTACTCAAAAAATCGGGAAATTTGAGTAGATTCATTCATTAATCTATTTCCTCAAGAATATAATCAAATCTGTTTGTACACAGGAATGGAAATTCAGAAAAGCCTACTTTTTGTGACGATTTTTCCCATGACAACGATGATTTGACATCGTGAGAATAATTACCGAATCGATCTGCTTTTATTTCATATGCTCCATCTTTCATGGATTGGCTTCATGGTCGATTTTTCTCACTTTGTTTGTGTTAGAGTGTGTACGTGTGTGTGCGCCCGCGCATGTGTGTATCTGGGGGCTCCTGATAACTTTTTGGGGACCAGAACCTTGAAAACCACGACGCACCATTAAAAAGTTTTTTTTTGGTCCTATTTGACTAACAATGCCCAAATCTTGTGCAGGTATTTTTTTTTATCAGATAATTTTGGATATAAGATCAATTGGGTTTTGATAAATTTATATATATTTTTTTGTTAAATCCTGTCCACACGCGGGCTATGGCGATTCATTTATGTGAGGTACGGATATGAGTATATATATATATATATATATATATATATATATATATATATATATGTATGTGTGTGTGTATGTGTGTGTGTGTGTGTATGTCCGCACATATATGATTAGGTCATAAGATTGCAATTGACGGATGTTCACTTATTCACACAGGTCTTTTCACTTGTGCGAAATTTATTGCCGATATTTGTTTCTGGCAAGCATAAAAGAATCGCTCATTTTATGGGAGAAGAACTTTTTTTTTCGAACCATAGTTCCAAAGATATTAATCCAATATCAAAAGATGACTTGAACTGCAATATAAGCAAATATACGGACTTGCTTATTTCGCGACACTGCAAAGGCATCAACTGAGAACCAGGGAGCAATATAGAACATTCCGTATATTCAAAAGCTGAATGATCGTACGTAGCTGGCGATTGCTCCCATGCTGACCTCGTGCATACACATCCAGACAACTATCAATAGATAGAAAAGTTTGCATAAAACAATAATACGTATCATTTGAGATAGGAAACATATAATCAAAGGCCATCCTCTCAGAGAAACTATTTACCAAATGGCATTCTGGGATATGTGCCAAGTGGCGCGTTCTCGGTGCCAAACCAAAAATCACCTGATATCTGGCAACAGATATTTGCAACTTCCAGATTGCACAAATGATTTCGTGGGACAATGATGGATGCTGTTTGCCAAATCCATGTAACAGAGTGAAGTTGTAGTGACGGTTTCGTGTCCACAGACTGCAATAGGGAATTTTGAAATGATGAAAGAGAGTGTTAAATAAGTTTTTTTTCCACGGGGATAGGGGATATTCTTTGTTTAAAGGCCACATTAAAATTCATTGTCTTCTAATAAGGCCCTTCGGAAGAAATTTTTTAGTATTTTTTACAGCAAAATCTAAAAATAAAACAAAAACCCTTGCGGTACATCTGGAAACGGATTTGGTACTCACTGGCAATGACAAATAATTAGAATTTCATTTGGTACAAAATTTCGATCCAATGTAAATTTATGCATGAAACATCGAATTAGTAACAGCTTTTCATTCATAATTGCCTTTGTTGGGTATTATTAATTTTATTAAAAGAAATTCAGAATTTTCCCTAAAGGGCGTAAAAAGCTGCACGCAATGGTCCAGAAGGGTGCATCCAGCCCAAAGGCGATTGCTTTTCCAACCCTGCAATCGAATGTTATCTGGCTCAACAGACTACTCACAAAAAAATAAAAAATAAAAAAACACCAATTCCCGTTTTTTCTGACGTGATTTTCGCAAAATTCACATTTCTATCGATAAACAAGAAGTTAGACGATAATGTTAAAACTGATACTGCTTGAAAATACTGTATCCTGATTTAAAGGCAGAAATTTGATTTATTTCCACTGCTGTTTTTTACTTTTTTTGTTATCGAGCTTCACTTGATCGGCACTTTCTATCAAGATGAAACTTCAAGCCATATATCTTGTCACAGGAAAGAATGATACATTAGGTTATGTTGAACTTCTACATTCCCAACCAAACAAATGCAGATTTACAAAAAGTAATTTCGTCTATCGTGTTATAATTTGTGACAGGTTATATATTTGCACATTAAGTAGATATTTTTTAAAGATTTTAATTAGAATTCGTTCGAAGTAAACTAATAAAGTGCTGAATATTATAGTATTAAAGTTGAAACCAATTAAACATCTACTAATACAATTTGAAGAAAAATCATGACCAACTTTGTTTAAGGAACGAACACGGTTCTATGGGGAAAAGTAATTTCTTGATTATCTACTTATATTGCTATTGATATATCCTTAGTTCCACACTCGGACATGTCCTGACAGATTAAATTTTCTACAACGGAATAAAGCAATTCTTACACGAATACCATTTAACAACCCAACCAACAAGGGAATTTTCACATATGAATATGTATAAATATACATGTCTCATCTTCGGAATATTGAAGGAGACGATATTAGACTCAGATTAAAAAAGAATTGCTATCACAGTCAATATCTGAACAACCGTAACGTGTAATTTAAAGTCATGAAAAGTCACGATTCTTGAGAATCTAGATGTTTTTAATATACTCGTCAAAGTAAGTCCCCCCAAAACTTATTTAAAAAATGTTTTAGATGAGGTCCACTAGAGCACTAATACCAATTTCCAAGTCTGTAGACAGAAGCGTTAGAATACTCAAATACATACAAATAAAAACTGATGCAACCCTTCGCTACCTCTGGTGATTACAGTTATTCAATTATCACATCTTAGATGTTAAACCGTTTTTGATAACTTGGGGCTTGAATAATTTCTAAAAAACTGTTTTTCTCCAAACAAAGGAATTCTTCTAAAAAGAATAGTGATAAGCCACATTACCCCTGAGGTCCCTATTTACAATCATATCATATGTGTCGGGTCGTACCGGTGATATATCTCGACAGCTGCTCCAGGACACTCATCGTTTCTTTGATTGCCTGCATCACCATCTACAGATCGTCCTGGATAACTACCCGATAGACTATCAGACTAAGACCACCAAGAACTTACAAAACTATTATGAAGTTCGCCAAAAGTTATCCCCGGCATTTCTTAATAGGCCACCTCAATGTATGACGTCATGTCGGTGGAATATCTCGTCAATCACTCTAGAACAAATTAATTTTCACAAGATTTCAGGTTAACCACTCCAAATGCTTGAATGCTTCGTAGCGAAGAAGAACATTTATAACCCATTAGATTATCTCAGAGATAAACACATGAACCTGAAACTACAAGATGTAAACAATTTTTAAAATATCTTTCATTTAAAAGAAATATCAAGCGTTTTACTCGCGCTCACAGCTGCCTATTCTATAAAAAAATTATCTACATCAAGTATTGAATGCGGCAGCAGATTCGAATGGCAAAACACCATCGGCTTACAAAAACTGTGGATTTTGTAAAAGAAATTTTTCGATTAAATAACGTCAAGACAAGTTTCTGCTTGTGGTCAACTTATCTCGTCATTTTTTTTTACAAAAAAACGATTCAATAAGTTTTGAAATGCAAAACAGGAATAGAAAGGAAAGGAAAATAATCGACGTGACACTTTCAACATTTCTCGGGGGCCCTTGTATTTTTGTCTTATTCAAACGAATCAAAGCTAAAATGAAATATTCGTGAAATTAGAATATTTAATGTAACATACATTTTTCTATTGATAAATAATCTATCCCTGTGTAATATATTAAACATATTAAACAAGACATTTTACCATTTTATCGACAAAAGATTTTAAAAGACATCAAAATACTTTTAAAGACAGTTTCTTTTTAATTTTCTGGACCTTCTGTAACTGCATTGTTTGCATTTCTGTAAGTACGGCCCTGGTTTTGACTCTTTGCGTTTATACTTTTGGAAGAAAGGGGAGTAGACATGATCAACCTTACCCAGCCCTGACAGCCATGCGATTGGGGACTTCGTCTGGGAGTGGACTAGAATCTTTTTAGTTGGTCACTATAGCTGGTGCAAACAGAGGAAGCTGATGGTTTCATATATTTTAGATATCAAAACAAGAATCACTATTGGCTAATAAGTAATTATAACAAATTCTACGTTTGCCACAAATCAGCTCGTCCTTGCTCTGTGCCAGGACTGGTAATATGGATAATGTTTTGTTATTGACACGACATGGAATATAAATACTCATGGAGAGATATGAACTTACTTTGATGATAGATGTGAATTTGATATACATGAATAAATACGAATGGACTGAAATAACACGCAGCCTTGGTTTTCACGATCCGTTGTACCATTAGGGAACGCTTTATTTAAATCTTTCGTTGGCACAAGTCGCCTGTTAACATTTACACAAAATAAATAAAATCCACCGGTAGAAAAGTTTCCATCAATAGAATAGATACAAGGAGAAAAAAAAATATGAAAATATTGATATACATGTAAATTTATACACGTTTATACATATATATATATGTATGGTTTTTTTTTCGACATCTCTGCTGGTCAAGACTTCTCGAAGTCTATGTTTTATGTGGGTCGGAATTATCATGGTAGCATGACTCTCTTGGCTGACGTTTAGTTTTTTTTTTATGGGGCTAGCCTTGATATGTTTCTGCTGCTCAACTGAGTAAAGGCACCTGATGTGGTGACGCTGTCCGGTCGTAAAGTCATAGGCCCGAAAATCACGCAACTAAAGTCACGATGTAAGTGGCTCACTGAGCCATCTGCGAATAGCGACATGGATCAAAATCTAAGGATTTTGAGTCACAGACCGAAAATCTTATTTTGATAAAATGAGTAATTGCTAAATTCGATTTGTACTTATTAAATATTAGAACGTGTTTCATCGGTAAATTTGTTTTGCTTTGAAAGGTAAGCGAGATGCTCGCTCGGTAAAGTTGAACAAAAAGCCTGTCTTTTCAAAAGGATGAATAGTATTACGAGTTTACCGTTTTCTTTTCAAAGAAACCACAAAATTTCTTTTATTCATTCAAATTTACCGATACAAACATTACATTACTTAATTAGTGAAAATTGAATTCAAATATTGAACAACCCAAGCCATCTAAATTGGTGAAGGAATTTATACTTTTTTTTTAAATGCTAGAGTGTGTTCAAGTATTTGTGTGCTTGTTCATGTGTTAAGGAGTTCCAGCAATCCTTGCCCTACTGTTTTGTCTACAGATGAACTTTTTTTTATTTTGGAAAAATATTTTTTGGGGATTTTTAGGGTCTTATTTTGACAGGTTTATTAATAGCATCTAGATTCTAGAGTGATGTCAGAAATTAAATGTTTCTGATCTGATTTATTCTTCAATGGAATAGTTTCTACATGACTTCAAATTTTTACGCCACAGATTGTGAATTATTGACTGTAACGAGGAGTTACTAATTTCATCAAGAAATTTTTATTTGGTTTGTAACTTGGAATCCCGTGAATTTATGCTTGGTTACGTTTCATGGGTGTCTCTGCATGCTTACTTATATTTTGACTTTCCAGGATATTTGTGCCCGTGACTTTATGACCTAGATTCGTGGTTACCCCCCGCCATTCGTACCTTCCTTCCTTTCCTATTTCTTATTCCCCTGACGCTTTATTTGTACACCTCTATCCTCAGAGTGAGAAGTGTCTTATGTTTCCCTTTTCTCTTTGCTTTGTGTTATGGCTTTGCTTATTTCTGTGGCTTCCCTCCACGAACAACGCTGAATGTATATATAAGGATTCAACGTTATCATATATTATAGAGTGCCTCCCCGAAAAGATTGATAGAGAGAGAGAGAGAGAGAGAGAGAGAGAGAGAGAGAGAAGGAGAGAGAAAAGATAGTATGTTGTATGAATTAGAAAGATAGAGGTAAGTCATTGACACCTTTGAAAGAAGATGGTCATTTTTCTGTGATTATCCCTCCACAAACATTGAATCAAGGGATATCGTCATGTTTCATCACACACACACACACACACATATATATAAGTATGCTTTACACACACACACACACACACACATATATATATAAATATATATATATATATATTTACATATGAATATATATACATATATATATACATATATATATATATATATATATATACATGTATATGTATACACATACATATAAATATATATAATATAGATGCATATTGTGCATATACTATATAATATATATATTATATACGCATATGATATATATATATATATATATACATTGTATAATATGATATATATAGTATATTATATATGTATATAATATACTCATATGATATGATACATACATATAGTATACATATATAATATCATCTATATATGTATATAATATACATAGTACATATACAAATATGATATGTTTACATGGAGAGAGAGCAAGTGTGAGAGAGAGAGAGAGAGAGAGGGAGAGAGAGGGAGGGAGAGGGAGAGAGTTAGATGGAGGATGAAAAGGGGTGTATTTTATGAAATAGAGTATAGTATGAAACTGAGAGAAAAGAGTAGGTCCCGGTGACATTTGGAAGAAGAAGGTCATATCCTGAATGAAATTTATCTCTTGTCGTGGATATTACATGTTCATACATCTCCCCATGTCATTTAATGTCTGCATAATGGAAGTCAAAGCTCGTCAAAATACTCATCTAAACTCAGGAGGTATTTTCAATATCCTCCCTGATAAACACGAGCAGTAAAGGTAATCTGCCACACGAGACTTAATTCAAATAGCATTTCATATAAGATGCTCACGGATAACTTTGGCCAAGGGCCAGGGATTATCCTACAGAAACTGGACGCTGGACCAGAGATTGGCTCATGTCTCAGAAGTTTTATCGAAATTCGTGCACGACATTACGTATGAGTCAACCAGAAATGGCTTCAGATTTGCAAAGAAATAATCATACTTTTAACTACAGGCTCAGATGGAAATACAGCTTTGACAACAAACGAATGCCTAAAAGGGTATGGCATAGAAACATCAGTAGAAATCCCATTTTACAAAATGGAGTGCAGTTTACAGAAATATGAGAAAATTTCGGGATTATATTAATTCTCCAAGTTGTATGAACTTTGATTTCTTTACTATAAATAGAGACGTTCTATAAGTGTGTGACGTAGATCATATCTATCCATCCATGTATCTTTCGGAGACCATCATCTAAAACTGTCAAAGAGGGTTTCTTCAGTTTTCAAGTTGATCTGGCTAGCTGGCTATGCACGTATTTATCATGCATACAGGCCACAGAAGGGGCTAGAAGGCTGGA
>OY735212.1:56818037-56918037 GCA_963457665.1 Thysanoteuthis rhombus | reverse complement strand
CTTTGGGGTATCGTGATTTTTAATCACAACCAACTGATTGGTAATCGTGTCTCTTACCGACTGAGTTGAATTGACACGTCTTACATATCAACCAATATTTATCTAAGAAATAAGCAAGATCTCATTTCATTTTTTAAAATTATCATCTCGCACTAAAAAAGTAATTAATTTTTTTTTTACTTATGTATACAATAAAAATGTTGCAGTAATCATCTTCAGTAGGAGGGGAGTTTGAACTTGCTGCAGCCGGGCTTGTATGAAAATGAACTCGATTTGTGTGTACATATATGATATGTACATGGCATTCATTGGTGAATATTAATCACAGTGATCGAACAATGCATAAGGAAAGTGTTATATCAAAATTCAACTGATCAATACATGTCAGGCTACGTACTAATGCCTCATGGTATGTAACGAGAAGTGCATACATATCGAGGTATGATTCTATCTCAGTGTTTGGTTTGTGCTTTAGTATAAATGGTATAAAGAGACCCAGAATCAGCGCACTGTGGACAAATGTTGTCTGGGGAAAGGCATAGATCCAATTCTTTCCGTGCACTGTTCTTTAACGTATGCCTACAAAGATACAGATGTGTATTTTGATGTTTTTAGAATGTGAGGTTCTCTCGCTAAATGATATTCCGTAGTTTTCTTCTTCTTCTCGTAAACTGAAAATATTCCACCAAAAGATTTTTTTTTTTGTTTTTTAGAGCGTCTTTCCTCTTTAGAATTGGGGAAACGGTGCTCGGTGAGTCTCGTTTCACAGACGCCAGATTCACTTTACGCACAATTTCCTGTTTAATTTGGATTCTAATTGTCTTGCTAGACTTCTTTCGTAGAACACCTGCAGTAAACTATCTCTTAGGATACACCCACGTACACACATGAAGATATATATATATATATATATATATATATATATATATATATATATATAACGTAATCAAGAAACCATATCATAGCAGAATCCAGTGTCAGACAACTGGTTTACACTTTGTAGCTGGTGGCGCATTGAATTGGATACCGTCTGCATATTGTGATCTCCTGGGGAATCTAGATCTTAACAAACCTTTAGAATGAAGGCTCAGAAGCTTAAAAAGCATTGAAAACATTTTAAGAGGGGGTCTCTTGTGGAGTACTGATGCCAATTTTCAAATCCGTACGCAAACAATATGGCCGGAAGTAGAGAAACACATAAACACACTCACATAAAAAAATGATAGAACCCTTTGCCACATTTGGTGACCACAGTTGCCCAATATAGGAACTTTATTTACTTGAAGTTATTTCGGAGTTTAATTTTTTGAAG
This sequence comes from Thysanoteuthis rhombus, assembly GCA_963457665.1. NCBI lineage: Eukaryota > Metazoa > Mollusca > Cephalopoda > Oegopsida > Thysanoteuthidae > Thysanoteuthis > Thysanoteuthis major. Next base: position 56,916,725 of record OY735212.1, on the reverse strand, counting down.
ATTGGTTTAATTCCCGACTATCAGTCAAAAAGTAAAAACTTGATCTAGACTGAAATAACGAGCATTTACTAATAGCAACAGAATGGCAGTAAAAGGGAAATTCGTCGCGAATCCCAGATGATAACGAACAAGTTGAGGTCACGTAACAATTCCACGTGAGAAAAATCTCCCAAGATTTAGTTGTTGATTAGGTGAAATGGGAAATTCATCGATTTGGAAGTTTCCCCAACACACACACACACACACACACACACACACACACACACACATGTATATATAAGTCCACACAAAAACAAGCATATGTATGTATGTCGATAGAATCTAATCAAGAGACCACGTCTTTGTCGATCCAAGTGTCAGACGACTGGTTTGCATTTTGTAGCTGGTTGCACATCGATTTGTAAAGTGTTTGTATATTATTATCTATTAAGCATCAAAATACCTAAACTGCGTGCATATTGTCCTTCTTGTATAATTTTGGAAAATCTCATTTTTTTCTAATGAGTTCTTGACATTGCAGAATAATTGCCGCTTTGTACTACCTTTTCAAAACCCATATGGCATGGTTGAAGTACCTCAAGCAGAAACTTGTGCAGAGACAGATTATGAATTGAAACACAGACTATGTTCCAATGACGATTAGCTTTTCATCTACAAACACAAACACACTGACAGGAAAGCAACTATCAACGATCAGTTTACGTTATTGGCGAAGTCTCGTGTCAAGTTTCTTTCGTCTCATCGTTCAGGAAATTTGGACAACTTGAAACCATTAAGTAAATTAGTAACAGTAAATTGTGTAATTAGTTCTTGTAATAGTTTTTCTCAAATCTCTTGATGATATCCTTGGAATATTTGTCAACTCACGACATGCAATGTATTTTATATGCTGGTATTCACAAGCCAGGCTGATAGCAGATGACATTTTTTGCTCAAAGCGCTTCACGTATTGATTTTTTCCGGACTGTTGTCTTCATCTCGGCTCACATTTTGAACCCAACAGTTCGACCATTGTACGCCACTACCTCCTTTAGGGGTTTAAAAAAATAAATTTGGGGGGTTTGTGAGGTTATCTTAGCTCAACAAATCAAATGGTATAATATTTGTTAATGCTGGTCTCAAGATAATTTCAATGTTTTTAATATTTGACCGTTTTTTTGTTTGTTTCGATTCTAGTCATTACCAAAAATGCTGATTCTCTGGAATAGGTTCCCACAAATAGCAGAAGGGTTGCCAACGCTAATTCAGACAACATTGGAAATTCAAGACAAACATCAAACCTAAAAATATTTGAAGTCTTCGATCGCAAATTTTTCTGTTCAAATACTGAATCTAAGGCTAGAACATAAAATTGAAAAGAATATTTTTCAATTACACTCGGGACCCAGCTGATTTTCCACAAGAAGGTCTGATTAAGACCTACCATAAAAAACAAAACAAAACAAAAAAAAAAAACGCAGTATTCAGAAGATGAATCAAAACAAGGATAACATTTCGAAAAAAATTGATTCCTCATCTGAAAAAAATAAATCAAAATGTTGAAAAAAAATATTCCCATAAATAATTGAATGAAACAAACGTATCCAAATTAGAAATTAAAAAAAAAAATGCCCCACATCACCTGCATAGAGCTTTCATAACACCTGGATATTTAAAAAACAAAAACCTGATACAAATGAAATGAGGGTACCTACCGTAACCATGAATATATTCCACACGAAGTATCCAGGCCGTCGCGCTGCCCGACATTTTACGGAAAGTGCCGACCGCCGGACAGTTGCGTCCGCTTGGTCAATCGCTAACTCCTTCTTTTCAGTCTCCGTGTGCATGTAAAGATGCCATTCCTGTTCATCTACAAAAGACTGTCGGTTCACCACATGGTGTTCGTCGATATCTTCAATTAATTCCACTTCATAAGATGGGAGTTCTGATGCTACCGTCACAGTGAGATCCTAAAATAATAAATAAATCTGGATTAGTATTAATCACTTATACTTTTTTTTTGATAATCATGAACAATGACTGAAATGGCCAATTTAGAGACGAAATACATAAGAAAGAGTACACATTGAATAATAGATAAAAATAGACATCGTGTATTAGTCGATGTTTTTTTTCTCATTAGAAAGCATCAGCCTAAGCTCTCACCAAAACTGTAAACATAGGTTTCCCTCCAGTTTCAAGTTGGTCCTGCTGGCTGGCTATATAAGTATCACACGTAGAGGCCGCACCAATTGAATTATAGGGCTGTGATTTTCAGCATTTGCTCCTTATCATGTTTTCAAAATTTTTTTTCAGAAAACTCCCCCTAAATGGGGCTTTATTGGAGTCGGTTCAGTTTGCAGTATAAGTTGATGCAAATCAGTCCATAATTTGTACCAGCTAGTTTTAAAAAAAAGTTCAGACGTTTTAGTGATTACTCCCCCACAAAAAGTCAGAGAAGTAACTCATTCATTAATCACCTCTTCTTCCTACGTTTCAATTCATCACCCCCAACACGGTATGCTGCCAAAAGACGTTGGTCACATGACAGTTTCAATTGAACAACTAACCATACCCGCTGGTTTATATCACCTGATACAACGGACAGTAACATTGGTTCTGATCCTTAATTTTTGGTACAATAAGGCGATGTTGTTAAGGAGACAGGTTTTCCGCGGCAAGATAGATTACAGCTTGCGACTCTCAGAAACTAGTAGCTTAGGCAGAAGACATGGACTTGCAAAAAATGGTCTCATCAAATCTGATCAAGGCACACATGCCAATTTTTATCAGAGGATTGATAATGTATTCGTATAAAAACGTAATGTTGCTGTTTCAGATAAGCTTTGATTGAAAAAAAAGCGAAAAATAAAAATGATGAAGACATTTTTCAACCTCGGCAAAATTTCAGAAAAAAATGTTACTTTGGAAACAAATATGGTCTAAAGAAGAAAAGATGACGAGTGAAAGATACTGAATATAGACGAAGAAAAGATGAAAGAGCAGAGAGAATGAAAATGAATTATGGGAAGAAAGAGAATGAAGATTTCAGGAAGGAAAAGTTCGAAGGAGATGAGAGAAGAGAATGAGTCATTGCAGATAAGATACAAAATGGAGATGATCAGAGGGGGAGAGAGAAGGAAAAAGAAAAGACCAAGAAAAAAACCGGGGAGAGGAAAATGAAGTTTAGGTAGAGTTAAAAGATAGAAATTGAATGCATTGATTCTTTCTCGATATTTACATCCGTGGGTAATGTAGCCTTATTGGAGAAAATGTCATTACACCACCGACAGCGTCTTCAAGAGATATACTTAAGATCTATACATTTGTTATTTACTTTACTTTCCTTTTTACGGTACACAGCAAGTTAGGCAGTGGAAGACTGTGCTACGTCAATCTTCCAAGTGTAGAGTGTCTACAAACCCAGAAAATAATCGATTGAAACCCTGGCTTTTTTACCTGGATTCAAGCAGCGGCCTCTGAAATTCCACCCTGGAAGCAATTCAAAAATGTCTGAATATTCGTATGCTTGACATATATTGTCAAGTTCTACCACGATCCCCGGGATGGTTGCCATTTTCCCGATGAAGTGGGTTACATCAATGATATAAGTTCATTACTGCGTTTTAGAGTTCTTAGAATAAGAAAATTACTGGCAGTTTGGGATAAGTGCACATATGTTAAAATTTATAACATCTGCAAAAGTACTAGTGAAAAACAGTTTTCAAAAACTGCAAAAAAAAAAAAAAAAATCAAAATCTTCCTCGTCATTTGGTCCGCTTAAGCCTTATCTGTAAGCCACTTCGTTCTTATTTACTGGATCAATATATTTGCCTAACGATACTTATCTTTTTCTGTACGTGGTTATCATAAAAATTCAGAGGATTGGAAAATTGCCGAAGTAATTTTATCATAAAGTCAACTGGTTCTACTGATATGAAAATCTTTTACGAATTTTATGCTCTATAACCAAGTACAGTATTTTCAAAGGAGACAAAAAAAAAAAAAAAGAGACAAGATGGCTACTTTCTTTTTGTCAAAACAGAACACAGAGAGTCATCCTTCCCTTCCTCACGGAAATCACTACAAAACTTGTAAATCGACATAAGAAAAATTAAAACTATTCAGTTTCCAATAAAATTCTTTGCTCTCACAAGAAAGCCCGAGCAAAAATTGAACCTTTTATTTGAGCAAAAAAATCGAATCAAAAACAATTTGAAAAAATAAACGATAAACAAAATAGAGAAAGTAACCAACAGAACTTGAGTTTTATAGACATTTTTTGTTGAAAACTACTTCAAATAAAGGAATCTTAAAGTGTGCTCGTTTAAACAAAAGTTATTTCATTGCTTGTTATTGGCTCGTTTGTCAAAAGTCTGCTGCTCCTTTGATAACGATTTTGCTGAACACGAATTCGGAAAAAAAAACCTCAGGCAAATGACAGAAATGTGTCTTTTGTTCTTCCTTTGCTGTGAAAAAATCCGTTCAGAGAGAAAAGAGAGAAGGACAGATGATGGGTGCTGAGGAGGGAGTATCAATCTCACTAGAGCGACCACAACTATTATTTTTCGCTGTTTTTAATTTTCATGATTATTTTATGAATCTTCGCAGCCGTATGTAGTGGTTCAAGTGAAAGCAAGTCATCTGATATTTACTGTTGCACTCTGGAGCTAACCTGCTGAATTCGTTTATTATATGATTGAAGTTCCCATGTATACTTTTAATATTTTGCAGAGTTTTTGTCCATCCTTGTGGTGGTATTAATATCATCATCATATTCATGTCTGATTATTGAGCGGTCTGTCGAGTCCTTCCACTACTGATCTGTAATATAACCTGATACTATCTTCAACTTCTCTTCTGTGTCACCTCATTATTATTATCATCATCATCATTATTATTATTATTATCATCATCATCATCATTATTATCATCATCATCATCATTATCATCATCATCATCATCATTATTGTCATCGTCATCATCATCATTATTATCATCATCATCATCATCATTATTGTCATCATCATCATCATCATCATTATTATTATTATTATTATTATTATTATCATCACACCAGTTGTCTGGTGGTCACAGCTAGAGTCTGAGTGCGAGCAAGTCTCCCTGGGTCTCTGGCCCTCCTCTCTGCACTCTCACAGTCCTCAGCAGTGCTGTGGTTTACGGTTTCACAACCGTTGCTCGATGGTTTTCGCTGGAGGCTGAGTGACAGTAAGTCTCCCCAGGTCTCCAGTCCTCTTCTTATATCTCACTCGCCTATCACAGCGGCGCTTTCATTCGTATACCCACCACCATTAGTGCTATGTTGTTAATTATCATTAATATACTTTTGATTACTGTTCCCATTCATTAATATCGTCATCAACACCATCATTATGAAGACCATCTTTAGTATTATCTTTGTTATTATTATCAATATAATCGCCGTCATCATTATCATTACGATCATTATCATCATCATTATTATTGTTATTAAAACTAATATCGTCATCATCATTGTTATTACGACCATCATCGTCGTCATCATTATTATTGTTATTATTACGATTTTCCCTTTAGATTACATGCGTGCAAAGATCAAAAGTTAAAGAAAGAAAGAGTTTTGATTGATAATTCTGGGTGATTGGCAGACAGGAATTCTAATCGATAAATGGGAGGTTGGTGTGGCCCTTGTGATAAAGCTTTGAACTCATTTATCATCTTAGTCGAAAAGAGAGGAAGGATGGAACTTTATAAGAAGAATCGTCTACGGTTTGGGGGATCGATCCTGCTCACAGGCACGCTATGCTTCTTCAGAGTTTGTATTCGAATCTTTTGTGCGAAAATCTTTAGCAAGATTCTCATGGAAGACCCACAAGGATGTAGCTGAGGGAGATGGTGTGGGTGATTTAAATTAGCCCAAGGCGCTCAATGGAGGGGCCACCAAAGGTCTATGAATTGTAGTTCCTTGTATTTCCACAAACATTATAGAGTAATAAATCTTACGAAAAGTTGGGGCCCTAGTCAAGGAGCAAAGCCTCACGCTCAGGCCCTCAATTTTTTAGTCAAGTCACTCTTTTAAAAGAATTGCCAACTCAACGAGCCCATGGACTCCAGGCTATTGAAAGCTCTACCCTCAGTAATGCATTAGTGGACCCTCTGAGATCTCCGACACCAAGGTAGGAGCCATTGCACAAAATGTTTGAGAGATGAGTCTCTCAAAGAGTAAAGCGGCCCCCCCACCTCGAGCTACCAAATCTCAAGTTGCGCCTCTGAACGGATGTTAGCCTCTTTTGCATGAAAAATCAACTGGGATTAAGTGTTCATATTTTGAAACCTTTTCTTAACCACAACAATTTAACATCTGAGTTTTGAGATTAAGAACTCCGCTAAGAATATGATTCTTAAAAGGTAAAATGATTTAGTATTCTATCAGTGTTTTTCTACAAAGTTTAGCTTGGTTCGGCGTGTTGAACAGTCAAAGTGTGCGGGGAAATCAAACTCACTACCATTCTGCTGTAACCACGATGATCTGTTAGAGGTTTACCGAATTCAAAATAACACCCACACCCAAGACCAAAACTATCTCTGCTCTTTATGTCCAAACAAGCAAATTTTTACTGCATCACATTTTAGAAAAACCTGAGGACATCGTAAAAAAACTTAAGGTACATACATCAACTGGGCTGAGGAAGAATTCCTTCTCTACTTGAGAGACCAAACAATGGAATGCTCTCAGTGAAAAGACTATTTCCCCCATATCAATCAATATATTACAAAATGGAGGATACAGAAGAGTAAGTTCAATGATTAATTTTCATATTAGCACAGTCGCAAACTGCCTACCTGCTTGGGATAGACTGTTTAACGAATTGTAATTGGTTTCATGACGGTATTCAGTCACAAAAAAACTTCCAAAGGTATTAAGGTTACATTTATGTTATCTCAATTTTCCTTGTTAGTAGTCTAGCTAAAATGACTTTGATATGAACCTGTAGATAAAGTTTCATTTTTTCTGTGATGGGGAATTCATAGCGCTTTAATGTGCTGCATTTTAGATCAAAACATTGATACGGAAATGTGTGATCAAAGATGGTACGGCTAATGTTTTTTTGCATATTATTTCTAAATGATTCCAGGAACTGTTATTTCAGTTAGTCTGTTCTAAAGTTTGACTGTCTGGTTCCGAAAAGAAATTGCTCTTGACATGGGTGGCCTCTTGAGTCTGAAGTTTCCTGCCGTGCCCTCTCGTGGATATGCTTAGTAATGGAATGAACGGTTCTTTGTTGGGGCATTTGTGGCAGTGACAGCTAAAATCGAGTTTATGTCTACCAGTAATTATTCTAAATGTTTCCAGCATGTCTGCCCGTTTTCTCTGGTAGTCTAGAGTTTCCAAGGTCAAATACTGAAGTCTTTGTGTATATGACATACGTCTTATGATTTGCGTAATGGTCTACTACGCTAGCTTCCAGCTTGTTAACCATTACACCACAGCGAAACATCCCATTCAGTGTTGATTTATGGTAGGAGCTACGTATTGAATTTGTCCACGAGCATCTGGTTTTAGCATAAAAGTATGCATTTTCCATAGCAAAGACAAATTGTCTCATTCCACTTTTACTTAAGCTAATAGAAACACATTCACATACATGGATCTGTTTGTATTATGATAAAATGCAGTTCTCTATCTCTGTTCAGATCTATTCGCACGTGTCTGAGTGTGTATATCTATCTGTGCGCTCGTATGTTCACGAATATGTATGTGTGTGTTTGTATGTATCCATTTCTGTTGAGGCAGGACGGTATAATTCTGAGAAGTTTGACTTTTAAGGATCTTCATATCTTGCAGATATCATCGAAACTAAAGGATTCAAATCACTTCCCTGGATAAAGTAAGATCCATCCATCGGAACAAACGAAGAAATTCATTGTTCTATCAGACTGGAAGGCTACAAGACTCTTTGAAGGCGATGAAAAGGGACCGTTTCAACAATTACTCGGTTGTCATTTAAAATTCATGTTTCCATTATATTCGTTCGAACTGCTGACATTCTCTGTGATATACTGAAATGATAAGAAACGGTACAGCGATCATCTTCCACGGATGATGGATGCAGACGACAATCAGATCTCGCTTGCTTTCAACTCTTTTGCCCAAATCTGCAGAAAAAGGGATTGGGCGGCAAGAACCAAATATCAAGCCAGGTTATATTCAACGCTAGATTGAGCGGTTGCCCCAGAGCGATACAAAGCTTATCTAAAATTGAAGATTTACTTAGTAGATATTTTTATTGTCACGAGGACAGGCTTAATATACTTCGTTGGTTGACACCAACTTTTTCAAAAGCATATGCAGCAATGCTGAAAAGACTGTTGCAAACAAATGTGTAGCTGCTTACAGGGAAGAAATGAAACGAAAAAATGTATAGTGCGTGTATTCTGGTTGTTTAGTGGGAGGAATATATATATATATATATATATATATATATATATATATATATATGAGAGAGAGAGAAAGAAAGTGAGTGAAAGTCGGTTGAAGAAATTTGGATGATTTAGCCAAGTTTGCCAATCTGTTGGGACTGAACTGGCTATAACTTGTTTGCATCATTCTCGCAAACCATTGCACTTCGCGAATGTTGGTATTCTCGCTCTTCACATATATATATATATATATATATGTATATATATATATATATATATATATATATATATATATATATATATGAATAATAATAATAGTAATATGAATATAATTGAATTGACAGACGAGTCGCTGACCATTGCACCATTGTAACTAATTTATTAAGCTCAGCAGCTTATGATACCAGACTTAATTGGAATACAAAGAATATGTTGGGCATATTTTTTCCGAGGAGAGCATAACTGCCTTGAAAACAACCTTTTCATATCCAAGGACTGATCTTTGATACCTGTGCAACACACAACTATTTATGCTACGATGTAGGCCTATAGTCGAAAGGGAAGAAACTATTGGCGTTATACCAGGGCTACCACGAGGTTTTCAGTAAATGTACCAAAAGCTTTGGATCAAACGTACAAAGTCGTCTGCCAAATGAAAAGCATCTTTAATGATAATGAAATTAAAAGAAATTAACTGGAATATATATAAAAAAAAAACTGTTTTATTTCCAACTGTATTTTCTTTTGAATGAAGTTTTTCTTCCATTCTATACTATTGAAGAAGACTTGAAAGAGAATTGCCCGAACGGACCTAATTTTTCGAGCATTTCTCCATACTTAGCGAAAGAAAAGTCCTAACGTACCAAACGTGGTAGCGTAGAGTTGTACCAATCTTCAAAGTGTCAAAGCTCTACATGCCTTGGAAATCAGCATTCGAAATTCCGACTTTTACCTGTTTTTGAGTACAGACCACTTTGGTAGGAGAGAGAGTGCAACTACGTCAGTCCCAAATATTGATGTTCGGTGTTCCGAATGAACTCTTGTTTATTCAGTGCAGCGCACACTAACAATCGTCTCATCTTCACGTTTAGAAAACCTCAAGGAAGCCACTCCCCACTTCACACGCTCAGACAAACACACAAAAAAAAAATACAAATAAACTCTGACAATTGGCCAAAGATTTTTCTACTGGTATTGGCTGCCTTTCAATTAAAAATTAGAAAAAAAAATCAAAAAACAACTCTTTACAAAATATCAATATATACGTGCAACTAACTGTCCACGAGAGACAGATTTGACAAGAAAACGGTGAACGGTAAAAATACATCAACAATCCTCGCTTTGAAGGTTATGTTGAGAACTAGGAAGCACCTAGAGCGCATTCCTCTGCTAATGTAATTAATGTTTGGTTAATGATAATTCTTTGTGATTTATTTATTATAATAGTAACAAGAAACATAAGTTCAACAAGGTGTCCACCGACCGTAGAAGTTGTAGCTGGAGAAAGAAGAGAAAGTAGTCTCTGTTTCATACCGGTGAGATATTACAATATCGAATGATTCTCCTGGTACTTTATTCAATAAAAAACGTAAATGACTATTTTTTTAACGCTTGGTGGCCATTTTGTTTTTGTTTTTTTTAAAATCTTTTGTTTACAAAAATGTTGACTTCATATCTTCTATTTTGACATCGTAAAGGCTGGTAAGAAAATTGATCGAAATAGATGTTCTTTTGATGACATCAGACTTCATCCTTCCTTCCTTCCTTCTCTTTTCAATTGATTAATGTAATCGGAACTGACCAACAGACCAACCGATTGAAAAGCGTCTTATTGAGATGTGCAGACACGTCTCAAAGCATAATTGATGAAATATTTCAGTAATGCTTGTACTAGCATGAACAACAACGTTGGGAATTAGTCGACTGGAAAAAAACAACAAAAAAAGAGTAAATAAATTCGAGAGAAAGAAGAGACCCAAGCGGGAAAAGATAGAGGATAGAAAGTTAGGCGAAGTGGAAGAGAGAATCGGAACGAGGGAGACAGCAAAGGCAAAACAAAACAAATACGAGTTCAGAGAGAGAGAGAGAGAGGGAGATTGAGAGAGAAGGAGAAAGTAATTACGTATTTTCGGGAAATAACGTATTTTCAAAAAGGTGATGAAAACGAATCCCAATGAATCTTAATTTGATACTATTTATCAATAATGTAATCACCATCATTATCAATGACAGCAGCCCGACGGGGAATCAAATATCCGATTCCTAGTTGAAAAAAAAAAATCTGCGTTTTTTTTCGCCCTTTAAAGTCTTTATTCCCAATGGGGTTACGCTCTAATATACACTATGAATGACACGCTGTCGGATAGATGAAGTGATGAAGTAAGTTGAGATGTCGTTTCGTACTATTTAACTGGCTTTGCCTCAGTTGGTAGGCTTATGAGTGTGTGTGTGTGTGTGTGTGTGTGTGTGTGTGTGTGTGTGTGTGTGTGTGTGTGTGTGTGAGAGAGAGAGAGAGAGAGAGAGAAGTTCAAAAAAGGACTTAAAGTAGTTATACAAGATAAATTGATGACGATGCAAAGGAATAAAACTGAAACTCCCCAAACGTATGTCTCATCAACGATCATCTAGCCTCAGAAAAATCATTATGGAACATAATAAGACAGTTTGATCTCACCCGCTATAAGCAGAACTTAGAATTTTGGCTATGTAAGGTGAAGGAAGCCAGGATGGGTGACGAGGCACACCTCTCTGTTTGAAAATGAATCAAGAAAAAAAATATCAGAAAGAGAGGAAAGAATGGAAAGAAGCGAAAGAGAAGAAGAAAAAAGAAGAAAAAAAAGGAAAAAGAGGGTATAAAAAGATCAAGATAAAATAAAGATAAAATAAATATAGATATGGGGAACTGAATGATAAAATTGACCGGCTGTGCAAACTGTGAAGAAATGTGAAGGAAAGAGTACCCGTTTAGAGGAAGGAGGAAACATTGGAAGAACGAAAGGAGGAAAGAGTTGAAAGAGAGTAAAAAGTTGACAAGAAGGGAAATGAATGAAAAGGAAATTTAACAAAGGAAAAAAAAAAAGGAATCTAAAAAGTAAGAAACGGTAAGGCAAAAATGATTGAAAGCAGACGATAAAAATATAACAGGAAAAAAAAAGGCGGACAATATAGAAGAAAGAAAAATAGATATAAAAACGAATAAATGAATTGGTTATAAATAAACAACAGACAATAATTGAAAAAAAGGAAGAGAAACAGAACAAAAAAGACAAAATAGATTTTAAACAGCTGAAGTTTTGTACAACATAGGCAGATCAAAAAGTGAACATGTTAAAAAGAAAGAAAACAATAAAACTATACCGAAAATCGGTAATAGTAAACTAAGACAATAAAAAAAAATACGAGTCTAATCTTGGCTATTCAAGTGAAACAAAATAGTGCACAGAAAAGCATTAATTCTAAGCGATAGGCAAAATACTTTGAGTGGCCAATATGTCCACTGAAAGAAATCACAATGCCTATCGGCGTATAAAGCGACAGACAGGCGTGTGCTTACAGCACACTGCCTGGAATAATCGTCTCTATAAATGGAGTGAGTGCACAAAGAGAACCTGGCAAAGTCTCAAGACTTATTCTCTAAGATAAAACGGTAAAAGGCTGCTAAACATTAGCATTTCCAACCACCTCCGATGCCACTTTGTTGTTGTGTCGGACGTAATTTTCCCAAGTAGATAAGAAGTAGATGGACTCATACATTGAGATAAGCGGATAAAATATCCTCGAAGTGGGTGGAAAGTATCGAGTATGAGAAATCTATCTCCAAACTCTATCTTTCTATCTATTTTTCTATCTATCAGGTTGTCCCATTTGAAATGTCCGTTTGTCTTTGTGATTTCGATTCATTCGGAAACAAAAAATGGAGTTTTCTGACTGATTATACGACCTTAGTTTTTTTTCAAATTTTCAACTTATGATTTATCATATCAGTTTAATAAGATCATCTGTCATTTTTTTCAAATGCCATCCCCAAAGGAAACCACACTTTTCTTTTCTTTTTTTGTAGGAGTTCAAACTCGTTAAAAATGCTGTTTAAGCTCTTAAAACATCAATTTTGCATTTGAAATGGGAATTTGATCAGTGTGACGTTCAGTTCCCTTCATTTCTTTCCGGAGATATGAGCGTCAGTAATGACCCCCCAGAGGACACCCACAATCTATTGTTGATAATGAATATTTAAATGATGTTGTGGAAACTGACGCAAAGACAACTATTCGATCTCTTGTTAAAAATGTACAGATCTCGAGAACTAATGAAGGGTGTCACCTAGCATATCTTTCCTTTCGTAAACGGTCATTTCATGTAGGACAGCCTAAAATCTAAGCATCTACCAATCAATCTATCACCAAAAGCTTCGGGAGTTTTGTCCGTGGAACGAAATTACTCACCCCAACACCCAGTTTCCACTGTTTCCATCAAAGTAGTTCTCTTGTTTTGGACATGTACATGAACACAGTCTCAAAAAAGGTACAGGCCACTGTCTGTACTACATTCATTCCAGGCGTACTGTTCAAATTCCTTGAACTTTTAGGTAGCGCCTTATAGATGGATAGAGAGACAGACGGACGGGCTCAAATAATTTGCCTGCGATTACTGCTAGGTTTTACCAGCGCCAACTGTGGAAAGCTAGCAGTAATAAGCACACGCATTTGCTCAGCAGTGAATCAAATCTTAACGAACCTTTCCCGGCGACGAACAACAGGCTTTTTAGGTGCCGATGGGTTAGAGGTAAATTTTGACTATTTATCAGCTTATCGGCCTCACAATTTCAGAATGGTAAACTGTAGAAAATCAAAATTTTTCTTGAATGACATTGAAATTCGCCATCACAGTCAATAACTGAACCACCGTAGCGTCAAAATTTGAAGTCATGTAAAGAAAATTCCATCGAAGAATGTATGAGATCGGAATAATTTCAAATCACAACTGGTGATTTCCGCTGAAAAAATCGATTATAATATAGTGGAAAAGTTTTAAATTCTGTTGGGTCTAGATCTTATTAACAAATCCGTCAAAATAAGGGCCCAAAAGGTGAAGAAAACTTTGAAAACAAAACAAGCAAAATAAATTTTTAGAAAAGGTCTAATGGAGAACTGATTCCGATTTTTTTAGGTCTGTAGACAAAACGTCATAGCCAGGAGCTCTGGAACTCACAAACGTATAAACAAACACACAAATACACTTATATATGAAAAGAATAGAATCCTTGCCACCGTTGGTGGCTAAGGTGGTTCAATAGTAGCATATGAACTGAGGCAGAGAGAAATTCACATCTGCAGTTTCCGCAGTAGGGGTGTAGTTTAGCATTATAACTACATTGTAAGTAGAGCCCCTCCTAATAAAACCTTCGGATATTTCTTTCATCAAAACTGACGATTTTCCAGAAGATTGCAAAGTTTAGTAGATCGAAAGCATATAAAATTAAAAGAATTAAAGTTTTCTCTGTTAGATTTTGAACCCGGTCTGCCAATTGTATATTTCTTGTTTCTAATCACTAGTGTGTTGTTTCTGTCATAGATTTCTTCAGAAATTAAATATTTTCTTATTTGAGTCCAAACAGAGATCATAGAGAAATCGATGAATTATTTTGCAAATTTCGATCCAAAAAATGTGTACTGTAGGTAAGTTGAGGCTTGGTGATTTCGAACAAGACTTTGTTCACCTCTGTGATGCGTAGTTCTCGCCTCATTAGAGTACAAATACACATACACTCTACTATTATATATTATAGATTCATTGTGAATTTTGGAGATTCCCAAAGGTTGTTCAGTTTGTCTATAAATTCTGGGAGGGAGAGAGAGTGAGAGATGCCGAAATGGATGGAATATAGAATTGAAATAATCCAATCCCATCGTTATATAATTCGGTTATACTTTTGGCAAGGCATGAACTCCTCTTCTCATGCATCCAACCCAACAAATATATATGAGAATGTCTTTTCTACCAAAAAGAGATTTTTTCTATCGAAAAAGGGTAAATAATAATGGCAGTGATCATTCGCGTGTATTTTTTTTTTGCTCTGAATCAGCTCTATTCACTCACATTCTTCAGTCTTCAATTAAGTAAAGATTAAAAACTAAGTCCAATAGAAGATTTGACACCATACAGACAGGTAGCATTGCTGTGTTGGGGGTGAATTACAAAAAAAAAAATTGGAAAAAGGAATGATCAATTAATAACTTATCTCTCCCGCATTATGTTGGGCGGTGATAACTAAAAAAGTTTAAATCTTATCATGGATTTACATTGCAAATTGAACCCTACCCTAAAAACCTATTTTGGAGGGTGATTGAAAAACAACAACCGCTTTTTTGTCGGCACAACAATAACTATATGTTTAAATTTTCAGTCCTTTAGCTTCAGATGAGCGACCTGTATGCGTAATACTTACACATCCAGACAGGCAGGCAGGCAGGCAGGCAGGCAGCCAGCAGAACCAACTTTGAAAAAAAAAGGCTTCATGTTGATAGTTTTGGTTGATGGATTATAATACAAGACTGTGAAAAAGTAACTTGTGTCTTTCTCTACGGATTATGCGTCTGATAAGGCTATAGAGTGAGTCGGTCGGAATAGCCAGGTAACCACAAATACTGCATGAGAATTAAGTTTTATAGTCCGAACCAATCATAGAATAATATCGTCTTCTTCCGAAGTTATAAACGGAAAATATTCCCTATTCTTTTGATCACCCTCTAAACAGCTATAAGTTAATCAGATTTTGTGATTATTATTGAATAATGGCTAACAATTCCGCTTATATTACGTACACCAGATATACAAGCTACATGTCCGTTTGGTCATAAAACAAAATGCGTAGCTTTTCATGAAAAGCGTTTGTAAACAAACAAACAAAAAAAAGAAAGACTGAACAAAAACTGTTTCTGAATGAAAAAAAAAGAATGAACAAAAACTAAAAAAAAGAATGAATGAAAAATGATTATAATGATAGATAGGAAGAATGAAAGCGTACGGTTGAATGTTAGTTCATTGTAACTTTTATAGGGAACAGTACTTCAGAGTGAATCCAAGTCTCTTGAGGTAATTAAGATTCATTATGTCTATTGTATTAGGTGAAAATTTAATTTTTTACGAAAACTTAACGGTTGTACAATGTCCAAAAGTTAAAAAGATCACAAAACCATTCACATTGAACGATAATCTCTCTCTTATAAAATTGATATATCAGTAAATCGGTCCAGGATCAAATGCAAAGAATCTTTGTACAAAATGAAATCAGCGTTTATCTTCACTTAAGTGTATTGACTAAAATAAAAGAGTTAGCCTCAGGTTTCTCAGATCAATATGTACTATCCAATCCACCAAGCAGTAACTAATATTTGTAGTAGAGGCCACAGGGAAAACGGCTCTAATTCTATTTTGTGTCCTAAAAAACATAAGAATGAAAACGATAAAGGCGTCAATTTAGAAATAAAACGGTTGAACCTCTGCTCGTGGCTTCGAATAAAATGTCAATTTGAGACAACGTATCGAATCTTTTAACTATTCACGAGAGAACTTGAAGACGTATATTTTTTTTCTGTAGATTTGAAGTATCCACTTTAAATAAAGACAGATTTATAGAATCAGATAAATCATTGGAAAAATTGACTTTAAAGTGACTCCGTTATTCAATTTAGCTTCGACTTTTTAGGTGTTAATTTATGGAATTGTGAGAATTCCGCCTGCAGTCGTGACATTCAAGGAAAAGCCACAATCTGAACTCACACATACGTAGACATACAACCTCAAAAAACGTTTACAAATTGTAATGTGCAATTTTTCTTTATGAATAAACAAGTGTCTGCAAAAAGTACTTTATACGCAAACACTCACACGTGTGAACCTAAATGTATTGATAGAAAGTCAGATATATTAATTGTATTTACGAATTTATGCGTATATATACAGATTAGAATTCAAGCAGAAAACGATAGTTTGACTCATAACCGTAAATTTATGAAAAGGATTTTGCGCAGGATAAATATGAACTGATTGAAAATGTTAAGAGGTTTGGAAAAATGATTTACCAAGTCATATTTTAGGTCTGCTTACGTAGCAGTCATTCATTTAATGATCATTTGTCCCCTCTCTTTCTTGCTGCTCTCTCTCTCTCTCTCTCACACACACACACACACACACACATATATATATATATATATATATATATATATATATATATATATATATATATAGTTTGGAAAGCTTTGCAGCTTTAGAGGCTGAAGATGTAAAAATTTTTTTAGAAATTTATGTCATTTCAGTCAATTATTCCCAATTATCGGTCAATCCAATAAATGTATGGTTTTCAAAAGGTTTTATGTTTTACACAGAACTATGTTGTATCGCTAAAAATTTACCCTTCCCACCACTCATCACAACCTTGAAAATGGCTAGTTGTTCGGCCGAAAGCGCTTGGTATGACAAACACTTTTGGATAACTATTACTGTATGAATCCAAGCATACCTTCTCTTGCATGGAAAAGAAATAACAGATTGTTCCTTGTCACCTGGATTTTGATATGAAATGATCATTGTATAATGCTCGACCAAGAAACGCTCGATTAGATGTTTTGGCAAGGGAGGAGATCGTGCTGGAAAAATGAAAACTCTTTGTGTCTAATTAATGATTCTATTTCATTAGGGATCCTTTGAGATACCTGCGTATAAGTTAGGGATATCAATGCAATTAGCTAATTTCGTGTACAAGTGACCTATATCTTTTTTCTTATATTCTCGACCTTAAGCGATCACATGACTAAATCTATTCACTTTCAAACTTTATGCATACACACACAGATACACTCACATATATATGTGTGTATTCATATAATAAGAATTACAAGGATATATACGCGGTGAATATCAAATTTTCTTGCCTAACACACTCATCAGCCACCAGTAATAAGTTCTTGTTTCTAGATGCTGATGAGTGCATTAGGCACTAAATGTTGACATTCACCAGGTTAATATTCTCGTGATTTTTTAAAGAATGTATTAATAGTTCTATTTACTGTGTTAATCATTGAGCATTGTGACAACGGATGAATTCTGTTTTTTTTTTTTTTTATTTCTTCTTATATTCTCACATATTGAACATGCATTATGGACTATGTTTAAACACACACACACACACACACATATATATATATATATATATATATATATAGATAGATAGATAGATAGATAGATATACGTTATATTATTTGAAAATTATATGAATGCTGTGTCTCATTTTCCATATAATAACGGAAGGTTATTTCGAATAGTTTCAAATAAAATCAGGCATTCATAAATATTCTGTTGGATTATATATTACTTTCTTAATCATATATATATATATATATATATATATATATATATATATATATGTGTGTGTGTGTGTGTGTGTGCGTGTGTGTGTGTATCAAGTACTATCCTAGTATTTGGTGAATTAGAACAGCGCACGCTTATCGAATGTTCAGTAGACTTTTGCCGCTCTCTTTTTTGAGTAATACTCTCTGACATTCAATGTTTTGCTTCACGACGACTTCAGTGGAGACTAGGCGTTATGGTAATTATTTTACTAGTCAAATTTGTCGAACTTTTGGATAGCATTTCGTATATTAGTGTTTGTGTGTGTGTGTGTGTGTGTGTAACATTAATACACCTGTAATATTCACACTCGGGTGTAAGCCGGATTTATAACTGTCATTCACTTATATATAAAACTCTCTTCACCAAATTATTAACACGTTTTACAAAGCAATGACCATTAACCTTTTCATGTAAGTTACTTTCTATCTGTTCTTGCTCATTGCTCTCTCCTTGATATGCAACGCCAGACAATAAAAGTGTAAGGCTGAGAAAAAAAACTCGGATGAAACAAACAAGTGTGGAACTGAGAAACACAGTCGAACGCAGAGAAATTTACGTCCATCAAAATGGCCGTTCCAAGTGCCATAGCGGAAGTCTTAGGAGCGAGAAAATGAATTAAAAAGGCGGGAAAAGGTCATTTTAACGCGCCACAGGAATAGGAATGTCCGGTAAATAAGGGTCGATTATTGCTGTTGGTGTCAGGGATGGCAATGATAAATCTTTGGATTTTCATGCTATTGGGATAAAAGATGAGACGCGTGAACTATCAGGAGTAAGCGGGAAAATTCAATAAGAGAGTTGTAAATCTTGGATTCGCGTGCATTTGCATATTTATACTGACTCAGCAATGCGTACAGCAACCCACGCTCGTGATGTATTCCCCGACACAAACGGATACAGTTGGAAAAAAGAGAGAATATTCTAATAAAACATGTTGCAAATTAGGAAAGAAAGTCGAATCTTGAATTTAAGCCACTTGATTTAAATCCCGAATGCAGCATTCAAGTCAGAAAAAAACAGTGAAGGAAGAGTTATTCAGATTATTGAAATCGTGTTTTTGTCTTGCATTGTGACCACGACGTTTTCGAAAAATCGATTCTACAACCTTATTCGGGTTTGTTAGTGAATAAAGGGAGGGGGAAAATAGTGGTAAATATATTAACTGGATTAACTCATTGTGCCAATCCAGATCGTATCTCGCTTGACACACACAATTTTATTTTATATGCGAAGTTATTCTCCCATAATTTTCGAGCTCAGCAAAGGAATCCACATTTCGCTGAAATCTATACAGGTCAAACTAATACCATTTCCTGCTATGTCCGTGTACGTAGCTTCTTGTGGTTTTCTCTCTTTTTAGCGATGCTCCTTAGTTATCACTTGGACCTTATCCCAGAGTGGATAGTGTGATCCTTCCTTCTGCCATACCAAACTTTTCTGCTTCACTTTTGGTTATGGCTGTCCTATTTAGAATTCGGAATCTGTAATTTAATATCTAGTATTGCATTAATAAAGCTTATAAGTTTCATTTCTTAAGGCAAGATGGAAGTAGGTTCAAATGTAGATAGGAGGAGAGAGAGAGAACGAGAGATGGGGAGAAAGAGAGCTGTGAATATATTTGTACAGATTTGAATTCATCTCACAATGTCAATGTGGTTTGAAGGAATTTTTCTTTCTTCGCGATAATAAAATTGAAGAATAAACCTCTAAAGCTCTAAAACGCAGATCCGTTGCTCATCTAATTATTAGGACCCACGAGAGCAGCATGAAAATCTCGAATAAGTCAAACACGATACTCGAAATACAAAAATGGACCGCAAAATTTGCCCGCTAGCTCTTCGAGTCCCCTTACGATAAATTTGGGTTACAGATATAACAGATCTTCCGGAAAGCTGTTTTGATCCGCTTATCTATGAAGTTTATAAATTGACTTTAGAGACATTGGTTCAAACGTATCCACTTTGCATCTTCTAGAGTCTAGTACCTTGTTCAAGCCAGTCATATTACAATAATTACCAAACATCTATCAGAAACTTTCGTTCTAATAAGACACGAGGGTCTGAAGATTTAGAAGTCTTCATCTTCATTTTCAGCGGGCATGACCCGAACCAATAAAACAGATGAAATATTTTGCTTTGGTGTCCGTACAATCATTTAATTTCAGGGAATTGTATTTCTTTGCTATGAACTCGTCTGCTTACCTTCAAGGAGTTCAGACATCTCTGTGAATCAAACGAGCCGATAACTCCACTACCAGGTGTGGAGCAGAGCATTGGTTTTGAAAACGATATTCTTAAAAACATTATATCCTTTCATTTTACATTTGAAATATAAATATTCGTTTTGTAGACTTTCTCATCAAGTAACGAATCAAAGCCCGCTTCCTGTCCGCCTTCGTGTCAGAAGTAGGTCAGTAAAATTGATCACTCAAACGGTCTAAATTGTTAGCATTTGTAGCCGAGAGAATCAAACAAAAGCATTTTAAAGGAACATTTTTTGTTAACCCTTCGCAGAAAGACGGGATCCCTATCACGTGGAGGATCATCGGGGTCCAGGTAAATCCCAAAATTTGGGGGTGGCTTTTTCACAATATACTTGAGGTTACATTTTTAAAACCGAGTACATGTGATGACAATGACACGATCCTTGGGACCAACCCACTTATGTACCTTTTTTATATTATATAGATTTAAAAATTGATTAATACATTCACTACTAAAAATAAGGAGAATCTAATTTTATTGAATGATAAAAAGTATATTTTGGTGTTTAACAATACATATTTAACTAAAACATACTTTGATTGATAGAAACAAACTAAAAGATTAATACATATCATAACAAATATGAAGGAACCCAACTTCTGCATCAGCAGTATGTGGCACACGACCAGTATAAGGATGGAAGGCCATTGGGGTCATATTTACAGAGGTCAGTTTTCTACTGTGTTTAAATCAACCATCAAAAATAACACCTCAAAAATGTAATAAGTATAATAACAATATTTTATTAAACATGCAGAGGTCCACAGGGATTCCGTTGGTCTGCAAAGGGTTAAACACTGCGTGGAACAAAAATCTTGTTAAAATATTGAACGCTCAAATGTCCTCGAGTATTATGTTATTCACATAAAATGTCCGTAATCAGCCATCCATTTGAATTCACAAACGCACAATAATGACTCTACTTAGTATAATCAATACTGGTTTTGGTTGAAGCTATTGAGAAATCATCGCCAATTTTGGACGTTTGAACGTGCCTCCCTAGACTGGTTGGCGTTTATTTATCAATATTCATGAATTTCAGAAGAAAAGTTACCATGGGTCGTTCTGTCACACAATTAGATTTTCATTTTCCTCACATAAAATGTTCACTTCCCCAATATAATCTTTAAGAAATGCAACGGATTCAAAATATTTTGTTGTATTTATGTAGAATATTGTAATCTGTCAAGTAGATTCAGCTAAAGATTGTAGAATCTGGACCTTTTGCTTTCATTGAATAGAATTCACAGAATCATAGTATACAAAAACATGTGGTATTCGTGTTTATGTCCCACTCATATTTTGTCGCAAGCAATTACTAAGTGATGTGAAAACTATGCTTTTTCTTGAAATGGTGAGTAAAGACATTGTGTTGTCAAATCATATACAATGATATGTTTACACTTTTATAATCTATTGGAAACTGGAAGTCAGGAATCAAAACGAAGAGTAACTAGTAGTGTGCTTTTGTCAAGCCACAAAAGTCATTTGTAAAAGTTCTCTGCCTTGGAAACTTTGGTTCAAGAATGAGCATATCCGGTCGTACTATAATCAAAAGACGTGGTTGTTTAAAAACACAGGAAAAAGGCTGTTTTTCTTTAGAAAATCTCCGATTGCATCACGCTGGAATTTAGGATTAAGATTAGTTGAAACTACCATTTTGCTCTCAGTGGCTGAACAAGTGATTTTGGAAGTATTTGTTACTCATAAACTCTTTCATTCACTCCTTTTCCTAGCCTTATGGAGTGCCTGTGGCAAAAAGGGATAAAAATAAATGGCAATTGAACGGAGTGCAGGGGAAATTGAATCCATGCCTTCCTGAATGACAAAGTGATAAAAGCAATCTCAATCGGAATTCGGCTGCTGTCCAACGATTCCATTTTCCAAGCAAATCGTCATCACACTTACTCAAAACTTATTTTCGCCGAATGCTCTAAGTACTTTTTATGTATCTGAGTGATAAGAACAAATTATTTACAAATACTTTGAGGCACCAGCATTAACTTTGGACCCAAACTATTACGTCTTCCACAATACAGATGATTTGTCTGCATTCAATATTCGCTTCATCCTAGAGGCATAATACCATGTAGATGATGAAAAATATTTAATCACATTTAAAAAGGTTTAATATTCAATATATACGTATACGTAGTTAAAACACTGTCAATATGCATATCTAACATGGCTAGACACACACACACACACACACACATATATATGCGTGTGTGTGTATATATATATAAAGTGTTATTGTGCAGCAATCTTTCATTTATACAAGTTATATATATATATATATATATATATATATATATATATATATATGCATTTTAGTCTTTCAAACTGTTTATTTGAAATGATCTCCCGTTATCACATGGTGCATGTATCATTTGGCATAGACAGCTTACATAGAATAATCACTTGAAAAAATGGATGTGCTGCTCTTTGATTGTTTATTCTATTTATGCTTTGCAGGCCAAATGATACATTCATTGTATAATAACGGGAGATCATTTCAAATGGAGTTTCGAAGTAATATAACACATTTATGATTATTTCTATAGGATTATATATCTATTTCATAATATATATATATATATGATGGAATGAAAATTCTCTACACAAACATGTCCATGTTTCTGTCCTATTTTGGCTTCTTCTGGCATGCTTGTATAGCAAATCCTCATTTGGTTATAATTCAAGCTCTACTCCAAACCATTGTAATGTTCAAAGTTGAATGAATCAAGCACTCCATGAAATAAACTCACCATACATCGGATATTGTATCATATTATACTATATCATATCATATTATATCCCTGATATATATATATATATATATATATATATATAATGTATGTAAACGGAGACATTGATCTATGTTTGCGAACAGAGAACAATTTTCGCATGAGATTTGCGCTCCATCCGTGGAGCTCTGCCAAGTACCATTCGATTATTACATCTTAGCTGAAAAGGAACCACTTTAGGCTATATAATGCAGTTCTCAGCTTTGTCAAGGCAGAGACAGAAATATATATATTTTTATGAGACCTTTTGCCAAAATAAACAATTTTGTTGTTTTCATGAATAGTTTGCAGACAGGCCTAGAAAGAATCATCTTTTTGTAGCGAATTGCAAAATTACCCACCAGCAGGCGATATAATGCGTTTCGTATTGCACTACAGTAATTAGTAGAAGTAGCTGGTAAGTTATTCAAGTACAAGACTTGTCGTAACGGTATTCGGATGGGCAGATGTTGATGCTCACCTTTAACTCTGGGTTAAGCATCAACGTCCTGTGCGAATTGCAGACGAGATGACATGAATCTGGGATTTTGAGATCCACACGAGTCCAGGCTATAAGACCAGATCTTGGCCTTGTAAGAAAGGTAAAGAAAATTCGTCACATATTTTACTCTGTGATCAGCAGCAACTGCAGACCATAGAGTAAACTAGTAAGCACTCAGAGAACGCATATCTCTAACAACGCCATTATCATTATGTCTTCATCTTCCCCAACATTTGAAGGGAGTGTGCAGTGGGCCAACCCTCCCACAAACTCTCATTGAAATTCATCGGGAACTCAGGAGATATCGTCTGGACAGACATGAACCTTTAGTGGTAGCACCTGGTGCATACATATAGCTACGACATAGGGGAACCAATTGTATATGGATCCGCCCCTAAACTCAGTCAATTCTTCTGTAACCTATTTTCTCCCTTCAACACTTTGAGATATCTCCTTGACAGTCATGAGCGTAAATACAAATACAATGAAAAAGCAGAAAAATATCAGTCAATAAAAAAGTTCCAAAATCTAAGCAACTGTTCGTCGCCGATTACCCTCCCTTCCATAAAATGTCACATTCATGGAGTGCTGTCGGAGATATCTTGTAGACAGACGGACGGGAAAAAAATGATCAAATACATATACTTCGTTGGCAGAGGCGATTATCGAGATCTTGAAATAGAATTTTAAAAATTGTGGAACACGAAAGTGAATTTTTCCAGTAAAATCATTCAAATGCATTTCTGTAGTAAAATCAGCAGCATACATCTTACATCTTTTTTCCGTCATTATTCCCTGCAACAATCTTTTACCACTGGCAGTTACTTTTTTTCTGATTTTCAATTTCTATAGTAAAGCAATTAGATATGCAAATGCATAATACATGTTTAATAATGCTTTTGCAGCACGGTTCTCTCTGTAACCCTTGCTTTAATTAGACAATCCTCTCGGTACAGATCGATTTATGCTGCTAAATCTTTCCCAATGCATTTCTAGGGCTAAATCTTCTTCAATGCATTTCTAGAACTGAATTCTTTTCGATGCATTTCCAGCACTGAATCCTTTTCAATGCATTTCTAGCACTGAATCCTTTTCAATGCATTTCTAGAACTGAATACTTTTCAATGCATTTCTAGAACTGAATACTTTTCAATGCATTTCTAGAACTGAATACTTTTCGATGCATTTCCAGCACTGAATCCTTTTCAATGCATTTCTAGCACTGAATCCTTTTCAATGCATTTCTAGAACTGAATACTTTTCAATGCATTTCTAGAACTGAATACTTTTCAATGCATTTCTAGAACTGAATACTTTTCGATGCATTTCCAGCACTGAATCCTTTTCAATGCATTTCTAGCACTGAATC
Organism: Thysanoteuthis rhombus; assembly: GCA_963457665.1. NCBI lineage: Eukaryota > Metazoa > Mollusca > Cephalopoda > Oegopsida > Thysanoteuthidae > Thysanoteuthis > Thysanoteuthis major. The sequence continues at coordinate 56,891,993 of OY735212.1, read as the reverse complement.
CTTTTCAATGCATTTCTAGAACTGAATACTTTTCAATGCATTTCTAGAACTGAATACTTTTCAATGCATTTCTAGAACTGAATACTTTTCGATGCATTTCTAGAACTGAATACTTTTCGATGCATTTCCAGCACTGAATCCTTTTCAATGCATTTCTAGCACTGAATCCTTTTCAATGCATTTCTAGAACTGAATACTTTTCAATGCATTTCTAGAACTGAATACTTTTCAATGCATTTCTAGAACTGAATACTTTTCGATGCATTTCCAGCACTGAATCCTTTTCAATGCATTTCTAGCACTGAATCCTTTTCAATGCATTTCTAGAACTGAATACTTTTCAATGCATTTCTAGAACTGAATACTTTTCAATGCATTTCTAGAACTGAATACTTTTCGATGCATTTCCAGCACTGAATCCTTTTCAATGCATTTCTAGCACTGAATCCTTTTCAATGCATTTCTAGAACTGAATACTTTTCAATGCATTTCTAGAACTGAATACTTTTCAATGCATTTCTAGAACTGAATACTTTTCGATGCATTTCCAGCACTGAATCCTTTTCAATGCATTTCTAGCACTGAATCCTTTTCAATGCATTTCTAGAACTGAATACTTTTCAATGCATTTCTAGAACTGAATACTTTTCGATGCATTTCCAGCACTGAATCCTTTTCAATGCATTTCTAGCACTGAATCCTTTTCAATGCATTTCTAGAACTGAATACTTTTCAATGCATTTCTAGAACTGAATACTTTTCAATGCATTTCTAGAACTGAATACTTTTCGATGCATTTCTAGAACTGAATACTTTTCGATGCATTTCCAGCACTGAATCCTTTTCAATGCATTTCTAGCACTGAATCCTTTTCAATGCATTTCTAGAACTGAATACTTTTCAATGCATTTCTAGAACTGAATACTTTTCAATGCATTTCTAGCACTGAATCCTTTTCAATGCATTTCTAGAACTGAATACTTTTCGATGCATTTCTAGAACTGAATACTTTTCGATGCATTTCCAGCACTGAATCCTTTTCAATGCATTTCTAGAACTGAATCCTTTTCAATGCATGTCTAGAACTGAATTCTTTTCGATGCATTTCTAGCACTGAATCCTTCTCAATGCATTTCTAGCACTGAATCCTTTTTAATGTATTTCTAGAACTGAATCCCTTTCAATGCATTTCTAGAACTGAATTCTTTTCAATGCATTTATGTTGTAACATTGTAAGCACTCTTTGCAAATTATACATACATAATATCCACATTTTGCCAGTGTCATTTGCCTTAAATTCTTAAAAGCTGACAATTCCTTTCTCCTTATGGCAAAATTTTGTTGTTAACTTATCTAAATTTCTTCGTATCACCTCATATTAGAGAAGAAACTAACTACAGTTTAGAGCAGTTGTACTTAACGGGTGAAGGGCAGTAAAATAAAAGGACAAAAACCCCAAACAAACCTTTCCTCAGTGCATAAAGTTCATAGTCTATAGTTTTAAAAAGGATCCTTAAGATTCAAATAGTTTTTGAACGATCATTGTTAGTGTTCTTAACAAGACGTTTCGAGTTATCCATTCTACAACTTCTTCCAGATGTACCATCAGAAAATGTCGGTGGTTAAGAGCAATTCTTATAACGTACGATTCAGGCGTTTTCCTTCTCTTTACTCGTTCGATCTTTATGCTCATACCTTGTCCCTGTCTGATTAATACACTCAACCGATATGTTGGTGTACGCTGCTTTGATTTTTCTCATTTTTCTACGGTGTTCCCTGTTTAGAATCCAGACTTCTTCCCACAGAGGATAGTCCACACCTTTTTTTCCCCAGATAAGTTCAGTCATCCCTAGATGTTTCTATTCAGGAGAAAAAAAACATTCACATTCGGATAGTGCACATGAAGAAGACCGTAGAATGGATAGACCGAAACGTCGTTTCACCAACACAAATAACAAGAGGCAGTTCAATCACCCACAAAACTCCTTGGACCATGATAATTGACCAATGTTCCCCATACTGTCAGAATCGTCTCAGTCGCTATATATGTAATGATTATCGCAGTCTCTATACGAGATATATTGATTAGAGCGGATGGAAGCTCTGTCACATTTCTTTAATAAATCACACCTATAGATCGTTAAAGTTTGACAGTTTGACAAAACCCATTACTCTGATCAGAAATGCAAATCATTATTGTCCCAAATGGACGTGTAATATCCAATAGACGCAGATAAAACTATGATTATCTGTTTCTACGACGATGCCTGTTCTTATAGTGCATGTTTAGAAGGGGATGGATTTTATGGTGTGTTGATCAGCTTGGAGTAATCTTCCGCCTGTCGAACGAGATCACGGCTCCGAAGTATTTCGGTTACTTCTCCCCGGTGTCGCAAATTTAGATGATATACATTTAACTTTAGATAATTCTAAAAGTGGAATTCAAGGCAGATGATCTATAGAAACTATGAAGAAAGATCCATAATTTATAATTTTTTTCATTAGTTCATCATTAAATTCCTCGAGAACTGCTCGCCCAAACTACTTCAATCTCTGTACTGCCTTGTACACCGATTGATATATCTGATGAATGTCAACTGGCCAGTTGCACAGTAATCGTGGTGCATACACTGATATTTTTATTCAGTTGTAGCTAGATGAGTACAGTTTCATATCAGCGAGTGGTATAATTTATCATCGCTACCCACAATACTGGCTTTACGTGATAAAAAAGAGCGGTGGTGATTCATAATTTCCCTTGGAACGCCATTTGTACATCTGTTGTTGTAGATATCGCTCTGTTCAGGTAGAAATCAATTGTACCAAAATGGATTACATCTCACCAAGTATTGCATTCTCTCTTTTCCTTCAGTTTCTCACCAAATAACGAACGAAGGCTGCTTGGCTGGGCAACGACTGGAAACCAATCAGTATGATGCCAACTTTTTCATCATGATGAAAACCATCATTTTTTCGAAATTAAATTTACATAATTCGTCACAATTTGGAAATTTCCCTAAAGAATTGCTCAAGGAGAAAGTTATGTAACGTTTGACTAATTGTCTGAATCAAAAGCTTCTTTTATTTACTCTTCTCATATTGTATATACAACTGTTGGTTTTGTACGTAACTCTTCTGCAGTCTTTTTAGAAACCATTCACACGGTCAAAATCGACACAAAGGTCTTGAGTTTTTAAATGGATCTATCTGAATGTAGCACGTACAAACCACACCGATGAAGCTAGAGGGCTGAAAATTGAAACATTTAATCCTTATTTTGTCTATGAAAAGAATTTTCTTCTTTTCAAAATTCCCATAAAAATAAGTTTTTAGTGTGCTTACGTGCGTGTGTGTGTAGTTTAATTTACAATGTAGATTTACGTTAAATTGGTCCCTTGGTTCATGCCCAACAGTGCTCACGATTGTAGTTTTGAAAATTTGGACTCTTATAATAAGGTGTGAGAAGTAACATATTCATTAGCCACCTCACTTTTCAATTCGAAAAAAATAGGAAAAATCATAACTCACAAAACGGCATGCTGCCTAACAGTGTTGGTCACGAGACGGTTTTTTATCGAATGACTAACAAGACCTGCATCTTCTCCCCGTTCGATATGTTTCTTCTATCAAACGAGATAATCTCTTTGGTATTTCATCAAAAACTTTTCCAATCGATTATCTTCGAGTCCTTTAAATTGAATCAACGTATCCCTACAATTGGCCTGTCCGATCAACCAGCCTACATTTTCTTCTCTCTCGGTCTACATATTCTCTTCTCTTTCTTGGTTTTAGGCGCCCCTAGCCACATATTTGGGGCAACAACCTTGAAATTGCATGAGTACACCACTAGGTACCATCTAAAAATGTGCTTTTTTTGGTCTCTGATGTCATTTTGGACCAACCAAATGGCCGAACCTTGTGTTGATATATTTTTTTTTGATAATTTTAGATGAAAAATTTTTTCTTCAGATAATTCTAAATAGAAAATCTATCTTTTAGATTATCAGTTATAGTACGGTGATTCATTTATTCGGGTCGCATATATCTTACTTTTATTATTAAAATGAAATTGAAGAAAAAATGTTTATGTCTGTCACTCATGGGGTTTAACTTGATTTACAAGTAAATCATCCAAGGGAAATGATTAATATTGAACATCAAAAAAAAAAAAAAAAAAGGAAAGAAGAGAAAAAGAGAAACATATAGTTAAAAAAAGAGATTATATTGAAAAATAATTATTTTTTATTCAACTGATATTGATATTTCAACACTATCTTTTTCTTCATCCATGGACTTGTTAATACACGAGGAAAAGACGAACTAGACAAATCCAGAAAGTATTGGCCCCAGGACGCCCACGATAGAGAGATATGGCGAATCCTGGAGAAGGTCTATGTCCAACAACAGACGTTGGAAAGCTGCTGCTGCTGATGATTAATCACATAGATCAAATGTTATATAATTGGAAATCCAAGAACAACCTTCAGTTATTAATTATGTATCGTGTTACGGACTTTTTGATCCATCACCCCCTACATTGTAAATAAACAAGTTTCTCTTGCTATCTTCAAGTTGCACATGGTGTTTTTTGTCCCCCACGCCAAATGGTAATTATGTAATTTTAGATTTTGAGTAATCGCTGGCTTTGGTGATGGTGGGGTACAGGAGACTGGGGTGTATGTTAAAGACGAAGAGGCTGTCAGCTGCCGTTATGACGGCTCGCTGCAAAATAAATGATTTTTGTTATTCTTCACTTTAGAACTCTTTTTTGTGAATGCAAAAAACAGGGTAAAGTGAATTTTTGAAATTATATATATATATATATATATATATATATATATATATATATATATAGTCTGAAAAGAATAACATCTTTAAACGCTAAGCATCAAGAAAACATTTTCAAAATCTTTTTTGTCTCACTTCAGTCACTTATTTCCCAATATCCGTTAATGCAATATATGTAATTGTCTCCAGTGTTTTTTTGCCCCTTGTTTTATGCATACTCTGTTATTATGGTACAACGTGTAATTATTTTCTTGGGATCATCGGATGTTTACCATATAACTGTTTCTGGGATTTTTAAAAACAAAACAGTGAATATATATTTATATATATATATACATTTATTCTAGAAAGCTAATATATATATATATATATATATATATATATATATATATATATATATATATATATGTGTGTGTATATATATGTATATATATATATATATATATATATATGTGTATATATATATATATATATGTATATATATATATATATATGTATATATATATATATATATGTATATATATATATATATATATATATATAACAATGTAAAAGTTAAAATATTATAAGAAGCAAAGAATGAAATCGAAAGATGAAAAAGATAATTACAGGAAATGGATAAAATATAAAAGCTAGAAAACTTTTGTTTTTTGAGAATTACCGTTTTTGGTATCACTTTTTGTTTTTCTTTGTCAGTGTTTAACATTAGCTGTTTTTTGGGTAGTGTATAACAATTTTGTTTTTCTGGTTAATGTCTAGCACAACCTATTTTGTGGTTAGCCTATAACAATACCAGTTCTGTGATTAGTGTATAGCATTATTAGTTTTTTGATTAGTTTATAGCACCTGTTTCGTGATTTGTGAGTTGCATTACCAGTTTTTTTTTTGATAGTGTATAGCATTAACTTCTTTGTGGTTGGTGTATGACAGTACCAGTTTTGTAGTCAATGTATGCCATAACTAGTTTTGTATTTAGTATATAGTATTATCTGCTTTGTGGACTGAGTATAGCATAACCGGTTTTGTGGTTAGCATATGGCATTACCGGTTTTTTGGTTAGTGTATAGCATTATCTGTATTGTAGTTAGTTAATAGCATTACCTGTTTTGTGGTTGGTTTATAGCATTTACCTGTTTTGCAGGTGAAGTGTAACATTACTTGTTTTGTGGCAAGTGTTCAGTATTATTAGTTATGTGGTTAGTGTATAGAGTTACCCGTTTGTGGTTAGTGTATAGTATTACGTGTTGTTTGGTTTGTGCATAGCCTCAACCTTTTGAGGTCAGTATTTTGCATTACCGGTTTTGTGGTCAATATATTGCTCTACTTGTGTTGATATTAGTGTATAAAATTAACTGTTTTGTGGTCAGTGTATAGCAGTATCTGTGTTGATATCAGTGTTTAGCAATATCAGTTTTGTGGTTGGTTTATGGAATTATTTGTTGTGGGATTATTGTATAGTATTACTTATTTTGCAGTGAATGTGTAACATTACTTCTGCTGATGTTAGTTAGTATTATTTTTCTGAAAAACTAAAAGAACAACAACAGAACGGGTCTTTGCTTTTATAAACTAACCGAAACCAGCAACCGACAAGGGCAAAAAAGTCCTTAAAGAGGCATCATGAAGAGTCGATTATTCACTCAGATCATTATTATTGATTTCAATAAACGGATTTGGCTTTTCAGTTCTTTGCTTTCATGGAAAAACAAGCGTAGATCAATGTCCACGGCCTGGCTGATAGTTTCTGATCTTAAATATTCACTGAGGCCATAAGCATGGAAATTGATAGGTGCGCTGATTTGTTGCAAGAGTTGTGATGTTCGATCCCCAGGCTAGGCAGTTAATAACTCATTGCCCCTTCCGTTAATAAATCTTATGAGACAACCAACAACCGCTTAGACGAATTGGCGCTGGATCCGATGTTGATCGAATCATGGAATACCAAAGGCCAGACAAATGATGAAAGGAATGGCTACATGATATGGACTATTGTACTGGAATCATCTCCTTTCTGCAGAGTAATATCAGGTGTTAGTTTTGGGGAGTCAAGTGATGGCAAGAACGACCAACTTTAAAAGCATGACGGTCTAAACAGTTAAAATTCTGTCTTTAATTTTGAGAAAGGTCATTAACAATCAAACATTTTTTTTGGACGATTGAACTTTTTTTTTTTTAACCAATGGTAGCAACGCTACCATTGAAGGGAAATCTGTTTACCATAATCGCATTTGCACACCTTCAGATGGCTGGAAAATGGATCAGACGAAACAAAACAAACAAAAAATTAGTTAATTCATCGAAAGAATAAGTTTAATAATAAGTTTAATTCTACCTCGAAGCTATTATTCATTTACTCTTTTTTGTTTTTTAAACTGATATTTTCCGCCTTTGAAATTCGATGGATAGTCATCTAATGTTTTACATCAATAGAAATTTGAAAGTGACTTGACTTACAGAAGAGTAAGAATATGTCCTATTCATTTTGACAAGGTTCACGTTTATTTTTGTGAATCTGTACCGAACATTTTAATGTCAGCATGACTTAATCAGGAACGAAACCCTTTCCTAGCGTTCGACTGGGTATAAATATGAATGTATCAAACAACATGGCAATTTATGACTGCTAAACCCAGACGACATCAACCGTTATTGAAACGGCATGCGATTCCCCATAAAAAAAAAGCTGAACATAATTTTCAACATCAAAGATGTAAGACAACTTTTCATTAGAACTGTGAGCACAATCAGTATTTTTAGAGATTGCAGAACTAATTCAATGCGTCAGATTATAAAAAAATTGAAGAAAAATACTTGATTTTAGAACCATGTAAATAGTATGCTGTCATCATCATCATTGGTTGTTACTTTGATGTGAATTTCTTAGAAAAGAAAACTTCAGTAAAACGCGCAAATAAGAATGATAACCGGCAAAGCAAATTTTCTGCACCCGTAAAACCTAGTTGAGCATTACTCATTTATTTATATTTTTATGACCAACGCATAAGACGATAATTGAGAATTTAAACTGTTTGTTTGGTTAAGTTTTCAAAGAACTGGATTCAGTGAAGAATGATCAGACATCAGACTATTTTGAAATCGTAACTAACCTCAGTGAAAGCAAACACTTTTTAACCAGATCAAAAGCACCGTCCTCAGAGAGATTATTTTCATGTATGGAAAACCAACGATGACATCATAGTATGCAGTGAATAACGCAAAACTAAATGTACATACTGGTCAGCTTAGTCACTCAAAAGAAACACTCATGTGATGAACGCCTTTTGGCAGCATGTTAGGGATGATCAACTCAAATTTTGGAAGAAGGGGTGATCAGTAAATAAGGTCATCTCTCTCGTCTTTTGTTGGGCAGTGATTGCTAAGAGAGTCTTGATAAAAATAAACAACGAATGTTGAGGTAAATTGGGGACCAATTTAGTTAGAACTTACACAGCAAATTGAAGCCCCACCAAACCTCTATTTACTGGGTGAATTAAAAAAAAGCAAATGTTTTTTGTAGACGTAATGAGTAAATGTTGGACATTTCGCCCTCTCGCTCCTTAAGTACGGCCTGTACTCGTGATAGCCAGACCAATGCGAAAACTGAACAAACCTATTTAAGAGTTTGGGTGACAGTTTTGGTTGACAGTTTCTAATGAAGATTGATCTCATTATAGCAAGGTTCTCACATTAGAGGAACACCACAGTTAAGTTGTGGGTCAAGATTAAAATCGCCTGGGTCCCAATAGTTTGGGAGCCCCGGAAGCTTCCTGAATAGTTGTTAACCCGATGCATTCCTACTACTTATACGATAACGAATCTCACTAAATGTTGGAGGCAGCCAAGCCTGTCCGGTCACCAAATCTCCAGCCGAGCCCCTGCACCACTGATCCGAATCCAGTATTGTTTATTTACGAGATTTTACAAGTAGGGATTATCAGCTGAGGAATCTCTTCAATGATCCTTTACTTGGCTCTTTTGTTCACGACGATTTTTCGAAGTATTTTTCTGATCGTCAACATTGATATAGAAGGGTTGTTATTTTATTATTTTCTTGTTTGGTTACTGAACATTATTCGTAAGCATTTCAAAATGGCAATGTTTTTCTTGACATAGAGAAACGTGACTTACAGCGATGAAGGAAAGCAAAAAAAACATATTTTACCAGAGACAGATACAAAAACATATTTCTCACTTGACCCTATTTTTCCCGGTGAAAGAACTCATTTCTGTTAGGGAACAAATAAACAATCTTTTTTATGATTATAACGCAACTTATTGGCCAAGCCTTATAGGCGAGACTCAGAGAGGAGGTTCAGTCTGTAATCTTTGCACATATTCGAAGCAAATTTTCGTACAGTTCAGTGCTTATCATTTCATCTGATTCTTTAAAAACTTCTAAAACGGTGATTTAGTATTGTCTACTGCTATTTAAATGCTATCATTAACCGAATCATTTTCCCTGCTAGTTAGAAAACGATTCATCTGCATATAACGTACTGACGGATTTCTTAACCATTCACTTAATTTCCCCGAGTTGTCATCGATTCATGGATCTGAAATGATAGCTGTATTCTTACCAACAAACGAACAACTGATGTTATAATATTGGGTAAAGTAAAAAGTTATTTTGGGTTATCAGGTAAAAATAAAGATATTTTTTTCGACTTCGACTTTGTAGAACGGAACTAGTGCGAATAATGTTTCCCTCTTCGATTTTGATATATTTAGTATGATGGGTATCTCCCGGGTCGTACAACTTTGATTAATGTCTTGATTTGATCGCCATCGACCTCAAACGGTCTACCCGACATTAGAATATCATTCAGCAAGAAACCTCGAACAGTAATCTTTGTAAGCCACATTTGATGCGTTCGGTCATTGACAGAGTATCCTCCATAAGCTGCACAAATCTTTTTTCTGCGTCGCAAATTAATCTTGGTTAAAATTCAAAAAGCGTAATATATTGTGAATAGTGCGTATTTTTTTTCCACCCTCAAGTTCGAAAGTAAAAGAAAATACGCTAATTTTGCCGAATACGCTGATATGAAAGCTGTCACAATGTAATCAAAACTGATCTTGTTGAATGAAGTTAGTTAAAACTAACTACTCCAAATGCCATCTAACAATGAAATCCTAGCAAACTTTATGGCCAACTCTATTGATATTCAATAAGCATTGCTTAGAAACTGTTGTGGCTTTGAGCCAGAATCGTGGAGATAGGATCAGTACATTAACTTAATAGTCAACTGAGACGAGCTTGCTAATAATCTTTCTACGGGGAGGCGCTTTCCTGATATTATAATAGACACATCAAAATCGCTAGAAGTTATCATTTATCAATTATCAACTCTGTGTCATTATTTATTTCCCTTTCTTATATCTATCTGATATTTTCTGCAGTTAAAGATTCATAGTTTGCAACAAGACGCCAATTTCATCAGTCCTACAATGTTATCCGAAGAGACCAATCACTATTTCATATTTCTATCTAATAAAAATAAACTGGGTCTGTTAGTAACCGTCGAACGGACTTGTCAACATAAGTTTCTTCAGTTTTCAAGTTGGTCCAGCTGGCTGGTTGTATATGTGTGTATCATGCGTACAGGCCGCGCCAAAAGATCTAGAGGGCTTAATCATCCAGTATTTACTCCTTTTTATGTGTAGAAAACCTTATTCTAAATGCTAAATTGATGTCTGCTTGTCCAGCAAATGGCAAGAAAAGTAACGATAATTGATCTGCTTCTTTCAGTTATCCTGATTGATTATCTCCAACAAAGCATGCTGTCAAAAGACGTTGGTTGTGTGTCTGTTTCTATCAAGTGACCAACCAGATCTGTCTTCTCTTTATTTCTGTTATTGAAATTACCAAGTCTGATTTGATCAGATCTGCGTCTGGCAAACATTGAATACAAATGGGATATTTAGTCATAATAATTCAGTGTCTTTATTTTCAGATATCTCTATCAATCTAGTCTCTTTATTCCCGGAGATTTCTTTCAATCATCTGATCGATCTAAGTTAGGCATAATCTAGTTTCTATCTCATGACCGTCTGACCGTCAGTTTAAACTTATATTTTTAGTTCTTCTGTCTGTTTGTTTGTTTGTCCATCGATTTTTATGACATACAGGTTTCTTTCAATTGATATCTTTCTGTGTTAATAAACTTATCAATCAATTAAGTTGGAAATAACAAATATTAAGTAAAAAACAAATTTTATAAGGCGTAAAGAGAATATAAGTTCAATAAGTCTGGTTGGTCCCTCAATAGAAACCGTCATGTAAGCAACGTCTATTGGCAACATGCTGAATTGGGAACGATTAATTTGATGAATTGGAAAAAAAGTGTTGGCCAATAAATTACTTATTTCTCTAGCCGTTTGTTGGGTAGAGATCACAAAAAAGTCTGAATTTTCAAAAAAGAAAAGCAAACACTAACAATGGGACCAATTAAGAATAAACTTATAATGCAAACTGATCATCCCTTCAATAGGTATTCGAATATATATATATATATATATATATATATATATATATATATATATATATACATATACATTGAAGTGGCTACCCTATCGGTTGCAGCCACTTTTTCTATGTGTGATCATTCTATTTACGTTGTCTCGGCCAAGTGATACATTAATCTTGTAATGACGGGAGATCATTTCAGAGAAAAGTTTCTATATAATACAATGCAGTTTATAATCATTCTGCCGTATCATATACATCCATTTCTTAATATATATATATATATATATATATATATATATATATATATATATATATATATAGGAAGACAGATCATTTTGAAAACCAAATAAACCCTTTTTGACAATTTTGGTTAAAGGTTTTTAATACAGACACATAAAGTCCAATAATGTAGCTGAATAATCATTAATGTATATCCGAATCATTCATTTTGGTATCCATATATAATGATGATGATCGCTACCACTCAATACGAGTATTGTTGCTCCCGTAAGACAGCACTGTAGTGTACTCTCCACGGAGCAGGAAACTGAATACACGGTCTGGTCCTAACTTAGCAAGATACTCTGATAATTGCTAGCAGCTCACTGTCTGTGACGGCTACAGAACAATCTTGTTGCTGCACACGACACCTGGTATTCACAGAATGGCACCTATCCTGGTAATGACCTTGCTTGACGGTGCTTAACTTTGGTGATCTCATGGAAATCCGTGTATCCAATATGATATATTTCCTTGATTTCCAAATCGATCAAACTTGAAATACTCCTAGTGTCTTTGGGGGTTTTCTGTTTTGAAAGACTCAAACGCAGAGAAAAGAAACCTGAGACACCTTAAGCATGCTTCCACTTCTATGGACAAAGAATCGTTCCTGGTATCAGATGAGACATGTCTAGTCTCCAAACTTGGATAAGGCTTTTAAAAAAGTCGAATGGTGAGCAACTGAATTGGTACCAGAGTTGAAAATTATGAGTTATGAGGATAGGTTGGAAGAATTAGGGTTTACTTTGATAAGAAAATGGGGTATCGAGTAGACCCAATAGAAATGTCAAGTTTATCCATGGTATAGAACTAAGAGATCCCAATGTATTTCTTACCAAAAGGGAGAGGAAGCGACTGAGAGATTATGCTTATATGGTTGAATTGAATTGGAGTAGATTGAATATCAGAAAATTCTTTTTAGCAACAGGGTGGTAGGATTATTGAATAAATTACTGGAATATGTAGGGCTATCAATAAATGTAAATGAGTGTAAATAGAATTATGATGTTTGTTACACCACTGCCAACGCTTATATCTATGACTGAGATATTGTATAAATATGATTATTGGAGGTTTGCTTATCTTTCATACTAAGAGGAATGTTTCCAAAATGTTTTTTTTTAAAATGAACCTAAACAAGAATGAAGCTTTGTCCGAAGATGAAGTATCCTCGTCTTTATATATAAGTCGGTCTTCGTGTAACCTAAACCTGCGATTATACGTCGAAAGAAATAACAGCAATACATTTTATTTTGAACAGATCCCTACGGCAATGAGTAACACTCTTATTCTCATCGTGTATTCCAATTAATTTGATCTAATCATTAAATCAATGTGAACATATATCCGTACCTCAATTGGATGAATTACCGTAGCCCAAACGTGCACAGGATCTAATCATCTAAAAACTATCAAACATTTTCTAAAAAGTGAGATTTTTTAAATCTAGAATTATCTAAAAAAACAGTACAAGATTCTGGCATTGTTGATGCAAATGACCACGGAGATCCCCAAAGTATTTCTTTGACAAAACAAACATGTTTTAGATAATGCCTAGTGGTGTACCCATACACATTTTCAAGGTTGTAGCCTCAAATGCATGGACAGGAGCGCTCGTAGACACACATAAACAGATGAAGAAAGAAAGGAGAATATGTTGCCTGATTGGTTGGTTTATGGGGTCACTCGTGGGGTTAATATAATTGGATAAATATTTTCCTTGTCAAGTGACCAACATCTTTTTGGCAGCATACTTTGCTGCAGTAAGCTATAATAAATTCTGAAAAAGAGCTGATCAATTTATAAGTTACTTGTCTTGGATTTTCATGGGCTATGATCACTAAAGAAGTCTAGTTTTCTAAAATCAAGCGTGAACACAACTAATTTTACATGGACTGATATAGCAAATTGAACCCTCATTTAGAAACCATGGGATTTAAAAAAAAAAAACAGAACAAAAAAAAACCCCAACCCAAGAACGTTTTTTCTAGATATGATAAGGGTAAAATATTGCATCAGTGCAGCCTGTACCCATGATACATTCATAATTATCAAGTCAGTCTATCCAACTTGAAACCTGAAGAAACCTATGATCACGGTGTCTGTGCCGTTTTAGTTAACGGATTCTAACAAACAGGAATAATAAACGAACATTTATGACAAATGAAGCCACACAATGTAACAACAGATGATCACCAACAAATCACAAACGGATTTAATCGGAGTAATCTTGAAGTATCTTCTGCCAATATAGTTGAGGAACTGTAACCAACAAATCAGCGAAATTTATATGCACGTGTGTTGATATGTCCATGTGTTTCGGCACTCTTGACCCTACCGTTTTGTCAACAGACTTGAAAATTGGCATCAGTACTCCACTAGACCAATGGTTTCAAGACTTTGAGAACTCAAGGATCCCTACTCTAAAGGGAATATTCTAGTGCAGCATATTTTCAGCATTTAGCTTTTAGACTAATTAATACACTGCAATAAAAGTCATATTCATATTAAAAGATTACATTCATTTCGAATCTGAATGTATGTTAAAGGTCCGTGAGAAATTATTTTTTGATAGCTGTGTAGTGGACGATGTTGTTTCCTTGTCATGAGATCAGCAATTTCAGCTTCAGAGGGAACACTTCAGCGGCTCCTGAGCATTATTTGACCACCCCAAGTGACCTGCGCTCCCCAGTTTCGAAACAACTGCACTAAACCCTTTCTAAAAATATTTTTTCTATATATTTGAGAGAAAAAAAACACGCTTTTTTGTTACAATTTTTGGGACTTATTTTAACAGGTTATTAATAACAGTTAGATTATCAAGAATCAAGGTGTTTCAATATGTTTTTTCTACTTTATTTCAGCTGCTTCCCATTGGAAAACGCCAGTGATGACATAAATAGAGCTTATTTTGGGGGGGAATCTTTTCCATGACTTCAAATTTGACAATACAGTTGTTCATGTATTGACTGTGACGGTGAGTATTTCTTTGTTTTAAATAGCATTTTTTGGTTTAATCACAGAACAATGCATTAACATTTCAACTACCTTTCTCATTTCGTATCTCTCCTTTTGATAAAGAGTTCTCATTTTAGAAATAGTATAAACCCTTTGTGTAATAAGAATTATTATTTGCTAATTGCTTCTATAGCTTTGCTTTAATATTAACTGCTATAAACAGGATGATGTGGTTGTTATCTCGGATGGCTTCAAACATCAAACGTGGCTGTACAATGACAAGAACTGCCAGTTCCACGAATAGAATATACGGTCAATATCTTTTGAAACATCCGAGAAATTTAATGTCACAAAGCGTATACAGAAACAAAAAAAGTGGACAATCGCTGGATTATTATAAGAACAGCTTTAAAACGGGGAGACAAAGTCTCCATGGATGAAAGATGTGTGCAGGGAATATTCAGTCTCCAGGCATAATCATCATCACAATGAAAGATATTCAGGGCCTAAATCAAGTCAATGTAAGAAGCAGCCCCAGCCTCAGGAAAAATGCAAATGAATTGTATGATCGAGGAAAATGGACACCTGATAACGGGTAGGGGGGGGGTTAATTGTCGAACACGCCCAAGAATTCTACAATTTCTTCAAGAAAAGGACACAGAACAATGAAGAAGATACATAAGTCATGAGTAACCAGTTCGAAGAGTTCCCAAAATAATAGAATTGAAAATAACATCAAGAAATAACCCAGAAAAATTTTCCATGAAAAACAACAACCTCTTGGTGTACAAAAAGAGTCACTAGATATTCCAGATGATATTTTTTTTTAATGTTTTTGTGTTCTTTCAAAAAACTTTTGTTAAATGAAGTATTACAAATCGTTATTCATTTTTGAATTATGACTACTTTTTACTTCCATTTTAATTTTATTAGCTGCTTTTTATCATAACGTTTTGTTCAGACCGATTACCCTCCGGCAGTGAGCAAGTACTGTTGATCGGAAAATAAAGAAGCCTCAAGAGAGATTTGAACCTACATCCACTAACCAAAAGGAAGCACCATTTTGCCGGACCTGCTTTACCAATGAAACCACCTGGACTTCAAGTCTCCACTCAATTGTTTTTATATTCTGGTACTCACAGTATTTAATACATTTTGCTGTTTTCATAAAAAGTCATTTTCAATAGTAAATCTAATTACAAATGAACTTTAATAGGAATCTCCAATATGTTTGAGCCAAAGGGCAAACAAACCATTTGTAAACTCTCAGAAAAAAATTAAAAGACATGGCAAGAAAATAAAGGAAGATACGTGACATCAGTCTTTGAAAAAAATCACTAGGAAGGTAAGGGTTTCAAACCCAAACTCTCTATATAAGGAAAATGCAAATAACACATGCTGACAGCATCGTCTTTTTTACTTAGAATCTTCATGATCTCCAATTAATGCTAAACGAACTGAATACAGAAAGCGAAAAAGTTGGCCTTTGCATGAACTTCAGTAAACCAATGCAACGTACAACGAACATAATAAGGACAAAGATACAACAATCAAAATTGGAAACGCTGGACTGAAGAGAGTAGATCACTACATCAAGGTAGGACACAGAATCTTTGTGGAATTCTCAAAAGAAGGAATCAAGAAAAAATCATTCTAACTCGGAAAGCTTTCGGTTGAGCATTCCATTGATCCCAAAATGAAGGGTCTCCGACCAATGCATCCTCTCTATAGTCATAATGGAACCCGAAACAAACTGAGAACCACGCAACTTGCTCGGGAGAGAATCATGGTCGATAGCATAGCGTATTTGAGGAAAAAACAGTCAGAGACATCATAGAATCCATTAGTTAAAAGTTGCATCAAATTTTTCTTTTATTCTTTAGGGAAATTCCACAATTGTGACGAATTGCGGAAATTTAATCTAAAAGAAAATGCTTGGTTTCATCGTCAAAGTAGGCATCTTGCTGATTACTTTCCAGTTGTTGAATGAAATACGAGAAAATTTCGTTTATTTTACTGAAAGAAACTGGAGGCAAAAAGTGAATGTAATATCTGGTCACTAGTAATCCACTCTGGTACTATTGATCTCTACCTGAACAGAGCGATATCAACAACAACATATGTACAATTATTACAATTGCCGATGTGACACTGTAGTTATAACAAATAACCGTAGTTTTCCGCATTTCTAATTAGAGTAATGGGTTTTGTCAAACTGTCAAACTTCTGCAATCTATAATAGTAGTTATTATTATCACTAACTGCTTATGTTGCCGTATAAGAATCGATTCTGAAACAGGAACTCAAGCGAAAGACTGACTCTAAAACTAACAACTATTCAACGTTTACAATAGAGAAAAGATGCGTTGCTTTACATGGAGAGACCACAAGACATCACAGAATATTAGAGAATAATAGGAGTCTAGGATATAGAAATCATTTGAAAACTCAACTGTCAATTGACTGTGCATATTGCAAGATAGTCAGACAACTGTTGAACATCACAACTCATGAAGTGGATCCCAAAAGATCAAATGCGAAACTTATTTTGACGTGTTTATCAAGAAGAAAAAACATCTAGATCCTCGAAAATCTTGATGCTTCAAGACGTTTTTCTTTACTCTATTTTAGAAACGCAAGTGATGTCATAATAGAAATCATTATGACCATATTTATTCTTCGATGGAATTTTTTTTTACCCTACTACAAATTTTGACGCTAAAATTGATGCGATGACCAGTATATATATATATATATATATATATATATATATATATATATATATATAATGTATGAAATATCCATGGAATTATGATATTCATTAAATGTGCATATCTTTTTATATACACAGTGAAGTGAATGTAAAAATGTAAATTTCCATCGAATCAACAAAAATTTTCGAAGATATTAGGAGAGAGACGTAATAAAATATATCTTTTTTTACATATCCAATGTCTACAGGAATTTTCATAGTGTTGACGAAGAACCTGTAAAAAGATTTCAAAGCAGCTTATAGCCTCCAAATGCAGATCTGATTAGTCGCTCAATAGAAATTAACTTTTGGCAGCATGCCGTGTTGCAGATGACCAAAAAAAATATGAACGAGGTGTTATCAATGAATAAGTTAGTTTCCTTTTCCTTATGTTGGATCAATTAAAAGTCGGACCTTTTCAATAATATGCGTGAACGAAGGTTGGACAAAAACTACAAACCGATTTAACATAAGTTTACATTGCAAATTGAACATTCCACTGCTAACTATTTTGGGGGTACTATTTTTTGAAGACATAAGGAGTATATGTTCAAATTTTCGGCCATCTATCTCCATTGATGTGGCTTGTACGCGTGATGCATACATAGCCAGTAAGTCAGGCCAACTTTAAAACTGAGAGAAACCTACATTTGACAGTGTAGGTTCATGTTTTTCAGTAGCAACTGGATATCAAACTTAGTTTTATCAATCATCACAGTTATAGCGCCGCCTTCATTGGACTACCCACAATTTTATCTTGGATTTCATTTGAAAGCTAAAATGGCGATGGACAGGTCATGTTACATGAATATCAAACCATGGATCCAACGATATTATATGCAAAATCATGTCTGGTAAAAGGTAAGATGACATGACGAACCGGAGAAGTTCAGAGTGAATTTTTTTCACGACGTCTACAATGGAGAGGTCTGGTGAATCTTGCGTTAACGCCCCTCTGGGTGTGCTGGTTTTTCCAAGGGAGCGTTGAATGGACTTAAAGCCTTAAAGGTATGTTCTAGAGGGGGTATTTTAGAGATCCAACAAGTAACTATGGGTCTGATTTACAAATTGCTCTAGTTTGATAGTATCTACTCAGAAATTCATTGATATACGTACAGTAATATATCCCTTAGTAAGATCTTTGAATACAATATTGATGTTTTTCTTTATAATGACGAACAATGACACGCCTCTAAAATCTTTACTCCCATATTGTCCAATCACTATTTATGTTTGATACTCCTACATTTAAACTTGAGGAGACATTGACATGTAGCTAGGTGTCATGAAGGGCACTTGGCTCAAAAAGGTGGAGAGGCAATGATCTATGTTAAACAACTGACGTTAAAAGGCTACTGATAATGATGAATGAGAACACTTTATCCTGATGATATGCATACCATCCTAAATCTTACTGTTAGTCTGTTTAGCTGAAGATAGATTGATAACTTTTGTCTTCTTCAACTAATGATGACATAAAATTGGCATAGTTTCTGTCTTGCAGCAGATACTAAGATCCTTGCCAAGATTTTCTTTTCCCAGGATTTCAAATTTGGCATATTCTGGAGAAATATGAACCACGTGTATATTTATTACATGGTAGTTGCAAGTGACTGAATATGAAATCCACGAACCTAATTTTTAGAAACAGATTCTTTTACATTATTGTTTCCTTACGATTTAAGGACATCAGTCTTGCATCAGAGAACAAATTGAACTGTAACTTTCAGAGTTTTCAGTCTGGAGTTCTATTTGACGAATTTAAGAAGATTTGTCTCACAGCGGAGTGGCAACCACTCCGCTTTAAGACAAATCTAGTTGTTCAATCAGTTTTTGTTAAAAAAAAAAAGAAAGTTGATTGAATTAATAGCTGTCTGGAGTTGTGTGCTTTGCAGTGAATGGTCACGCGGTGCCAGGGGGTATTTTCTTCAGAAAACTCATCGCTACTCACTAATGAATTAGTCTCGTGAGAAGACACACAGAGGTCTGTTAGTGATAAACGTGCAATTATATCATCATCATTATTAATGTTCTACCAGTTTTCTCTTCATCCTATAATCGCAACCTGCGGGTCGTTACAGTCTACGATTGTTTTGTGAAAGTAACTAGAATAGATCGGAAATATAGAAGTAGCCTTCGACGTGCTGGTATTTGAATCTTACATTCTGAGAGCCCGTTCAACATGGACGTCCTCTTCATCGATTTGGTCACGGAGGCAAACTGATCAAGCATAATGAGATCTAGAGATCATTGCTACAACTGCTTTGACAATTCACTAAAAAATAATTGTAAAATGCAATGACTTCAATTTTAAGATTAAAAAAAACGCCAAGATGAAGGACAAGCTTGTCAAGAATTAATGGCTGAAATAATTTCATCAAAGAAATTCAGACAGGTCTGATTAGTCACTCAATAGAAACTATCACGTGTTGAGGATGATCAATTAAAAAATCGGAAAAAAGGGGTGGTCAATAGATAGGTTACTTCCGTTTTGATGGGGCAGTGATCACTAAAATCGTCTTAATTTTCAAAAAAGCAAGCAGTCACTAATTGAGATATCAATTTAGCATAAACCTGCTTTGTTGATTGACCCCCCCCCCACTGGTAAAAAACCTATTTTAGAAGGAATTTTCAAAACGCAGGATAAAAAAAATATTTTTTCCGAGACGTAACGAGAAGTGAATGTCGGTTCGGACTCTAAGTGTGATACATACACAGTCAGCTAACCAGCCAGCCAGCCAGTCAGCCAGCCAGTCAGACAAACTTATAAGCTGAATAGAACTATGCTGACTGTTTTGGTGTCAGTATTGGTCGCTAATATCCTACGACTATTACTGCTTCTATTACTAGTATTACAAGAGAGTGTAATCGTAATCTCATTTATTTTTTCTTGAATCGAGTTTTCCTCGGTCGCTTCTCTTTATCAGATTAAAGATCTCAGAATCATGCATAGTTGATGCGTATCAAAACGAAATGTTGGAATCCCACAGGAAATAGACGCAATAGTCTTCTTTCCAACTGGCTGAAACTCTTGCTCGAGTCAACGTCAGGACATTTATCAACCATTATTCATTTTTATCAACTATTTTTTTCGTCTTGATTTTAGTTTCTTTTTATCTCAACTGCCTAGACATTCGTTGGACGACCACCAGTAAGCAGTACAGATCGGGAGAAAAAACAAACTTTTTGAGTAACGTGAACTGTTTGGTTTGGAGAAGAGAATACAGGAAACGTTGATTAGCTTGAAAGAGAAATTATACATATATATATATATATATATATATATATATATATATATATATATATATATATATATATATATATATATGATATTTGTAGAGACAATTTATTTGGTAACATACTTCGTCCGGTACTTGAATTAAATGAGTACCGAATCGAACAGCTGACCATGTACATGAACAAAGTAAACCAGCATATCTATTCATTTACATGGTCGGCTGATAGATTTGCTATTGGTTAATCCTGGTGCCAGACGAAACATGTTTCCAATGAAATTGTCTCTATAGTTATCACGTACTATCAAATTTCAAATCTTTCACTTCCACATTGTCAAATCACTACCACCAACACAGAATTTATATTCATCTATAAACACATATGTAAATATATATCCTGTGTTGGAAGTAGAAGTTTGACAATATGGAAATGATGAATTTGAGAAAAAAAAGCTTTACATCTCAAAAATTGTTATTTTCATAACGATAGGCATCTTGCTGGTCTTATGTCAGCGTGTCCAAAAGCATTAAGCGATGTCGAAATATGTTGCAGCAAATGTTGCTTTTTACATGTCTTTGGTAATACTGTAGGGGAGGGAAAGAACCTAAATAAGAATCTTGGTGTTGCGTGTATGAAGGTGCAGGGGGTGAGTCATCCTGGATATGCTTTGCTGCAAGGAGAGCAATAAAAAAACAAACAAAACAAAAAACGATGCACTTTCTTCGCTAAACGCAAACACCGAGCTTTAAGAAAAAGGCAAAGCAAGTAACAATAAGAGGAAAAGCTTACCTGAACGTCAAATGGGAAATCATTCAATTCCAAATTTTCCATAAATGTTCCTTTTATGACTCGTTTTTCAACGATGAAGGCTTCGCCTTTGTCGTTGAAATTGACCCGATGCCGAATATTTTCCTTCGGGTCGCCTAGGGTGTTCTCGATATAGAGTTTTGGACTCCAATATTTTTTTATATCGATTCCTTCCAAAGCCTGCAAAAAAACAAAGAAAACATTGATTAAATTTCAATCCCCAAGAGAGACAGATGTAGAGCATTAAAAAGAAAAAACGTGACTGGGGAAGTTGCAAATAGTTAATTAGCTCCGATTTGCTTGGATCAGTGGGAATATAATCTCAACAAAAAAACATGGGAATAAACATTGCTTCAGAGAGACGTGTATTGCTATACCTAAAACAGATTTACTCATAAAGACCTGCAATCAATTGGCATAATTCGATATTGCTATGAAAACGCTGGTGACGTATATAACCGGGAAAAAATATTCATTTCAAGATTAATTTTTATTGTAAATCGAGTACCCCACCTCATATCGATAACCGTAAATCCGAACGACTTCAAACTTGACTTTCAATGTCAAGTGCACGGACCAACACATCTGGCAAGTATCAACTTTGAGTAATGTCCAGTTGTCAAGTCATCTCGGCACACACACACACACACACACACACACGTACGCACGCACACAAAGAGATTTCTCAAATTATTGTATGTATTAAAATTGTCCATTTGAACTTGGACTCATCAACGGAAGTGTAATCTGTACAGTCTGCGAGATTAACAAATGACACACACTGTTTTTGAAACAAACAACGACTGTTTTTCAAAGAGTTTTCCGGACGATTGAACTCCTTCTTGTTGTTTGAGTTGTTAATATGACGTTTCGACCGATCCACCCTTCGTCAACAATAGCAACAAAAAAGGATTCAATCGTCCGAAAAATTCTTTGAATATTAATGACCTTTCTCAGAACTATATTCTGTTTTTTTTTTTCAGTCTGTTTTTGTTTTATACGATACTAGCTAATGGGCAATGTCGTATTTAACAATAGGTCTACTATTTCAAGCAAAGCGTTCTATAATATCAATACATCTTGTCTCAGAATAAATCATTTTTTTCTATGCTGCCAATCGTCTGTAATCATCAGAGAATTGTGAGGACAAGTGTCCTACAAAGTGAATAGTATGCTGACATTGCTTTTGTTCTATACAGTAATAGAGTAATGGAGGATAATTTTCTAGAAATTAGGATATTTTGATAAATCTTCTGTATCACACAACAAAAGATAGATGTATATTATGAATACATTTTTCTGCTGAATTTGTTGGCAAAAGACACCACAAAGGGGATAATATCATTAGGTTAACGTGGCACATGTCTCATGAAACATCAGAAAATAGAATCGATATCTATAGACATTCACAAAGGGGATATTATTAGATTAATGTGGCACATGTCTCATGATACACCCGAAAGTAAAATCGATGTTTATTGACTCCCAAAGGAGATAATATTATTCGGTTAATGTGGCACATGTCTCATGATACATTGAAAAATGAGACCAATGTTTGTAGATATTCACACAAGGGAGAATATAATTAGGTCAATATGGCACTTGAAACAAAGAATATGTGTTGACTACTTGATAAAAACATCTTTAGAAAGCTATCATATACTTGTTGAAATGCCAGATATATTTTGAAAAGATTTACTTTAATTTTGCGCTGATAACGTGGAGGTAATGACTTTTAGATTACTATTATAAATGTAGTTTAACATCTCAAGGATCTTTTTAGCTTGAGCAATGCGTAGATCAGAAAATCTTTCGGATACAAAGGATGCATCCAAACGTGAAGTTAGAGTTGTGATAAGAAAAACTTGTCAAAAGCTTGCCAACAGCAATTTTTCTGCGCACGTGGATATACGTTCAGAAGCTTTTCACGTCAACAATAATTCGCCTTTCTTTCTATTCGCTTGTACAGAGCAAATAGCAAGAAAATACGCCGATGCTTGGATTTCCATCCACTTTTTCCTCCTTTAACTGAAATTCTTACAATGTCACTTCCTTTCGTTTTTTACTTTTTCTTCTTTTGTCATATCTGGAAAGTTCTTGTCCCTCACATGTGCACAAGCAATGCCAACATATTGAAATATCCAGGCTAGTTTTTGATATCTATTATTATAGTTTCTTTACTTATCTCTTCTTAGTCTATAACACACACTCATCCATGCAATATATATATATATATATATATATATATATATATGTATATAAGGTAATGATCTCGAAATATTTTGTCAAATTCTTCGGTAGAAAATACTGGTAGAAAATCGACACGAAGATTTTTTTTTTGATTAATTACAATTCCTAAATATAATATAAGGTTGTTCATGCAGTTCGAAATTATATCCAACATAACGGATTCAATAATCACATGGGTAAACCCTCAAAAGAAGGGACGCGAACAATGACACACGTCTGTTGTTATACTTATTAATCCCTCATCGTCAAATACGTAATCGGGTAAGCCCTTCATTCATGAAAATCAAATAATGTGTGGCATAAAATAACATCCATGTACAATACATTCTGATGATACTCTTTATAAAAAGATACATGTATTACGACACAGCCTCAAAAAATAAAATAGATAAATAAAACAAAGCCAAGTATTAAAATCATAGTTTAAAGGTAGGTTGTGTTTGATCAACACTGCTGAAGATCCATGTTAATTGGACTCTTTTGCTATTTAATCCCTGAAATGGTTACATGATAAACAACTTTTGATTCGAACAAGAGAAATTCACACATAGTACTATAAAATCAAATTCTCTTTAAAAACTTTACATGAATTGTTTTAAAAGCTATTTGACTAAAATGAAATAGATTTAAAAAGAAATTCTTTTTATTTTTAGTGATTAAATTTATAAAGCTTTCTAGATTATGAATAAAAAAATCCATGTACGAAGATTGATCAGTAGGTTTGTAGCCTGACATCGTTGTTAGCTGATTATGTCTTGGGATTTTCACTGCATACTATTTTATATCTATGATAATTGTAAAACATTGAAAAAGAAATAGATTATTTGGGATATATATATATATATATATATATATATATATATATATATATATATATATATATATATATATATATTCAAACTATTCTTGACAAATTGAGAAGATCAATGAAACAATCTTCCGGAATGTAGCGATATGCATTATGAAATGAAAGGAAATATGTATCAAAGATCTATCTTGGGAATTTTAAAATATAGAGCTCTCCGTATCGTTAACAAATATACAAAAGAATCATATATATATATATATATATATATATATATATATGTGTGTGTGTGTGTGTGTGTGTGTGTGTGTGTGTGTGTCTGTGTGTGTGTTCGTGTGTATGTGTATATATTGAGAGAAAAAGAGAGAGGAAGGGAGTGAAAGATTTGATAAAATAATGTTTATAATATCCATATCGTATTAGTACCATTTACAGCTGTCCTTTACCGATGTGGATTTTCCCCCATCAGATGTCCAATGAACAGGATATAGACTGAGAGCTGGAACTTGCTAAAACAAATTTCTGATAAACAATTTTGCAAACTTCATTGGTTAATCATCAGATGGTTTCCTGCTGCCATTTTCTAGCTTTTGAGGAGATGACTCAGGGTAGGAAATGACTAAAGCTGAATAGAGTAGCAATATATTCAGAGGGTGATGATCAAACGTAAGCTGACATGAATTATGATGATCAATATTGCTTCCTTTTTCCCCCGCCGCTATAATTTGCAGCGTCATTACATATACATATATATATATATATATATATATATATATATATATATATATATATATATAATCATCGGAGTGAATGGAGTTTTTACGTATTTGCTTTACAAATCTTATCTGTAATATCACAAAGTACGTGAACAGCTAGTCATAGAATGAAATGATATTAACGTGGATCGTTCATTCATTAACGAGACAACAGTCAAACTTTACCAAAGAAATTTGTGATTGTACAGAGTTCGTAATGGGTACGCAACTAGCCTTGAAAACATGGGGAAAATTCGGGAAGACCCCGTGCACGATTGTCAATACCATTAGATTCTATCAAGTGTAGTTCACACGCTTTTGTTTTCGAAGTGAAAGAAGTTGGGTTAATCAAGAGACTTCCTTCAGATGAAATGTTCAGGAATAAATCTAATCGACTGGTGTTTAGGGAAGTTTTAGGCTAGTGTTTACCTTTGAAAACAGTAGCCATCTTAAATCCACTGCTGGACAAAGGCCTTTCCCGTCTCCTTCAAAGACAACCACGTTTGCACAAACATTTGTCATGAATTACCAACTAACCTCCCTATCTTATCCTTTCATCTTGTGTCTGGTCTTTTTCTACTGCAAATAAGGCCCATGGACACTAATCGGTGAGCCTTTTGTATGATCAGCTGGTGTCTCTTTTCACTAAGTATCCACCCCTTCTCCGTTTTTGTTGCTTAATCATCTGTATCATTTCATTCACTCTAGTCCTCTCTATGATCGATAACAGATCTTTTTCTATCTCATATTCCTATAGTTATTCCTAGCATTGCTCTTTCCATGGCTCTTTGTGCGGTTCTCAGTCCATTTTGTTAGTTCCTATGTTTCGCATCCGTGAGCCATAATAATTTTTATGCATTCATCGTATACTTTACAGTTTAAGCACATTGGAATGGTGCTCTCTGATGTGTCTCTATTCATACCAAAAGATTCCCAGTCGATCGTTATGTATCGTTTCATCTTGCTTAAAAAACACAGGCAGAAAAATAAAGGCCAGAAAATATCCCAGATGGAGAGTAAAAAGAGAATATTTGGGAATTGAAACGAATGTTGAGAAATGAAGAAAGAAAAGGAAAGCAAGAAAAAAAAAAGAAGGGGCCGTAGAGGAAAAGACTGCACAGCGCCAATGAAACAGAGACTGGGGTATAAAATAACGCTTAGAAAATAAAGGATAGGAATAGTCTGAACTTCCTAATAGCTCTATAAGTCTTTCGTATTCTATGACATCGCTTCACATAATATTACATTCCAGCTCACGACCAAAAAGGAGAAAAAAAAATCATATTCTAAAAGATTTAATTGTTAAATCTATTCAGCATCAGCAGAGAGAGAGAGAGAGAGAGAGAGAGAGGGGGGAGAACAGGAAAAGTGATGGAATACTTTTTATATTTATATATATTTTCATCACTCTCTTTCCTCTCTTGATAATTTTATTGCAACCGGGCATAGAAATCTTTTATGTGAAGTGAGAAATGCAATTATTGTCACAAACTATTTTCTATAAAATATCCAAGTTATTAAATATCAAATAATCTCCAACTAATTCGACTCTTCCTTACTTTTTACTTATACACACACACACACACACACTTATATATGATTACAAATTGCGTTTTATCACATAGAAACTTATTTGAAATGATCTCCTGTCACAACACAGTTAATGCATCACTCATCCTAGACAACATAAACAGAAATAAACAATTAAAGAAAATTGGTCTGCTGCAGGAACCGAACCTGTCACTGATAGGGTAGCCACTTCAATCAAGCGATGCTTTCATCATTGAGCTAAACAACTGCCATCAATACAGAGGCCCGAATACCTGTTTTCACACCAAAGTCTCATCTCGTTTATTTTCGTTCTATACGCTCCTTTCAACGGGACATTTTTGAATTAAGACATAGATATATATGGCCCGACAGAATGATTATAAATTGTCTTATATTATATAGAAACTTATTTGAAAATGTTCCCCCCGTCATTACACGGTTAATGTATCACTCGCCCTAGACAACGTGAATAGAATAAACAATTAGAGGAAATGGGTCTGATGCAGCAATTCACATTGTCTAAAGTGAGTGATACATGACGGGGGATCATTTCAAATAAGTTTCTATATAATACAACACAATTGAAAATCATATCGTCGGATCATATACATACCCATTTCTTAATGCACACACACACACACACAAACATAATAACATATATATACATATATATATACACACACACACACACACATATATATATATATATATAAACATATATACACACACACATACACACACACACATATATATATATATATATATATATATATATATATGTATGTATATTTCATCACATTTTTATTCGCTATGGCATTATAAAAGGTTTGGACCAGAAAAAGGAAAAATCGAAGAGAAAGAAGCACTTATATATTATCTTTACTGGTGTTTGCTCAGATGATAGAATTGATTGACCGTGTTGCGTCTGAAATAGGCTTTGAATGGGAGATCTGTGGTAATAACGGCTTGCCTATGAGAGCTTTTATGGATAATATCAGCACTCTTAGTGCCAAGGCTTCTGACGCTAATCGATTTTACTATGTGTAGAAGGGTAAGTATTTTGAGTCAGGACAAAATTCAAGTCTACCCAAAATAGTCTGCCATTACAGGTCGGATGTGAGGACTATCCCAATTGTTGGAGAAGAATTAGTGAAGAGTAGATGGTTTTAATTATTGGTACTTCGTCCGCTAAGATGGTGTAATCGTTAACACATTTACCTCGCACACAAAAAGGTTCTTGGTTCGATTCCCATGGGAAATTAATCATTAGGGCTAATTTTCTCCGTGCTCCCAACCGCTAATTTAAGTATACTCCGAACTGTGTGATCAGGGTGGTCTACCCCGCCCCGATCTAAAAAGATGTTAGCGAAAGGAAGAGGAGATTCCGATTCGCCACCGACTACGACATTTATAAACTTCAACTGAATCAAGCAGGAGGCTACAAGGACAGGGAATCAAATGAGCTGCGTGCTAACAGCACAGAGGTTATGGAGTCTAAACTCGGTACATCATTGTACCACAGTAAAGCATCCAAAATAAATTGAGTCATGCACGTGTCCACACAATGAAGATCAAAAACACCAGAAAGGTAATGGTCTGTGACAGTGGTTTTGAGAAATTTGATTTAAAAAAACAAACAAACTAATGAACGTCAACAGATAGGTATTATTGACCTTTAAAAATCATATTTTTAAAAAATTGATGAAAGTTGTTCGAATTTTTAATTTGATTTGTATTGCAGTGATCTGTGTTCGATAATTATGCTCTTGTTTATTTTTATAGCAATGGGTGATGTTGTTCCTCTGTCACAATATTCACAATGTCAGGTTCAGAGGGAACACTTCCGCAGACCACCAAGCAGTATTTGACGGACCACACTTTCGAAACCAGTGGTCGATGAGATTAGCGAGCTTGTAAGCTATTACGATGGTATTGATGGATAGACTTGCCGGCCCATCCAGCTTGGTAGTTTAAAAATATTGTCATTTTAACGAGAGAGAGAGAGAGAGAGAGAGAGAGAGAGAGAGAGAGAGACAGACAGACAGACAGACAGACAGACAGACAGAGACAGAGAGAGACAGAGACAGAGAGAGACAGAGAGAGAGGGGGAATTTGTGGTTGTCTTCCTACAACTAGCAATGTCACGTTTAGCGATGTATGGAGTTGTTGCTAACGACAGTCTAGGGTTTAGAGCAGACCATGGGCGTTCATACGCGGAAAACGTCCCATGAGGCTGTATCGGTCTCGCGGGGACTGCAAGAAAATTGAATGCTACCCAGAGAGTTGGGAAAAACAAACAAGGACTTGCTAAAATAATCAGATTAAAGCAAACAATTAAAATGGCCGACGATGGTGAGGGAGAGAAAGCTACTCAGAAGGAATAGAAAATAAATGGGGAAAATAGTGCCAGGGCTGCTAGAACAGTAAGTAATTTGGGTCTAGACGCCGCTCAGATAACTGAGGAAGACGAAAAAATAACGATGGAGAGATGTCTCTTATATAGGTGACTGATTCACACATATATGTTTGCTGAGTCCACTATGATCTGTTTTTATCTTTGACTGGTATGCACACGTGTGAATGTAGTAAAACAAGTACCAGTGTTTTTTTGTTGTTGTTGCAATGGTCTGGTTCCCTTTGAGCATGGGTAGACAGAGCAGAATTACAACCAGCCACGAGTAGCACATTGGAAACATTCCAGGTCATGTGTTGGTTATTTGAAAGCAGTCAATTTAATAGGGAGGATGTGAGTTCACTATGGAGTGCAGTCCAGCTAATTCTAACAGAAAATAGGATAGCGAATTCTGGTGGACTAGTATTCACAGTATAGATTTCAGCACTGCAACCATATATTGCATCATAGGTTGGACGAACTAAAGGTCTTTATTGAACGGACAATTCTTCAGGAATCGAATTCCCAATGGGCAAGCGTCCAGAAAAAGAATATGAACGAAAACCCTTAAATTGACATCCTTTTTAAACACCGCTACCGACTGCATTTTATAATGGCAGCAATCATTACGCTGATATTTTGGCCATACAAAACTCTTTCATTCTTCGTATCGTGATGACGGGGAATCAAACTGTTTTAATATACTTCAAAAGATCAAAACATAAAACACATCAATGTAATCTTAGTCCCACGTGATTTTTTTCATAGAAATTTTTGAAATCAGGTTGTTAAAGATAGAAGCAAATAAGAAAAATGACAAACAAATACAATATGTAAAATCTTTGAATTATGTTTCAAAGTTTTATGTACTTGGTACACATTCTGAAGTTAAACAAGAACCAAAATTCAATGGGGCGTCTATCATAAGGTTTAAACGCCAGTATTGCCATATCATGTAACTCTAAGTAGAAGATAATTCCAAGTAAAAGGCATATTATCAAGAAACACCCAATTGGGTTTCAATTAAATCTGATTTAAAACAGATGAGAAACAATATGGTGGCTGACCAATCAAGCAATGGATAGATCCTTTTATAGAGATACGAGGACGCCTCTAAAAATAAATGATATGAATTTTGATTTGACAATTTTCTTGTAATAATTTTAGCATGCTTTAGATTCTTAATTCCGACATTCACCCTGAGTTCAAGCCTCTTTATTTTCTTTATGCCTTCTTTGTTTGTTTTATTTATTCATCTTTTATTCAAATTATTCTTTTTTTTTTTGGTGCTTGCAACCTTTGGTAAAGGTGAGTTGGAGCGTCCCATCTTCTAGGTGACAACACCTAATGGATTATTGAGGACGGTGACGAAGACCCAGTTTCCGTCGCATGGGTCTGCTTAGTGATCCTTGCAAATCCCAAGTCGGGTCGAGACCTGGACTTTATAACTACAAGTTCTTATGACTCCTCACCTTGCCGGGATGGAAGTCCACGGAATCGGACAGCTTCGAGTGTACTCAATATGGAGATTTGTCGCAATGAAACTTTTCACTCATACCGGGAATCGAACCAGAGACCGTGTGAGGCAGACGTGCTAACTATTACGTTTGTTGTCTTTATTTGATTGTAGTTTGATTCGTTTCAAAAGGTCACTTTTGGCTGTTACGCAGTATGAGATCGATTGTTTTGATTAAATCAAAAATACGTATTTATATTATCTAAAAAAAGGGACTCAATGTATGGAAATTGGTATCAATTGTAAAATTCCACATACCCACTTGCTTGTTTGATGTTGAAAACGGCACACAACCTCTCTATTCAGTTTTTAATAGTTAATAGGTTAATAAAAGGATTGGAAATGCCTAAGCAATCTCAGATATGCAGACGACATCATCCATTTTGACTGAAAACCTTAATGACACACAAATAATGAAAAACGTGCGAAGCCAAGACTGACAGTATACAAGATGGTGCGAAACAAACAAGTATTGACTCTGCGACACTCCAGATATAGAGATCTGGAGTATCTTGTGAGAAGCCTATATTCAACGACGGACGCTCAAAGGCTGATGATAGTGGTAATGTTATGATTCATATTGCTATTGGGTCCAATAAAGGTAACAAGTGGCACTTTTCTTTTATTATACATTAATCCAGTATTGAGTATTCCAACTTGTCACTCCTTCTCTCACGCAAGTGCTTGAGCATTAAATGAATTTACAGCAAAGATAGATATAACTTTGAGTATGAACATAAATAGCTGCAAATATAAATAATACGTGTTTATATAAACAAATCAGAAACGTCATATTTGTAATCGATAAACATGTAAGCAATAATGGAATAATAGATATCAATAAAGATGTAAGATATCACTACTAGTTGCAGTGAATGAGTTTGTCTCAGAATTTCTTTTAATATCTTTCGTGGAAAAACTATTTCAAAATGTCAATATTCTATAACATAGAAGAAAAAAAACTGATATATGAATAAATAAGAAAAAAGAATGAAATAGAAAAAAACAAAACAAAACAAACGAACAAAAGAAGGAAAAGCGATCGGTTTTTCGTTCGTTATTACAGTGCGTGACGAAAGAGCACTTAGAAGAGAAAAATTCCATTAATTGAAGTTGTAGCTCTTCTGTCAAAAAGGAAGATAAAGAAATATCCAAGTCCAATCAAAAAGCAAAACAAATAAGTTGCTCATGTCTCAACTGTCAACGAATCCTCCATTTCTTGATTGATCATTGAAGAGACGGGTATTTTTCTATGATTTAATGAAATACATTAAAGTCTATACTTGAGTGCAAAATACCAGTCTGATTCGTGAAACGAATTTCAGACTTTTGAAACTTTATCATTTTGGTCTACCGCTTGAACCAAGTCCACGAGTCCTGTTCAAAGGGATTTTATTATTGTGAAATGTTCTGGGGGCCCATTAATTAATCGAGGATCAAGAGGAAAATTTTCAAAGGGGTCCCTAGGGGTAGCTTTTCGGGGTTTTTTTTTCTACTTCTTAATCGCTCCTTAGGTTGGATTCAAACGTTTTTCTTCGACTTCTTCCCACTTTAAAGAGTTCTTCTTAACGGTTCAAAAGGGAAAAACAAATAATTAGATATGCTATAAACGTTGGGAGAGGGCTGTGATGGGAAACATTCCGAGTCCTATAGAAACCGTCAACCAAAAATGTTAACATAGGTTTCTTCAGTTTTCATGTTGGTCTGGTTGGATGACTAGCTACATATGTACGTAACATGCGTACAGGCAGCACTAATGGAGCTAGAGGGTTGATAATTTAAACATTTACTTCCTATTAAGTCTCGAAGAAAAGTTATTTTTTTCAAAACTTTCCTCCGAAGTAGGTTTTTCGTAGAGGGTACAATCTACAATGAACAATAATGTTAATTTGGTTCTTAATTTGTGCCCAGCAGAGTTTGGACATTTTAGTGATCCAACAAAAGTCGGCAAAAGTAACATATTCATTGATCCTCCTTTCTCTAAATCTTATGACCCCTCCCCGCACCAAAATATAGTTTTTTAGTGTATGGTTCAATTTACAATGTAAGTTGATGATAAAGTGACCTCTTAGTTTATGTGCAGCATCAGCATTCCTGAGTTTCTTCTCGAGCATTGATTTTTTAAACCAGCCTCTTTTTGTGGTCACTTCACAACAAAAGGCGACAGAAGTGACTCATCTATGGTCACCGCTTTTCCAATCTTTTAATTGATCACCCCTGTAGCTGCCAAAAGACGTAGGTCGCATAACAGTTTCTATCACAGGACTAACCAGAACTGCCCTCTCCGAGAATTCATAAATTTTTCTTCGAGAACTAATTAATAAGGGTTATACGATATCGAATAATTTCGATAACAAATTCCAAATGATGGATAAAGTGGCAAGAAGAGGTCAGGATATTTTTTTGAATATGCAGGGTAATCAGTCTTTTTCAAAACTCTCGGGAATGTTCAGAATCATTTGCCAGATTAGATGACCTTTGCTGTAATAACTCTCTTTCTCCATCTTTTTTCCAGCATTGCTTTAATGACAGACCCTTGTTTAATGAGATTCTGCTCAATATAAAAACTGTCGACATTTTCATTGAGCCAAACAGCGAAATGGTAAAAAGGGAGAGCGTTTGTCTTTTATCACCATGGTAACTAAAAAAAGAGAGTGAGAGAGAGAGAGAAAAAGAGAATGTGGAAAGATCTGAGAAACGACATGAAGAAGATATTCTCATTTTTTTAGGGCGATTCTTGGATGCTGAATACGTCTAATGACGGTATCTTGGAGCTTTATTCATAGAAATACGCCCCTGAAAACACGGGAGAGAGAGAGAGAGAGAGAGAGAAAGAGAGATGGAACAAATGATTTTACTCTCTCATCTGACACTTGCATGCATACACAACCTATGACTCACATAGAATCATAGTTCACAAAGTTCGATATTTAATCCTGAACGCTTGATCAATTAAAACCCCTCGCTATGAATTCAGCCCAAATAATTAAAATTTGAATTTCAAACTTGTGCGAACGACATCTCACTAATCGGCTTGGAAAATGTGTGACACATCTGTAGAGAGAAACAGTGGCGTGATTCTATGTTTCACACTCTGATAGCCTTACATTAGTTGGAGTAAAGCGTTGGCCATCAGCTTAGTCGCCCATGGATTTGAGATATCATTAGAGGTACTGCGTATTTAGAGTTTATTATTACGAACTAGCCGCTCGTTAGAAGAAAATATTGCACGCCTTTCTCTTCATCGGATACTCGTACATCGAAATGATACAGTGGCTCATTTAGAGCTTTAAAAAAACTGTATATTCCAGAAAACCATGGAAGGAAAGATTGGATGTGATTATAGGAACTATTCTTGGTAATAATCATAATTTGATTTCCCAACATGCTGACATGAAAAGCATCCAAGTTGAAGTCATTGGGTAACATTCATATTTCTTGTAGATTTATCTTGATTAAATTTGAAATATATTTCCATACGTATCATATCACAGCATGTGAAAAACACGTTTCTTGATTGTAACTTCAATCGAATAGCGAGGAAGCTTGGCGCCTGATTGTTGAATGGTAGTCAATAGCGTAGTTTCACAGATGAGAGAGAGAGAACCCCTTGCTGGTTGCCTTGGTGTCGAGTTAAGTAAGATTTGGTAAATATCTCTTCTTGCTGTAGAGCAGTTGTCAGAAAGCTAGTCTTGCAGCAATCTTGAATGACCGACAATGGTAACCCTGTACCGTAGTAAGATAAGCCTAATTGTTGAAAAGATCGACGGTAGCGATTTTAATCCTCAATGGAAGCAACAAAATAATGTCGTACAAAGCCAATATTGGTAAATAGCGACTTCCATAGCTTAGCTTGCCACAAACCTTCGGTTAGAAATTTCGTCCCCCAAACCATTTCTACTATAGTGAGTTTGATCCTCACTAAGTGCACTATGATTGTGCCGTACTAAGCTAAAATCATTGAATATCAGTGTAAAAAAATAAAATTTTGAGTCTTCACCTCTCTATAACAGGCTCCGTTCGTCCATCGATTGATAGGCCCGTTCCTGCAATATTTCTCCGATGTTTTTAGTTATAGTTGCTTAAAACTTGGTAGGAAGGCGTCTCTGGATAATATATTTCTTGCTTAGTAAACTTTCTCACTTGGGGTCATGTGATCTAGCAATAATGGCGTTCAAATTTTATGTAGTGAAATCAATTTTCTCAGTTATCTCAAGTTGAATTAACTTGAAACTTGATAGAAAGTTGTCTCTTGATATGACTCTTCTTATCCAAAAGTATATTTTACTCAGAGTCTCACCAATAACGGCGTTTAACTTTCATAGCGGGAGGCTCATTGATTCTTCATTTCTTGTTAAAAACAATCTAACAAGAGATGATATAATCGGTTGATAATTATCAATCACTCATCGGAGGATTTTGTTTTGTTCAAATACTAAAACTTTGGCATCGTAGCCTTTGGGGATGGGAGAGAATTTTAGGTTTTCAATTGATTACCTTTCTCTTGACTAAATCCTTATGTGACCCACTCATCATTATAATAACCTTTCACCCTAAAGAGTTCATCCTTTTCTTTCCACTAGAAAAGGTTCAAATATACTGTCTGGAAATATTTTGGAAAAATGCGAAAGAATGTCCTTTAAAACGGCAAACAAACACGTTGAGAACACGTACAAAGAATAACAAGCGTAATGATAAAAAATCTGTTAGTTACGACAATTTCGAAATGTTTTAGCACAAAAATGATTTTACAGTGATTATTCATTAGCATACAGAGATTGGAAAAAGCAAAGTTTTATCGAGATAGTTAATTTCTTAAGATTAAAAGGTATTCATTCTTGAATCTTCACAATGAAAAAGATGTCTTCCTACGATCTGAATGAATCTTATTCTCTTTTTTCTGATCCTCTCTTGAGCCAAGTTTGAAGGTAAATGAAAGAGAGAGAAGAGAATGGAAAGACCGGAGACGTAGTGAGGGTGATGATAAGAATAACAAGAACCATAAGTGCAATGATGCATCCACCGTCTCTAGTGGTGGTGGTAACAGGAGGGGGAAGAACAGCGAGTAGTCTTTCTTTGAGTCCATTGATTTTCATACTTGTAAAATATTGCAATGTAGAAACTTTTGCAAGTATTATTTGCAATAATAATTGTGGATGACTTTTTTAAAAAACAAAAATGCTGAGCTAGTATACTCTATTATTGCATCATAGCATTAATGACGTCATGCCTTTAATGAAATCACACCCTTTTTCTTCCCTCCTCTTCCGGTGGTTAAACGTAAGTGGGACCGACCGACCGACAGACAGACCGAAAAACGTCAAATACAGATGTGTGGAAATATCTAAAGAGAAAAAGAAAAACAGGGGGTGGTGATAAAAGGAGAAGAAGGAGAAATGATAACGAGTAAAAGGCTCAACGTTGGGAAACGATTATAAAAGGAATGGAAAAAAGATATGAGAAAAAGAACGAAAAAAAAAACATTTTGGCGTTGATTACACAAACAGTAATCGGAGCAGCTTGTAACGAGCTTCCCATTCATCAATCCAGTTTATGGCAGCATATCATGAAATATTAACGTGTTCGGAAAGTAATTATGCATTTTCGCGTGTGTTCGGAAAATATTTACGTATTTCACTACTATAAATTATAAGCCAACCATCTAAGGCAAAACAAAAGTTCAATGATACGAAACAACGTCTGGATTTAGTCCGTCATCACTTCTATCCGGCAATGTCTCATTTATTGTGTATAGTGAAGTTTAACCACATGCAGGATAGAGATTTTAAAGGGCCAAATATTTGCTGTTGCTTACTGAATGGATTTTGAAAAGGCAGTACTGTTAAGTAGTCAATGAGATACATTTGTGAAGAGTATCCTGATGCATTGGAGGCTCGTAGATACCAATAGTGGTTTAAAAGGTTTAAAAACGGCAATTGTGATTTGAAAATATGTAATTACTTTTCAAACACTTCGAATCTTCAGGGAGAGAAAGAGATGAAAATATCTACAAATAGAAACAAGATTTTAAAAAAATAACTTGCTAATTCTGATTGATAGCACCGGTTTACAGTCGCCTTTGTGACAAATTATTACAAAAAAAAACAAAACCTTTTACTTCTACAACGTCACGACTATGATTAAAAAGTATACACTTTTTTTTCGCTTAAGATCAGCAGCAGCTGCTGTTGAAGCAAACAATTTGAATTTTCGCACGAGAATGCTTCAATTAGACCATTACGGTATGATCTTTAGAATGTGATTGCAAAGTGAGACACACAAATGAATTTTTTTCGGATATGTAAATTTGTTTAAGGTATTCTGATTGTCGAAATATTGCATACATCTTTTTTTCACTTCATGCAATCGCATATTGATTTCAAATTTCTAATTTCTGATTTCTGATTTCGAAAAATGAACAGGTAATGGGAAGAAGAAGAAAAAGAAAAGTTGGGAAAAATGATGAAGGACAAAAGGTTGACAAAAGAAAAAAAGAAGTCTTCAGAGTGGGAGAAATATCGGAAAGGAAGAAAATTAACGATTCGATAATAGAAAAAAGATAAGAATGAAAATACTGTCGGGCGGACGAAAGAAAGAACAAAGATGCTGGTTTGATGCGATCTCAAGGCCAACGAAATTAATGATTGACGTATGATTTTGTTTTTAAATTCGACATGGACGATCTTTGTGAATGGTTCGTTCTAGGCTTAGAAGAGGACAACCTGAGATAGACAAGATAATGAGAAGCAAATCACAGGATGTTGGCATCTGTAGGATGAAAACCATCTACAAGAGAAATGGATAGAGCGTAAATAATACAGGAACAAAAATGAGAAAACATTAGATGAATATTCATGATATTGTTCATATCTGTATTCTATATGCATTTATTTTAGATTGTTCTTATTCGGCAACGTGACGTGACCAAAGAAGGTCATAGCTGACGTGTAGTCTTGAAATGTATGTATATAGGTCGACTGCAATCGGGGGCAACCCAGATGCTCATATTCTGTTCGCTACTGTCCTTTCGAATAGGGGAGGGCGTGACTCCAATCCCAATTCGTTCCACTCTAACCGCACAGCTTCGGATGTACTCAGCTGCTGAGTGCACAGAGATATCTGTCCTAAAAAAGAATTTTCCAACGCTCTTCACTCATATTGAGAAACAAACCGAGATCCGTCTACGTGCAAAGAAGACAAACTAACTATAAAACCATCCCTCTCAAAATAATCCAACTCAATCTCTCCCTATATATATATATATATATATATATATATATATATATATATATATATCAATAATTTTGACCTGGAAATAACTGTTTCTGAGAATGAAGACTTTCTGTACATAAGTATCTATGAATCATTCTATTCATTCACCAATTGCCCTCGTCTGTAAGCTCCAAGTGTCAACACAACCGTTGCATACCCGTCTTCTGTCATTTATATCAGTTCATATGAAATCAAGTAGAAACCTGCTCGTCGATGACCGCTCATAATATCTACAGCTAATTTTATTTTTCAGAAACTCGTGTCATGTCCATCTAAAATGCGTTAGAGACAGGCCCGGGTAATATTACAGTGAACTGGACCTTGAGATTTAAGCCACCCACTTTTTATCAAGCCAAATTCTGTCATTTAACTAATACTCCCTTCCTAATGGTTTGGCACTTGAAACTGATTATCCATTGAAGTGGCCACTTTCGGTAAATGTGCCGGGAATGGAGAAGAAAAGGCAGGAAATTTAGAGCAGGCATGCGTAGGAGAGGCAATTCGATCATCATAGAGCCAAGGCGCTGTTGTCGTTGATGTTGTCGGCAGTTGGGATTCTATAAGCGGCAGCAACGCTATTAAACTGATATGATTGGTTGATCATGCAGGATTGGAGCCGAAATTAATCAGAAAGGCGAAATCTCCCGGGTCAACCCAACCAACAATACCCTGCCTGAGAGCCTTTGTTCAGGAAGCAGAATGAAGAATGGAAGTGAAGACACAGGGGATCATAAGTTGTAGGGAAGAAAACCAGAGGGGAGATGATTCCCTTCTCATATTTTCCCTTATTTTCTAAAAGTATATGAAAAGATATAAGACCTGCAGTATCACGGGTTATTTTTCTTTCGGTGAGGTTATCCATTCATTCTACTACCAGAATGAGATACAGTATATGATATGTGGGTTAGTACAAAAATTGCCAACTTCCATCAGAATATTGCAGCCAAGAATGATCCTGACCCAATCGCTTCAAGTTCAGTGGGGAGGTATAGCCTTGGATGCAGATCACCGGAAACTGTTTATACTTCTTATGATCCCTGATATTAGATGACCAAAGATTAGGCTACAAACCCCATCATTCACATTGTGAGACATCAAAATGAGAAACTAACCTTCTAGACCAATAGGGGGATAGAATGTAGACAGATACCTTAGGAGTATATGATTTCAATTCGATTATCGCTGTGATGATATTTACACATACATCTCGCTTAGAAGTAAATCTATTAAAATTTGGTCAATGGTTCAATCGTAACTTCGTTATAAGGTACAAACACCGAAGTGTACAAAAGAGAAAAAAATGAACGAAGATTACAGAATACTTTGATTTAATTTAAATTTTGATTTAAAAAACACCAAAACTATGAAAAAAGACATGAAATATAAGTAAATCAAAACTAAGCCGGTAATATTTCTTTGTGAGTGTGAGATGTTGCTCACAAGTTCGAGGGATTTGATTATGAAAGAAAATGTCTGAATATTTTTAAAAGTTCGTTCAATTTTCTCTGTCTCTTTCGTAATAGTCCCCAGCTATTCGATTAGGTCGCACTGTTAAGATTTCTCGAATATTTGGATAGCACCTCATGGAGATTTCATCTCACTCAATATTAAGTGTGGATGTACGCATGCGCACTGTTTACCGAGAAAAGTTATTGACGAAATCAAAAATGTGCATCTGAATAAGTAAACGTAAAAGATGCGAATATTTGTGACTCTGTGTACGCGTGTCAAAATCTTGTTGTGCTTTAACATTGACAGTGTTCAATAAGAGCCTACACGTACTATTCAAAAGGCTAGAAGGTTGAGTATTATCTAAGTGAGTAATGGCATTATGCCCATGAATTACTTGATATATTTCCACCAGACCAGATTGAAAAACAAACTTATAGATGGGTTCATTCTATTTATTTGGCCAGGAGAGAATGTCGCTTTCCTTAGGTTAGTTCATATTTAATCGATATCAACGGCTTTGTCTTCAAAGAGGTGTACGAGTGGTTCTTCGTGAAAAGTGATTCGCAAAATTATTTTGTCGCAGAACGCTTATACGATTTTCCAAGGATCGTGTAATCCATCCCTATTTACTGACAACTTATGAAAATAGTTATGACCAATTTTTTATGGAATATCTTTAAAAAATTTTTTATAAAAATAGACATTGACTCGCAGAACCCAAGAACCTTTTTTCGTGGAACGCTGGAATTCTGCGAAGCCAATTTTAAGAAACTCAGCTCCAGAATCACGAAAACAGTTTTTTGATACTATAATCTTACGAACTTCTTCAGGTGACAGAGTGCTGTTACACAGATTGTGATCAATTTTCCCTTATTTGATTTCAAATTAGATAAAAAAAAACTTGGCAAGATTGTTTCCGAAGCAACTATTTCTTTGAAAAACAAAAAAAAAAAAAAAAAACAAAAATAAAAAAGAAGTGGAAGACCGATTTAGAACTAATTAAACCTATCGAATTACACTGTGGAATATGTAATAATTGGATAAAAGCATCTAGATATGTTTAGCAGATTCCTGCAAAAAGTCAACCGACTTAGATAATATCTTTCAAAAAGGTTCAACGAAACGCCCACCATCTGCGGTAGTTGTAGCAGAAAGAGGAAGAAGAGCAAGTTGCCTTTTTTTGAGTCAACTGATTCTCATACTTGTAAAATTTGGGATATAAAAGTATTCTGCCAGAAATATTTTTCATTGAAAATTGTAAATGGTCATTTCTGGCATTTACTTGGGATATTTCATTATGATATCATTGAGAGCTAGTGAAAAACTGATTGGAATAGATGCTACACATTTTTATAACGTCTCGCCTTTTATTGATATCATACCTCTTCCCTCTTTCATAT
Organism: Thysanoteuthis rhombus; assembly: GCA_963457665.1. Lineage (NCBI taxonomy): Eukaryota > Metazoa > Mollusca > Cephalopoda > Oegopsida > Thysanoteuthidae > Thysanoteuthis > Thysanoteuthis major. Next base: position 56,851,310 of record OY735212.1, on the reverse strand, counting down.
TTCTGCTGTTTAAAAAAATCTAAGACCGATCGTTCAAAAACATCTTATAGAGATGAGGAGAAACGCCAAAAAGATTAAGATGTTCTTTTGTCCGAAAGATCTTCATTCTCAAAATGGTTACTTACAATCAAGTGATATGAAGGGTCCTTCGTTAAATCGACTGACTACAAACCTTTTCGGAAACAATACCGTGCAATACAGTTGCCCAGTGGATGTTACCGTTGTTCAAGTGTATGCAGTTTTCTTGAAAGTTGTGAATTCTATCTTTAGGGCAAGTAGTGAAATCTATATTGTCTGGTCAAGTGGAAGAAAGACTACTCCGTGGATTGAAAGAAAAATAGTCTGAAAATGTTACCGAACACAACAGACATCTGAAGAAGTTCAGAAAACACAGCAGCAAAAATCTAGTGATTCTATCAACCAATTTAGGAACAGCAATTTGAATAAATCAATGTATAGCTCACCATCACTGTCAATAACTGAACAACCCTGGTGTCATGTAGAAAAAATCCCAATGAAAAAAATATGGTCAGATTGAATTCCATTTATGACATCACTGGCGTTTTCCACTGGAAAACATCTTGAATCAAAGTGAGAAAATATCTAGAAACATTCAGATTCTGGAGATTCTAGATTTTATTAGTAAGCCTTTCAAAATAATACCAAAATAAGTCGAAAAAAAGCTTTTTTCTTGCAAGAAAACAAAAACAAAAAAAAAATCAATTTCGGAAGTGATAAGGTATAGATGCCAATTTGCAAATAATAACCAAGAGCATGGAACTCACAAACTTACGCTTATAAAAAAAAAATGGGGCACCCTTCGACACCTTTGGTGGTAACGGTTGTTCAATCGTAATAGTACCCGTTCTCCAAAATCCAGACAAATAATTTAAGCCCCCATTTCTGTCTGCGCAAACACATTTTCAACAGGGGCTATAAAAAAACTTTCCGATAAAGCATTTCTGGGATCTCATTCTATCCTGTGGCACATTTCCCACAATGCAATTCAGGCAAATCATCCTTTCAGAAATATACATCCATATCTCATATAAATGGATCCCGTGCGTGTAGCAGAACCAATTATCTAGAAATTATCTGGAATCATCTAAAAGAACAGCTATTTTATCTGATATTATCTTTAAAAAAAAAATACCAGCACAAGATATTGGTATTTTTGTTCAAAAATGACCAGAGACACCCACAAATGTACTTTTATGAAAAAGATTTGGGATGTAAATGTGCCTATTTTCAAGATTGTAGACCCAAAAATGTGACCAAGAACACACGGAGACAGACAGATAAAGAGAGATACACAGACAAGCAAAAAAAAGAATATGTAGTTAATATGGCTGGTTGGTCAGGCGGGCCATTTGTGAGACAGCGATGATTTGATATGCACAAAGCTAGTCGAATATCCCAAATGCAACAATAATGGTCTTAGACAGTTGAAAACCATTGGACGATGAGTTGTGACTTCATGCGATCAAAGAATAATGTTTGTTGAGTGCCTTGGTTTTTCTAGGAGCTGACATAGTGTGTGAAATATGAGGCTTTTGTTTACGTCGGAAAATAATGGCTTCTTGCGATTCTAGCATAAATCTCTCAGTCGCATATCATCAACTCCATCGGTTGGGCCAAAAGTGGTGAATAAGTTTTGATCTGGTGGAGAGCTGTCAAATACACTCGCGTCTGATTAGAATTGATTACTATTGTTTAGGAAGAGAGGGTGGGATTTTTTCGTTCTACAAGTTTGATAGTGAGTTGCATCGATCCCTTTATGGCCCCTTATTCACGATTTCCGAATTGGCATCTTAAGCAACGGATTAAGAGTTCGAATCTCACTCAGTTTCTCATTTGTGATCTGACGTAAACTTGGTCTGAAATAATCATTATCATTTTTGAAAGAACTCATTCAAATGTGCATACAACTCGAATGTACATGCCTGCAAACACACATTCATACGCATGTATTTGTATTAATCTAGCTATTTATTCATGAGGCGTTACCCAAATATTTTGGGAAAATTGAATTGCATGCAAAAACCGAACATAACACGGACTTTAGCACTTCCCTTGGTAAGCTAGTGTAACAGCTGCAGAAAAGGAACTACTCTGAAGGAAACGGGGAAAACTAGGTTGTAAGGTATGTAATTTTTTCGGGATCAAACTTCTGGGGTATCACCTCGTATATGAGATGGATTTTTTTTTGAACTAATGTGTTTTTATGATGGGTTACATACCTGCGATCAAAATATAAAATAAAAATTCAAATAACATAGAAATAACATAGAAAGTAACATGATATAATGAAATGAAATAAAATAAAATGAACACCTGCAAAACTTTAATTTTCTCTCTCTCTCTCTCCCTCTGTTTCTCTCTCAAACAATCATTGTAGAATAGTTCGTTTTTTTCTGAAAATTTAATTACTGTCGTCATTCCACTCTGCTTCATACCTTGGTTTTTTAAGGAAAAAATCCAAACTGATTAATTATCTCGTTTTTCCAATTTTGTCAAACTTCGTTCGCTCACCTTAAAAATTCATTTCCTATTTTTCTGATTATGACTCGGTTCTACGACGTTTTTAGACAGTTTAATTATGTAAGGAGTTTAGAGAATCCATTTCTGGTGGTTATTTTTACCTACAAAATTCTTTAAATATCCTTATCTGAAACCTTGAGCTGAAAGGAAAAAGGCCCCAAAATGCAAGAGACGAGACGGAACTGACCAAAATAGCTCCGACTGACACAGTCCTTTTTTTGTTCCTAGTCTCTACTTCAAGTGATAAAAAACGAGACCTCTCAAATAATTTCGCATTCCAACTAGAATTGGTACAAGAAAACCTTAAATGTTAGAGGGAACAAAACAACAAAAAAACTTTGCTCACAGAAAGAATGTATTGATCTTTGGAACAAGGAATCTTGTATCTTCAAGAAAGCCTTTTCTTTGATTAGTCAAGATTTTCCCGGCTTCCAGACAACCATAATAAATATCTCAGGCGATCTAGTGAAAATTCCAGAGAAGACTGCCAATAAGTTACAAGAAAGTTTAGAGGTGTTGACATTATGGAGTGATGTTGTCTCACCTGTTGAGGTGTTGGGCCATTGGTCCTCAGCAACGGAGGTTTTGCTACCAGTAACTACCGGGAAGAATATCTAAAGGAGCGTCTCACCACTTTCATTCAATGGAATCCTCATCTCGATCGAGCAATATTACAAACGAAATAAGAGGCTTTTGTACATTCTGATAAATCAATGGAAATATTATTCCAAGATTATTCAGACTTTGTTTTAACCTGGACAGTCTTCAAGTGATAACCTAACAGAGAATTTACGGGAAATAGCTAATCACAAATACCCACAATACTGTTGCTGCATTCAGGTTATCTACACACACACACACACACACACACACACATATATATATATGCACATATATATATGTAAATATATATATGTATATATATATATATATGTATATATATATGTATATATATGTATATATATATGCACATATATATGTACATATATGTATATGTATATGTATATGTATGTATGTATATGTACATATATATGTATATATATATGTATATATATATATAATGCAATGTGAGCTCATGTTAAATAGGCCACTAGTTTAAGTCTGCTTATTGTTTTTAGTGATCACAGCCCAACAAAAGATGAGAGAAACAACTTATCAATTGATCACCCTTTTTTCCAACTATTTGATTGATGATACCCAACATGGCAAATATATGGGTGGCGTTGATTCGTAATTTCACTTGGAATGCTAGTCTAAGACATTTCTGAAATGAAGATTAATTGTTTGCAGCAGTTCAACAAGAATCATGTGCAAGACTCATTTCTGAAAAACCTCAACAATAGTAAGATTAAATGAATCAACTAATCGAGGCACTGATTGTTACGCTTCTGATGTCAGTAAACATTTTTTTTACATTAAGGTTTAAATACAATAAATGGTTTTATTTCAACAAAATGTGCATTCAGTTTGAAATATCTGAGACTTAAGCAGACTTTCCATTCTTCAATACGGGATGTACGTAATATTGAATCACTGCAGCCCCTCAACTGACCCGACCAGCCAAGTAGGCTACAGATGCTTTTCTATTTGCTCGTCTGTCTGTGTGTGTGTGTGTGTGTGTGTGTTTTGGGGTGCTCTATATCACCTTTTTTGTTGTTACAACCTTGAGGAGTTGTTTTTTGAAAGAATTACTTTTTGGAGTCGCTACAGTCATTTTGAACCAACAATGGACAATTCTTGGGCTTTTCCTTTCTTATATATAATTTCAAATAAAAGATCTATTTGTCTTAGATACTTTCAAATAAAAGATTTATTTCGTTAGATGATTTTAGATGATTACTTTTATATTATTGGTTCTGGTACGCATGCAGGCAATGGTGATTCATTTAAGAGAGGTATGCATGACCATGTATATTGTGTATTTCATAAGTGCAATTTAGTTCTACTCATTTGAGGACTGACTTGTTTCTAATTTCAACACCAATGACTTCTTCGTACGTTTTAGTCCAGACCTTAATCAGCTGCATAATGATAAATCATTGAGAAATTTACGAATATGAGACGAGAGTTGAATATATTCTCTGTGAAAAAAAAAAATGAAGTGATAGATATTCCAGGGTGCTATGAATCTTTTATAGGAGAAATAATCTAATATACATACAATACAACTACTCCATTATACGATGTACAAATTCATATTGCTTTTTCTCTCATAAATCCGTATTCCCTGCCCTAATCAAAATAAAGAATAAATGACATTCCCGATAAAGACAATGTACATGCTCTTGAGAACACTGATACTCTAGACTGCATTTACGTAACTTTATAAATATACAAGTTTACGTTTGTCTCTATAGGTAGTATCTGTGCAGATGCATTGATTCATAAAATGTACACCCTTTATTAAAAGATATATATGCTAGTGCTTACATTAATCTAACGATATAATGTGTCTATATTCGAATTATCCTAATTGTTTGTTTGCGCTCATAATAAAAAATACGTCACAGAATCTATTGAACTTGAGATGACTCTGAAACAATTTAAATCAGGATATTTGAATTATTAAAAATGAGTTACCTTATATAATTGCTTTACGCTTCTTGGTGCTGACCCATACTTAGATAACTCCGCCATTTTGACGGGTAAATGGTAGTATACATAATGATCGAGGTTAAGTTAAAAAATGGAATTCTTTTAATATATATATATATATATATATATATATATATATATATATATATATATATATATATATAGATAGATAGATAGATAGATAGATAGATAGATAGATAGATTCTGATGTATACATTATATGATAATTACATCCATAACTTTGGGGATACTTAGAAGAATGAGCCATTCAGATACACACTCGGGCAGCAATACGCATAGTACGTAAGATCCACACACCCATAATTGATGGTAGTCTGACAAGGTTGACAATGGGGCAAACAGCTTTCTATTTTTACTATCTGAACATATAAACTACCTAAGAGAGTTATTTTCCCAAGTACTCACCAACCCACACTATTCCCGTAAATTGTAAGCATGATAGTGATGAGACATTTCAAAAGATATCAGGCAATAGAAATGCAGGGGGTGATGCTTTCGTGCCTTTCCCGAGGGTCTCAGCACGAAGTGATTATAAGCAGCCTCATGCAGAATCCGAAATCAGTTCTCTGATAACTGTTGCTTCATTCTGCACCTACACAAACATTATATAAAGGAGTGAAATAACCGATATACACAAGTATACACTGAGCAACACATTAATTGTGTACGAACCTGGCATGCACACAACTCACATATGTATAATCATTTATTAATAGAGGAATACATTTTCACAGAAATAGACTCACGCATGCAGCTGTAATTTTAATTAAACAGAGACAGAGAAAAAAAGACTGTGAAGGAAGAACAGAAAGATGTAACTGTCAGCTATGAGAGTGACATCATTAAGCAATGTCAGCCCATTAGAGTAGGAATTACTGGAGAAGTCGCATACATCGTTGAAAAAATTGCTCACAAAAATAACTACATGACTGCTGCAAGGTGCCAATCTCCCAGCAGAATACTTGACAAAAATAACGAAGCTGATTTTGGAGAGACAAGCAAGTCCAGGTGCAGCAAGCATAAGCCGAGCAGTTTATGATAGCCTCCGGTGGTTTAGGAATCAGGGTCTGCAGACCTCAGGGAGTCCGTAAAATAATGTGTCCGTAAAATAATGTACCTATTATTCCTGACAATGAGAATCTTTTGTCCGAGAGATAACATCAATCATCGCACAGTTATAAAAAAAACATTATTATCGTACACAGACCTGCACCATCAATTAGAATTCGAATAGAAATAATCAATATTAAATAATTATGATTTTCAAAGGTCAAAGGTTGTATTTCATTGTAGTTCATTAATTATTCTAAAATCTAAATGCTAAAAATAGGAGTCTGCCAGAATAATTCTTTTATAGAAGAAGCCCTGGAGTTTTCAAACTTTCGATACCACAGGACTTAAGGCCACAATCGCTTGCGTAGAAGAGGTTATTTTTTCTTGTATCGATACTCACAAAGTCAAACAGAAGCGTACACTGATCTTCATTGTTTGGTACCAGAGTAGAACAATTCTTTAAAATAGATTCATCACTTCGACAATGAACCTTATAAAGAGACATAATATAGTACAAAAGAGGGAATGAAATCTAAGGAAAGAAATTTCAATTCCAACCGTTTGAAACAATAGCTGTTTGTCTTGAGATTTAATTTAACCTTGAACTAACGTCAGTTCATTCCAAATTTAAACCTTGCAATCTGTTGAAAAATTCAACTGGTTGACATTGCTCATCTCTGAAAGGAAACGATTGTCTAACGAAGTGATCAGGCTTCACATTACATGATCAGCTTTGTTTTATACGCCCTGGAGGAAAACGTGCAGAGAAAAAAAAAAGTAGTGACTGTATCTATCCGTCTATCTATCTATCAATCGAGAAACCATGGGTCCTAAGTGTCGAGGAAATGGAATAGGTTAAGTGGAGATTCTGGTAACAATACCATTCGATTTGAATCGACGCGAAACTTCTACGTTTTCATTCGAACAGCCGTTTACATAAATGAAGATAAGAATGTCCACAATCTCCTATCACCAGTCATCTTGATGATGGACTTATCATTGACATGAGTGAAATGTTGACAGAAATAAAAGAATGCATCAGTTGGTACACGGATGATCCATTCTCTCATAATTACCTTGCCTGTTTGAATATACGCTGACAATATATGTATATATATATATATATATATATATATATATATATAGAGAGAGAGAGAGAGAGAGAGTTACTAGTATTACGCAGGAAAGTTCCAATAAGTGTAGATGAGTGGGTAAGTAAGAAGTGAGGAATAGCCACAATGGTTGAATATAAAAGTTGTATTCAATAACTTGGATAAAATTCTTTTTTTTCTCTATGAGTTGAAAATACAACTTTGAAAACTAACCTTTTACTAAATATCCAATTACTAAATACAAATTCATTTCCATTCAAAGTAGCTATTCCTTACTTCTTACTTGAAGTGGAGTAAAAAAAACCCAACTTTCTAATCCATACCAACAGAAGTTGTTGAAACAGAAATATAGAAAGACGGAGATTTAAGATGGAACTTTCATAACAGTGATCTGCTTTGGTAAAGCATCGACCATAGTCGGGCGCGAACCTGAGGGATCTTCCTCCTCCCCCTGCTACTATCCTTTTGGATAAGGGAGGGGGTTGCTTCTCTCTCTGATTCAAACCTCATCTCTAATCACACAGCTTAGAGTGTGCTCAATTAGCTGCTGAGTGCACGAGTTTTCTACACTCTTCGCTCATACTTCAACCCAGGACTTTCCGCTTGTGAGAGAGACGTGTTAACCATTACACCATCTCAACATTAACAGTGACTCGTAATCCAGCGTTTTAGGTTCAAAATCTGCACCAAGTAGTAATCGCTTCAAGAGCAAGATGTGACACAAGGTCGTTTTTAATGAGAGGTTCCAGTAATCTTGCTAGTTTTTTCATAGTATTGATAATCATAGTTTCATCATCCCCACGTTCTCTCTCTCTCTCTCTTTCTCTCTCTCTTCCTCTCTCACTTCCTCTGTCGAGCAAGAGTTGACCAAACAAAATATCACTTTAAAAAATAGTGGAATGATGAAAAGGCAAAGAGAGAAAAACAGACAGAAAGAAACATATGGTTAAATTATTGACAGACTAAAGATCAAGAGTCCTTCAAATTTAGATTTATCTATTGTTGTGCGAACACACAAACACACAGACACGTATACACATAACAACACCAACACACACACACACGCGTATACACACATATATGCATAAATCAGTGGCAGACATTGGAACATACACAATCATACAAACAAAGAATCACTTTTGATTTCCTTTGAATGTAACGTTATTTTTCTGGAAATATTTCGTGTTTTCTTCCCATAAATCATCTTCAGTTGATTACAGAGAGAAATAAATCTTTTTTTTTCTCCCGTAGCAGTGCTACGTAAATCTCAGGAGGCAAGATTGCATTCAAACTTCTTTTTTTTTCTTTGATTCATTTCGCTGTGTTTTCTACCATTTCTGATTCCATTTCAATTTTTTCAGTAATAAAAGATGTGAAATAGTCCCCAAGTCACTCGGATTTTCATGAAAAGAAACCGGCTTTTTTCTCTCTGTTACCGGTAAGAAGTAGGAAAATAAAGCAGGAAGCTGGGATTGGGTACGTAATTGGGAGACAAATGCAAAAGAGAGAGAAGGTCAATTTGAGAAAAAGAAAAGATAAAAGGAGAAAGAACAACGAACTGGGACAGGAAAGAGAAGAAAGAAACACGGGTATGAAAGTAAGAACAAAGACAGTAATTGATTGAGGGAGAAAGGAAAAAAAGTGGAAGAAAAAACAGGAAAAGAAAATGAAGAGGAAATTCAGAAAAGGAAAAAAAAAGAATCGTAAAGAGAGAAAGAGGAATCGATAAAGAGAGAAAGAGAATGAAAGAAAAGGAAACAAAAAAAAAATGGGGAAAAAAACATGAGGAGAAAGGGAGAATAATCGAAAGAAAAGGGAAGTAAAAAATCCGGAAAAAATGAAAAAAAAGGGAAGTTCTATTGTATGAAATTGAGGCGGAAATCATTTTATTGAAATAAAAACAAGAAGTGACTAAAAAAATGATTGGAGAAAAACGCAAAAAAACTTGACCAAACTTTTCCTAAAGCTATTCTTAAGAAAGTAATTCTCTTTCTTTGGAAAAGAATAAATCTTGTGATCGTAATTTTAAGACCTTTTTCTCGAAATTTCCGTCCAGCCAGACCAAAAGACAATGCACTATTATGAGGCAAGTGTAACAATGGAGATTTCCATGAAAGAAAATCTTGCGCACAGATGGTCACGTGAGATCTCTTCTGAATAGCCCTAACGATAAATAACCGCCCTGTATCTCTTGAATACCTATCACTCTTTTAAAGTCATAACTACGCAATCCTTGCCCACATAAATATCAGGTTTGAACCAATGTATATCAAGCTTAGCATAGTGTGCCCCATCAAGGGAGGATCAAACTCATGTCTGTAGTCATAGTCCCGAGAACTAGTTCACTAACTATTGATCTAGAACTTGGCATTCAATTTGGCATTCATCATTTTCTCTAACGAAAGAGGATATTGTTTCAAAAATTATGATGGTCTTAGACTCATCACATCTTGTTGTTAAACAACCGTAGCCACCAAAGGTGGCAAAATGTTCTATCCCTTTTTATATGTGCACACGTTTGTTCGCTACAGCACTCCTGGCCATACCATTTTTTCTACAGACTTGGAAATTGGCATTAGCACTAGACTGGATTTCTAAAAAGGTGTTTTTGGTAAAAAAAGTTTCTTGACTTTTTAAGTTGTATCCACAAGTTAATTTATAACATCTAAGTTTTCAAGAATCCGGATGTTTCTAGATGTTATTTTTTAAAACTCTATTTTAGTTGGAATAACATCTACATTCTCCAGAATTCTCTGGGAAACAGCGATGTCGTCATAAAAGAAATTTATTCTGACCACATTTATTTTTCAATGTAATTTTTTCACATAACTTCAAATTTTGACGCTACGGTTGTTCAGTCACGGACTGATAGCAAGCTTTTATTTTGTTTAACATCTAGTTTACTGGCCTCTTTTTGACTACCGGTAAGCTATGAAAAGACGTTGGGAGATATCACATTGCTCAGGGAAAATCACAGTAACTACCGCTCAGTGATCATGAATCCGTCCATAGAGGGCGCTTCCCAATCGCATAGTGAGAAGTTGAGTAAAAGGTTTACTCTGATATCTGCGACCTAAGAGAGGAACAATAATATTTTTATGTACCTATCCATATTATCAAAAACAAAAAGTGCCGTATTTTGCATAGAGAATAAATCGTATGCATTCATTTGTATATCTGTATGTATATATGTATATATTTACTAAATTTAGTTTGGCATTATTTATTTCATGCATAAAGGTCTACGCTACCCAAGAAAATGATTTGCCAAATTCCAGCAGTAAATAAATATTCATGTCTCCGGTAAGAGCAATCATCCTAAACGATAGATTTCATCAAAGACGACCGTACCCAAGACCATATGCAAGGTGCATACTTTTGCCATAAAAGTGACTGGTGTTTTCACTCCAGCAAATCTAGTTCACTTTCTGCCTGTGTCTTTACACACAAAATCGAGAATTTGATTGAACTGTGTGCAGATCTTTTGACGGTGAGCAAAGAGAACATCATTTCAATACCAATAAACTGCACAAACGACTAGAAAGTCTCTTTTTATGTTTATAAATATACACACACGGGCTTTTATTTGCGAACATATTTATTTATATAAGCCGCAGCCCTTAGAAGTTATCATTACCAAGCAAACTAAATACAGGTACTCTACTGATATCTTGGCTAACATCTGATGGGCCCCACTTCATACCCGCCTGCAATGGAGATCTTATACATTCGTACGCATTGATAAACAACCAAAGAAAAACATATATGTATCTAAGAAATGACTCACACAGTATATAGCGTACATCTTATAATAATATTTATACGTTTATATATATATATATATATATATACAAAGACACGCATAAATCGATTTGTAGATATGGATGATGAATATTCATATGTACAGACAGATATTGATGAATATAGATGAATATATGCATACATATGTACGTTCAAGGAACTTCAAATACTGAATGGATCTGTCCTTTTTGAAATTTGAGATAAATAATCCTTTTGCATGATCAACGATACGGGTTTACAAATTTTCAAATTCATAATATTCCTTGATGTGTTTTGTCTCCAATGAAAGCAAACGTCAAAAACATCGGATTCTTCCGTTGGGGAATAAAGGAAATTGGATTGCATTCAGTCGCCTGAAAGAAACTCTCTGGTGGACAACTCGAATGAACATGTCATAGACACCAACAGATGATGAATGATTGGATAAAAATTAGGCGTTCGGCTTGGGACGAACCGATTGTTTTGTTTTTGTGGGAGGGGTTTACTGGAAGCAGGGATAAATTTCATGCAACGAAAGAGGGATTGGAAACCGTCAAGTAAAACTGTCAACCTAGGTTCCTTCAGTATTTGAGCCGGTCTGTCTGGCTATGTACGTATGTATGTATCACGTGCATGGGCTGTACGTATCATGCGTATAGGATTGACCTACGGAGATAGAGGGCTGAATATTCAAACATTTACTCCTTATTAAATAAAGAAAATCCTTTTTTTTTCAATCCACCGCCACTTTGATAGGTTTTTAATAGGGGGTTCAATCTGTAATGTACATCTGTACAAAATCGGCCCTTTAGTTTGTATCCGGTAGCGTTTGCCCTTTGTTTTTGTTTTTCTTTCCAACAATTCAGATCTTTTTAGTGATCAGTGCCCAACAAAGGGCGAGCAAAGTAACTCATCTACTGATCATCCTTTTTTTCAAAATTCTAATTGATCACCCCTGACAAGGCATGCTGCTAAATGATGTTGGTTATGCAATGGTTCCTATTGAGTGACTAACCAGACCCGTTTTATTTCTTTTCAGTTGTATGAAATTTATCTAAAAACAACCGTACAATTTTCTTTTTAGCTGACAAACTATTTTTTTCTCTATTGATCTCACATCTTTCTTTCATCTCTGAAGGAATTTGAAATCATTGGACGTCTTAGCAAAAGCAAGCAAAGTCTCAAATTACAAACCAAGGTCATTCTAGAGAATGAAATAAAGACAAAAAAGAACAAGGTTTTGAGTAATTCTTCAAATCATTTGTACTCCAACCAAGGTGCACGGTAACTCAAAAATAATGTTTTTGAATATTTTCAAAAAATCTAAAAAATATATTCCAGAAAGGTCAATGTCTATAACATCAGTATATGGAGATTTCAATGATAACATTAAGACAAAACATCTTTTAAAAAAATACAGTATCCAAAAAATCAAATTTGAACAATCAGTTATTTTCAATATACAGTTAAATGATAAATAATAAAGATGATATGGTCAATTCGCACATGATATTGTCATTCGATACAGTAGCGAAAGGCATGAAACCCAAACGCCGGCTGTTAAAAAATAGATCCCAAGAAATTTCTGTAAAATATTAAAAATGATATTAAAAGCTAAAAAAAAGAGAATGATGAAAAAAGCAAAAATCGCCATTTTATGACCCATCCGAGACACATGACATTAAGATTCCTTCGCTGTTGTTAATTTTGAAAAGTTGGTAGCAACCTTGAATCAGACAGAAAAATCTCACTACCTGTATTTGTTTCAACAGTGGCTTGTTCCTTCACATCCTAGAAGTCACCAAACTTCCAATTATAAATTTACTTTATGCAGCTATTCCTCTCTTGTAAGATCACAAAAAACTTTAAAGAATATCACCATTTTTGTAATAAAGCTAACACCGACGTTAAAATCAACTCAGAAATAATAAATAACGCTTTCTTTTTGAGATACAAGAAGATATGTACACACGATCTAGCAATCAAATATAACAGGTAGATTGCGTCAAGTAGTTAGAGGCTAAAACAAAAATGATGATAAATACCTTGCTCGACCTGCGCCCCCTGCCGACACCTTCCTTTCTCCCTTCTTCGGAATCGAACTAAAAATAGAACATCAATTCATTATGGAATAAATGACGGCCAGTTTAGAGTTTTGCTTATGCGTTGCTTGGTTTCTGTCTAAGTTATCTCCCTTGATTTTATTGTAATCTTTTACGAAAGTTCGCTGTATCCAAGTTTTGTTGAATTATGCCTACCTCTTGTTTCATATTTTTATTCTGGGTTCGTTTTTTTTTTTGTTTTTAAATCTTTTGTCCCTAAACGTTGTTTTCCTAGTATAAGAAACATTGGAGATATATCCCTCTCCGTTTTTGTTGAAATGTTGAAGGAAGTCTAACTTAAACCGATTCTTTCCTGATCAGTAGTGAAGATTCACTAATGTTCACACGGAATGATTTTATTTTTCATTTGATGATAAAGATACGGGAATCAGGTTTATATTTAGAGCATAAATGAATATACCCTAAAATTATAACTTGACTGTATTTAAAGATTCGGTTATCACTTGAAAACCAATGAATATACTTTAAGTTCTGAATTTAATACTTCTTTCGTTGTTTCGAATAAATAGTTAAAATCATACTGATAAAAGTGAAACAGTCAAATTTGCACACAATGCTATCACTGTTTTCATCTTAACAAAGAATGCTAAACTATCTACCAACAAAGGTTTAATATATGTTTCAATCAAATAAAAAGAAATAATAATTTGTGTGCAGAGTGCTTGGAAATCAAATTAAGTCATTTGATACAGCTTTTAAACCGAGAATCATCAAATTCAAAAGAATATCTTAAGATCACGATTAGAGCCGTTTCAAAAAATCATCTTCACATGATCGAATCGCCTGAATAGAAAACCATTTAGAATTTATCAATGAAAATTAATTTTCAAATCTCTTTGCTTTTCCTGAAATTTATTTCTATTAAAAATCTTATTTGTGATTCTTAACCTTCCCCCTCCCTGTCATCACCATCATTATTATCATCATTATCATAATTATTCTTATTACTATTGTTATCATTATTATTATCATTATCATTATCGTTTAATGTATTTTTTTTCTTACCATTCAAAACTGTAGGTAATTTGATTTTTATGCGATTGGGTTTGTTTGTGTATAGCATATAATGTACAAGCATGTAGATACTTACAACTTTGTAAATATTTATGAACATTTCGTGTATATAATACATATAGCTATTTAATCATAAAAATGTATACATGTATTTATTCTCAAATTACGATTATACATATTTTTTAAGCTTAAAAATCTAATCTATTTACATCCACAAACAAAGACATACATAGTCCTGTACACAAACTTATGCATACGTGCTTGTATGTGTTCATAGTGAAATATGAACGGATAATTCGACATGCCAAAACGAGTCTCTACGTATCTTCAATATATCTCAGTCTAGAGATACATTGCATGCATTTTTATCTCTTTTTTTCTTTTCTGGTAATTTTGTAAAATTAATAATTGACTGATGCCAATAACAAAAGATGCATATACGTACACATTGTTAATTTTGTTTGCTTTTGTTTTGTAGTTAGTATGAAGCGAATATTTGTTTGTATTCAGGAGACATTCCCATGCAGTAGTTGCTTTAAAAAAATATCGTGTCTCCATTCAATCAGTGCAGAACAGTTCCATTGAGAGTTAACATAAAAAATGGTCTGCCCACAAATCGCCAAAAGACCCAGGCCAAAATGCACCAATGAAACATAATTCAACAGAGGGTGTACAGCTTGTGAACCATCACATGCTCACGTTAACGACAGAGGCAGTCACTTGGAACGACGAAAGCGGAGTCTTTCTGTATCGAGCACTTGAATCTAGGGTTATTGCACGCTATACCTCTCATTCTTATTGTCGATGCGCAGATAGTTTCTGACAAAAATTAGAAAATAAAATAAATCTGCGTGCTAGAATTTGAAGAAAAAATATCAGGGAGATCTGTCTGTTGGCTTTTGAAAAGATTCAAACAATTTATGTTAACGTTTTCTGGTAAATACTTTGCGGTTTAGATTGTCTTCTCCACGATCTGCTAGTTATGTTTTTTCCTCAAATATTAATCATCGGTAAGCTTTTTGACCGTTTCATTCTTAAAAGTAATAGACATGTTTTATTGTGACATAGTCTTTAGGTCTCAAATAAGATCTACCATATAACAATAATAATAATTGCAATAATGATGATTATGATATCAATAAAGATAATAATGATAATAATAATAATAATAATGATGATAATAACATTAATGATCACAAGAATAATCATAAGTAGTGAACATCATCATCTTTTACTACAGCAATATCATTAAATGTCTCTATCGTAATTATTATATTGATAATAATAATAATAATAATAATAATAATAATAATAATAATAAATCCGACGGAAAATTCTAACCATCCAGACGACAGTATTACTAAAATCATCAAGAATATTGAGGAGAATGTGGAAGCATTTAGGGAGATTGCTACCGTTTGATCCCTAGTGAAGGCCACTAGAACCTATCGATTTCACCTAATATTCAGTGTGAGCCACTATTTAAAACAGGTGTGAATACTCAACGAATAGGAAATAATAAAAAAAAGAAATTCTGATGGACGTAGTTGTTCGAGTCGACCAGAGGGAAGATACGAAAAAAAAAACAAAAAAAAAACTGTAGAAAAGATGAATACTAGGATCTCGCCTGAGAACCGGAGAAACCGCCGGCGATGAACGTTACGGCCATGTAAATAATGATAGGCCTATAGGGAACCACTTGAAATATATCAGAGCCGAGATGGTAAGAATTGGAGATTCAAGGAAGAGTCGAATACAGCAGATGCAACGATAATGACAAAGATTTACTGTCACTTGATCCTCAGCGGCAATCATCTGACACCTGGTGTCTACATGCAAATGTCGGAGAGATAATCGGAGAACGAACTGAAACAACTCAGACAACGACGCATCACAATAATACCACGAATGATGTTTGAGATCTGAGAAGACTTGCTTTCACTTGGTCCCAAGTGATGTTTACTAGATACACCTGATATGGAGATGAAGAAACTTTTTACTACTACTACTACTACTACTACTACTAACAAGAAAGCTGCTGTAGAAATTTTTCGTTCTACTTTTTAACACCGATGTAAGTCAGCAGTTCTAAGAACGGGGAAAATTTCATGTTCAGACCAAATTTGAATTAGTTTACAGTGTTTGTAAGGAATTATGATCCGGAGAGAGAGAGAGAGAGAGAGAGAGAGAGAGAGAGAGAGAGAGAGAGAGAGAGAGAGAGAGAGAGAGAGAGAGAGAGAGAGAACGTTCTTATCAGAGACAGGGAGCTGTTTTCTTGATCGGGGAAGGGATAATAAGAGAGAGAAAGAAAAAAGAATAATTTTTTTCCACGTCACATAACGTCGTATTATTCCTTTGAAAAAAATAAATTCAGTACAAGAAAGAGAGGAAAGAAAAAAAGAAAGCAGACTAAACAGTGTTTACAACAAATGTATACCCTTTATATATATATATATATATATATATATATATATATATATATACATATATATATATATATATATATATATATATATATATATATATATATCCCTCTGTAAATAAGTTATTTTGCATTTTGGACAATATTTTTCCTCTTATTTTTGTTGCAATGATAATTTATTTTTGTGTCGGACATTTTATAGAGGATTAACTTGAAAAATCAATTGAAAACAAATGCTTCCTTAAATTGCATGTACAACATTGCAAGGTTTGAACAAAGTCTGTTCTTTTTCTTGTTTTTCAAAGACAGCATTGAATATTCGTTTGATTTCAATGTAAAAGACCTTCTATATTCAATTGGTCAATCATTCCTGCAATTGCAATATTTGGTGATTCATTGTGATGGAGTATTTATCTTTTTTTCCTAAGAAAATGAAGGAAAAGAGAAAATACTTTGAAATTTCGATACTCACACGTGAAGCAAATAACAGTCTATAACTGTATTCGCCATTGACATTTATTTCTGTCTTTTGTTGCTTTAAAACCCCTGATTCTTTTTTGTTTCCGGGAATTTATTTCAAAGAGTTTTGATAAACGAATCAAAAACAGAGAGAAATTGCACAAAATTGAACTGAGTATGTTGTAACGATGGATGCTGAGTAAATACATACGAAGAGAATGACCAGGACATGAATTTCAAACTGATCGTTTCAAATTTTCCTTCCATTCAAAAAAAAAAAAATCATTTTCGTCACCAGCATCGACAAAACATGTATTTCTATCCTTTTGATAACAAATAGGCAAAATTTTCTCTCTAAGTGGGAAAAGTTTTTATATTTATCATCATGTATCAATAGGAGATAAAAGGCTATTCTGAGATATATTCGAGACAAGTTTAGAATACAATCAAACGCATTTTGACGGTGAGGTAGAGGAACTTAAATCGAATAACATATCTGTCAATCTGGTTCTTTTTTATCCATTTATCTATCTATCCATCTATCTATCTATCTATTAAGCCACAAACCTATGTATCTTCTTACGACCATACGAATCACGCCAATGAACTTATTCCCGGTATAATCAAACGTCTCTTCATATGGGTGTAGAACTAAAAATCGAATCACATATGAATCGATCGTAGTCTCCTCTATCTATCTATCTATCTATCTTACGACCATTTGGATCAAGCCAACGATCTTATTCCTTGGGTAGTGAAACGTCTTTTGACATAGAGGTAGCTGAACTGAAATCAAATAACACATCTATCAATCCCGCTTTCCTTTATCTATCTAAGTTCTTACGACCGTGTGAATCATGCCAACGAGCTTATTCCTGGTATTATCAAACGTCTTCTGACATGGACGTAAGAGAACTCAAATCAAATAACATATGCATCAATCTCCATCTTCTTTATCTATCTATCTATCTATCTGTCTATCTTCTTACGACCATGTGAATCACACTGACGAGCTTATTCCTGGTAAGATGTAGAGGAAAACAATTTCTGAAAGTGATATGCTTAATTCTAGCCATTTTGGTACCTTCACATTTCAACTGCCAGCAGCAGAATCAAATAACTTATTCTAAAAGTAGCACTTATGATATCAAACACATCTACTGGTCTGATAGAAAAACTCATTGAAGACATAAAGCAAAGACCATGGTACGAAAATATAAGCCATCCACCATGTTGCGTGTAGTTCTATCTAAATAGATTTAGTACTGTTTATTCAAAAAATAATCGCATTCTTAGTAGAATTTAAAGGCCATATATATATATATATATATATATATATATATATATATATATATATATATATATATATCAGTAACTGTTAAAGGTCTGCTGTTGGATATTCCCCAAGTAATACATGCCTCGGTGGTTCGTGACATGTTCAAAAGTGGGAAGTGATGGATGCATGCCTTTCCCATTGGAAAGTGAGCAAAAACTGCACCAGTCCCAGTTCGAACTCAGCTCGCCGATCCTAGTGTTCGTGCCGTTAACCTCTCGGAACTTGGCAAACATATCAGACACTGTCAACCAAAACTGTCAACACGTTTCTCCAACTATAGCTATTGTGCAGGAAATTTAGACATTTACTCTCTATTATGTTTAGGAAAAACACCTTTTGTCTTTTTTAAAATCACCATGTAAGCTATTTATTGATCACCCTTTTTTCGTTTTCTTTTTATTGATCTCACCCAACAAGGTATTCAGGTGAAATATGTTGGTTACTTAACGGTTTCTACCGGGTGATCTTCCAGGCCCTTTTGAGTTGCATTTATCAATTGTATTTAAGGCATATTTGAGGTTTCTGCACATCCAACAATGTAAAAGACTGGGTCGTCAGATGTAACTTGTGAAATAATGACAATTAAAAAACCTACGACAGAAAAATGGTAAAATTCATTTTGAAAATTTACTTGAAAGTATATTATTGAAATAAGGTATTCACATAAATCTATCTCGAATGAATAGTTTCGAATTTCAGTTTAATATTCATCGTTCTCCCGAATGCTATGCACCTGTTTGTATAGCTGCTACGTCGTTAATCCATTCATGTTTATGTAATTGTGTGAGAGAGAAAGTATTTCCAGACCTTTGCCTGTCTGTCTGTCGGTCTCTCTGTCTGTCTGTGTGTGTGTGTGTGTGTCTCTCTCTCTCTCTCTCTCTCATGCACACACATTTCTGTACATAAATGATTTTAGGCTTGTACGTAATTAAATATGTGTTCTTCACAGGAGGATGATGTAACGGTTATCGGTGATGAAAATGAAATAGGCGAAGCGGTTTCGAATTCCAAATGTTCATTTCGTTACATTGCCGAATGTCTAGGCATACGTCTCCTCACTGATATTCCTCAATGGTTGACGGAGTCAAGCTAAGTATTTTTCTCTGTTACTGCTAACATGTAATCTGACTTGCAATACTTGCAGGGTAGCTTGGCACCGCCGAGTAATTCTATTTCTCCAAGAGATGCCATGAAATACTCTGCCTAGCACTAAGAAATTCTCTCAGACCATGCAAGCAAACTATAACCCAATGTTTCGCTGATGAAGATATGGTTTTGCTCTTGGCAAACAGTTGAGGTATTATGTAAATGTTTTTTTTTTCTTTTATGCAGCTATATTTCGGCAGTTAGTACAACCCAGTACAATCATGAAAAATCAGATCACCGTAGCGCCACAAATGACCCATTCGACCAACCAGCCGAATAGGCCACATATTCTTCTCTCTTCGCCCATTTGTATGTGTCTTCGGGCACTCCCGGTCACATTTTGGGGCTTCAACATTGAAGATTACCATAAGTACAACACTAATCACCATCTAAAAACAGTCGTTTTTTTTTCAGATGATGTCATATAACTAGTTCTGGTACACGCACGGGCTACGATGATCCGTTTACGAACAGGTACATACAAGGGAAATGTAGTTTGTGGTAGAATGGCGCATAATAAGAAGACTGAAAGCATCCGATACCTTAATAAAAAAACAATTTAAGGAAAGGCTCTTGTGGCAATAGCATGAGAGAACTAAAGTGGGGGTCAGAAGCAAAAGAGAGAGGAAAAAGATTAAAAAGAAAGAGTAGAAAGAAAGTGGATAAAAAAGTATGTCAGAAAAAACAAAGAGAAGAGACGGAGATGTTTGAGACTTTATTGAAAAAAGCAAAAAAGATACAGTAAAGGAAGTTAAACGGAAAATATGTTACAAAATGAATGCCGGGAAGCGAGGCGAGAGAGAATAGAACTATTAGAATGATATACAGAGAAGGACTGAATGAAACGGTTGGCGATGAAAGAAATTAATCAAAAACAAAGATACAAGAAAAACACCCATAAAAAGAAAGAAGACATTAATCAATGAAATACAACAAAAGAGTTTGAGAAAGAAAAAAGAGCAACAAACGCGGAAACCAACAAATTTTCCGGGTGCAAAATATTTAATTTTACTGATTAAAAATACGTTCGACTAAACATTCATTCATCATTACAGACTTGTATAATTTCGGAGTCAGCGTATAAATAAAACCTGGCGTAGAGATCATCAAAGCAAATAAATTACAAGAATGAACAAATTGAAGCATAAGCGTAATTTGAAAGAAAATCAATGATTGATATATAATCAACTTCTACTTCATTTATTTGTTTTCAGTAACATCTGCTCTGGGCATGAATGAAAAATACTTTGCATTTTATCCTCCATCCTTTAAGTAATCACTTAAGAAACGAAAAAAAAAAAAAAGATATTGCCTCTGAAATAATGTTTAAATCTGCTTTCGATTTGACTAATATTTCCAAAGTTCTATCACGGAAAGAATCAAGTGAACATTTTGACCTCGTCTTTGTTGTTTTTAGCATTGGTCTACAGACTGGCAACTTTATCTTTCAACATTCGGCGCTGGGTCAATGATTTTGGTTATTGTGAACGCAAGAGTGTGTGGGGGTAGCTTTTATTAGGATAAAATTAAACAAGGAACTCAAGCAAACTTCAGAAAATCCAAGATGGCTGAATGTAGTTGGAAGCAAGTAACAGGTAAGTTTGCAAAAAAAAAAAAAAAAAAAAGGAAAAAGAAAGATGCACACAAAGTCAATAGTTCCACTTGCATTTAGTGGTTCATGCAGACTAGATTAACAATAAAATTAGTCGAAATAGAAATTCTATTTGACAATATACTAGTATCTTGTATTGAACTAAGTTAAGTTTCGCTATCGTATTGTGATATATATATATATATATATATATATATATATATATATATATATATATATATATATATACATAAAGTTATATATATATATATGTAAAGATCTAGACTATATATACATACATGTATATATATATCTATATATATACACATATTTAAATATCTAGACTATATATATATGTATATATATATATATATATATATATAGATATATATATATGCACACACATACATATACATACATAAATACATATGTAAAGATATATATATATATATATATATATATATATATATATATATATATATATATATATATATATATATATGTATGTATGTATATATTACCATTCGATACAAATGTCACGAACTGCAAATTACATCTGCTTTTATACTTACTGATCTCTCATCGTTAAATAACTCTTTGGGCTGACCTACGAGAGTAAGCACTATTTCGAAAAATCGAATGATATGTTGTATAAACTAATATCAGAATACAATACACGTAATACTGTATATAAACTGACAAACTACATGTATGACAAGCTAAGCATTGAGAGAGGGAAGCAGTGTTTGATCAACACTACTTGGGAGAAATGTTATTATAACCGTTCTGTTCCTAAAATCCCCGAAACAATTACACGAGAGAAAACTGATGATCCCAACAAGAGAAAATTTATATATATTTTATCATAACACCAAAACATAGGTGAAACAGGGGGAAAACACTGAAGAAAATTACATAAGTAGCCTCGGCACATATCAGGGAAATATGTGATTGAAATGACACAAAAAAATCGAAAAAAAAATTTGATTGCTTAGTGTTCGAAGTTGTAAAGTTTTATATATATATATATATATATATATATATATATATATATGTGTGTGTGTGTGTGTGTGTGTGTGTGTGCGTGCATTAGCTCATGTTTCTGCCTTCTCTGGGCCTCATCAGGCGAATAATTCCTTTATGAACCTATGAATGATTCCTTTATGAACCTATCACACATTGGATATTGAATTACTGATTTGTGCTTTGATATATATTCGATATCCAATGTGCGATAAGTTCATAAAGTGCTCTATACACAAACATTTTGTTGGAGTAGATCTTCAATTATGGTGGAATGATAGATCTACTTCACAAACTCAGACATATATATATATATATATATATATATATATATATATTAGTTCGCGCAACAAACTTTTTATACCTTGATTTTCAAAATTCAGCATTGATGTCTAATAAATAAAGGAGTGTTTTATAATAATAATTCGAAAAATAGACGTTCGATTCATTGGCGTTCGTCTGCTTGAAAAATTGTCAAGACATCGAACAATTTTCAAACGAGTCTGATGATAATTTTAATAGAAAAACTGCGCATCATCGATTTATTTACTGAAATGTTAAACAGTGCATTTTCGACCAATGCGTCTAAACTCATACACACACTCACACACGTCAAATTACATCAGCTTACATTAGGAACTATTTATTTTCTTCATTCTTTGCATTCAACCAGTCATTTCCCACCAGCCCGATGCATACCGATATGATGTAGTGAGCGTGGAACATTTCAGTCGCCATTTTCGAGAAAGACTTCAGCGGAAGCCCATCACCTGGTTCCACCAATACAAGATTCCCAAGTAAGAACACGATTTGCTCTCTCTCTGTCTCTCGTTAATCCCATCGGCACTTTCTGTCTGTTCCGTGCAGCTGCAGCAATTCCCACTCGAACAGTTCATTCCCTCGTATTACTGTTCTGGGGGAATAAAGTTCCTGGGGAGTGCTTTCCTGTTGGATATAATATCCATCTTTTTGGAGCCTGGGCAACAAACGTCTGTGCGAATCTATCATGAAATTACTTTAGACCTTTTACCTAGAGTGACCCCTAGGCTTTATACAGGGTGATTCCGTGTAGAAAATGAAAAACAACCACCCGGCAAAAATTGGCATCAACTGAAGACAGAAAAAAATATGCATCACGTGACTGAAACTCATCTCTCTTCCAGTTTCTTTGTCATTTTCTACGTATTATCGTTACTTCCCCACACCTACCAGATGATACCTGATGAAGGCCGTAGAGTACAACGGCCAAACCGTTGTATGAAAAACAACCAAGATGAGGATTGTCCGAATAATAATAGAAATAATAATAATATTTCATCTCGAAAATTCAGAGATGTATTATGTCCAGTTTACACATTGCTTCCCTCCAGCATGATCACAAATATCGATGCTTTTTTTTTTAAATTTCAGCTTCATCGTAGCTTACTTCTTGCTTTTGAAAGAAAAAAAACTGCATTTCTCATTTTTATTTGAATAATCTTTCTAGTAGTAGGATATTCCCTTTGATTTTCCCCAATAACACCGGAAAATTACACGTGATTTGTTCTCCAATAAAAGTGTCTTTTTTTTACCCAAATGTTGGAGACAATTGATCGATAGGAACAGAGTAGAAATCGAGGAGAGAAGAACGAGTACATTCCAGAGAATTTCCTTTGTCCAAAAGAATTAGTTTAAGTTATAGTTAGGCATTTACGATGATAGATAATCTCATTGTTTGTTGCGAACCAGGGAGTGATAGAAATGGATTTCGGGAAATAGGCTTAGGGTATTGTTTCCATTAGTACATATTGAACATACAACCCCCCCCTGAAAATTAAGGAATAAGTATACTTTGTATCCCCGCTTACCACGTTTTCCTCCATAGGCATAGCTATTATATTAATTTGGTGATATTCAATCGAGAGGCATCAGCTATGAATGACGTTAAGTCTTGGCTGATATTTTTCTACGTCTTAGTAGAATTTTTAGAAATCTCTAGGTGTGTGTAGGTACCGAAAAAAAACCCTGACAAAAGGCCGTTGATATTCGCCAGATATGTTGGTTTGTGCACTGAACATTGCAGTGTCAAGTTTGAAGTTGTTTGGGTCGGCAGTTCTCGATATGAGTGTATGTGTGTGTATGGGGTCGATTTACAATAAAAATCTATACTAAAATAAACATACATTTTGTGACCGAAAAAAGTGACGTTTTCATGACACGATATGTGTCTGTTTCGAAGTGGTTTTGCAATAGCATTAAGAGGTAGAATCTGTTTTTTTTTCATCCGAATTTTACAATAGAACGAGATTAGTTTAAATCATAGCTAGATAACAGCATTAAAAAAATCTATTTTGATTGTTATTACGATGAACGACGTTATTTCTGTTTTGATTGTTGCTATTAATGACACCACGAATAGATACAGAATAGTATAAGGAGTAAATGTTGAAATTTTCTGTCATCTAGTTACATTTGTGCGGCTTGTATCCGTGATACATATATAGTCAGCCAGCCAGACCGACTTGAAAACTTGGGAAATCTAATTTGACAGTTTTTGTTGACGAATACCAACTATCAAGAAAGCTTGCAAGTGTTTTTTCCTTACTGTGATATATTGTATCGTTGCCAAATTTATTTTGAAAGAATAGCTAATTATCTTTCTTCTTCAGTAACTCGAATGACAGCAGACATAATAACTTTCTACCAATTGAAACCGATTCTACATCATTACAGATTCTAGTGAAAAAAGAAGGAATATTCGTTTGAAGTAACCAATCTAACGAAAAAAATGTACCAGATAAATTAAGACTTGACCTTTTCTTGGCGTCAGATGACCTATTAGTACCTCACGTTCGACTGTCTTTAATTCATCTTAACATTCTTATACTTATATAGATCTGTCCCTACGTGATTTAGAGACATCAAAATACTCGTAATGTTTTTACTCTTTCTCTCCCTCCCCATACCCCCAATAAAAAAAACTCTTACCATAAATCCAATCACATACTTGTACACAAAAACTGAAAATGTTTTTAATTGAGAAGAGTCGTCTTGAGAGCCTACTTAATGTCTATAAAGAGTCGTGCAATATAGGAAGTAATCATGTCTTCCGTTCGACAGATATGTGGATACCAGCTTCTTTTCATGCCTTTATTTTCATCTTTCTCTCTTTTATGGTAATATATATATATATATATATATATATATATATATATATATATATATATATATATCTCCTTCCGCTCTCCAACGAAAGCTGCAATTGACACATTAGTGAAAACAGTAAATGAAATGATCTTCGTTAGCGTCAAGTAAAATATGTATTGTTCCCTATATTTTGACTTTGGATTATAAATAAAACTTATTTTGTTATTTGACCGAATCTGTAAAGCTGGAAATGATTTAGTCTATGGTGTATTTAAGGCCAAGTTCCCATCTTTTTTATTTATGGGTATTGAGTACGTACTAGACAAAGTCTTAGGCGAAGCAGTAAGTACAAGAAAAAACCCTGTTAGGATTGAACCCAATACATGATAATAAAGGTCTATAGACTAACTTGTTAACAATGCACCTGATTGAAGTGCATTAGTACGATTTAATCAAATACAACAAATGAGCCCTCAAAACTTGCAATCATCTCGATACTGATGATTTGTTTACACCTATTTCAGTTGGTATATGTCCAACAAATCATTGGAAATAATCGCTTTACGATAAATAAAAAATAACGAGACATTATTAAGATTAAGTGGCTGACGTATTAAGTGGATCGTATTTGACTGGATTTATGGTAAAAGACTTGGGCGATAGATAGATATATAGATAGGGAGGTAGGGAGAGCAATTTTATATCTAGATGATATATATTTTAAGAGTATAGACGCATAAACATATAGGCAGAGGTTGGCACGGCTAAAGAAAACGCTGAACAGATTTAACCGCTGAAAATTTAGCGAACGCAAAGATAACCGCTAATCGCCAATTTTTATTGTATGAATTCAATTTTAAAACCCTCAAGAACGAAAAAGTGTCCTAGCTCCCACTTTGAATCTTCTTGAATGCTATATCAAGCCAGTATCAGATATTGATAAGGTATGCATAAATGATTAAATGAACAAACGGAATTAAACTTCAGTTTAAATTCAACATACTATTTATTTGAATCTATATCTAAGCTACATCATATGGAAATTTAAGTTCTCTACATCTGTTTTTAAGGTTAAAGAGCACAAAAAAGTTTAGATCCATAAAATAAAATTTAGCGGTGAGCGGTTATCCTTGCTTCTGCTAAATCTTTAGAGGTTTATCAGTTTAGCGTTTTCATTAGCTGTGCTCACCACTCAATGTTTAGATCTTCACCCCAGAGTCAAATAGTTATGAACGAATGGTTTCATTACCGAATCGATATACAGGATCTGTACTCTCGGTTGCATACGGTTGAAGTTCCAAATTCCGAAGAAACCGATTTTTCTGACAGTTCCTCTCGTTTCCGGCCCAATTTTCTCCTTCCTCCCAACTACATAAATGATATCCGTTACTGGTATGAATGAATCACCACGGTTACCAGAACTGATTATCTAAAATTATCCAAAAATACATAGATCTTTTATCTAAAATTATCTTTAAAAAATACCAGCACAAGATTTGGGCATTGTTAATCAAAAATGATCATAGAATCCCCAAAAGGCACAAAGAAACAAACAAAAACGTTTTCAGATGGTGGCCTGTGGTGTAATAATGCATATTTTCATGGTTGTATCTCCAAAAATGTGATCCTTAGCGCCCGGAGACTCAGACACGCGGGCAGTGAAAGAGAGAAGAATCTTTAGCCATCTCAGCTGGTTGGTTGGTCATCTTTCAGGCTACGGTGACCCGATCGATAGTTATGTTACCACATCCCCCTAAAATCTGTGATACTCAGCTATAATGAATAAATGTTATATCAGGATAATTTCGCCCGGCTAGGTCCATACCGAAATGAAGCGTTCGAACATAAGCTTTTATGACTCGTGAAATTCTGTCAGCAAACAAATACAATACAAACGAACAGGAATGATTGCAAACAAGCAAAAAGTATTTATTAAACCAAGCTGGAGGCTTCGTACTTAGTTCGGCAAACTGAAAATGAAATACTACCCCATAAAAGTGAAAGCCACATTTTGAACACATGACACAATCATCTGAAGTATTGATCTTTGAGAGATGGACTACCGGAATGGCAAAAAAAGAAAGTGAAACGATCAATGAAAAAAAAAAAAAAAGGGAGTATGACTTGGAAATATTCGAACAGACAAAACAACAAACATGGCTGAACAAAGTTAATACAAAACGGATCTAGGAATAAACTAAAATGGGAAAAAATAACGAAACAAACCAGTTACAAAACGATGGAACAAAAATCAAAAAGTCGAAGGTAGTAAGCAAGCGGAGATGAAACAAACTAAAAAAACGTAAACAAGTAAAAAGGCACAGAACTAAAACGGCGAAAACAAACAGATGGGAGAATGTTGTTAGAGAATCAATAAACTATGTCAATTTTAGAAGCCGAACTCTCTAACCAATAAAAGCAAGAAATGTCCGATTCAACTTTCCTGACTGATGCCTGGCTTACTCGGACGCCATGACTGGCCAGTAGGACTGACAGTCCAACAAACAAAACTATCTCATTGTTATATATATATATATATATATATATATATATATATATATATATATATATATTTCTTTATATATATATATATATATATATATAAATATATATATAAGAAATGGATATATATTCCAACAGAAATAGTTATAGATTGCTTTATATTATTTTGAAAATCTATTTGGAACGATCTCTCGTTATGACACAATGAGCGTATCATTTGGTCCAGACAACGTAAAAAAAAAGGAAAAAAAATCAATTGGAAAAAATTGGTTTGCTGCAGGAACCGAACCTGCAACCAATATGATATTTACTTCAACTTAGCATTGCTCTTACCTTAGAGTTAATCAGCCGCTAGTAATGCAAAGGCAAAGGCAAAAAAAAACTGCTCCAACTCCAAATTCTCATTTTGTTCGTTCATTGTCAGTCATCTATATATACAAGGTTGGTGGCAAGGGAGATGAATAAATTTTGTGAGATGGATAAAATATTAGAGACTTATCTTCCACACACATGTATTTATATGATTGATGATTTTATAAGTAATAATAGTGTCATCCACTGACAACTGTCTCGTAGTATTACAACCGTTCAGTGTGGCTAACGACTTGATATCCCTTCCAATACCGCTTAGGTGGGGTCGAAACCTTCGCTCTTGACCAAGATACAGATGCATTATCCCTGCTCTACGCAAGAGTAGACGGTCAATAGGACCGAATTAAGAGATGAATTTATGCATAAATCCCCATCTACCAGCGTGCTCAATTTCAGAGCTAGAAGAGCATTGTATCGTTGCTTATAGCAAATGGGTCCCCTACCTAAGTGTGCTCAACCCTAAATGCAGACCAGTTTATATTTATGCACAAATACATACACACGCATATATATATATATATATATATATATATATATATATATATATATATATATATATATATATAACTTTAATCGGTCACACGTGCCCATAGGTTGTTAGGGCCACCAGTACAATAAAGTTATTCTTTTGAGCTTCCCTAAACTATATGGGGTACTGGCTATGTATAGACAATTTCTGAGTGACTCTATTCGCTTGTATGTAAAATCCATGATATAGATGTATTCAAATGAATGCAACGAGGCAGCATTCCTTTATTTGAACATACATTGTTCAAAATAACAGACGAACTCTGTACATTTAATTTAAAAAAATGATGATTGAAAGATCTTGAAAGACCAACTTAGAAATTTTGATGACATCAATACAAGGTTAGTACCAAAAAAACTAAATAGACAGAGTTTATCTGTTATTTTTAACAATTTATGAAAATATATATATATATATATATATATATAAAGATTATTTCCCCATATATATTTTTAGACTCTTGATGCATACTTGTAGATTTAGTGAGTCTTTCATCAATTTTGATAAAGTGAAGTTATGAGTGACTATATAGTTTTAATTTTAAATTTCTATTGAGTGACGAAGGGTTGCAGTACAGAATTGAAGAGACAACGAAACGGTGTAGGTATCAAGCGACATGGGGAGAGGAAGACGTGGTAAACAGAGAGAGAGAGAGAGAGAGATCAGTTGCTGAAGGAAAGAAGTTAGAGAAGGATCAGGTAGGAAAGAGTATGGGTATAACAACGAGTGAAATAGTTGGTAAACGAATAAAGAAAGTAGGAGGTCAGCAAGACTGAGTGTAGGTAGGAAAATCCTCTTGAAATAAGTCTCGTTGTCACATCATCCGTCTATCTTGTCTATTTTTGTCAGCTCTGCGAGAAAATGGAACTCAACAGCGAATTCCTCGAATAACTTCTTGAATAGAATCAAAGTATTTCAACAGACGGTGCAGCGTGCAGGCAAACGTCTTTGACAAGTGGAGCCAACGCTCTGCAAAGCTGAAAAACGTCATTAATTACATAATAACGGTTTCCAGTCATTTCCAGACCACCTCTCACTACCAGAGACACGCTGAGCAAAAGAAAATCGTACGGTTGCCTGCAAAACACTTGTATATACGACAGCATACTAGGTGCTATGTTCGAATTAGGTTCAGTTGCATACTATTTGTCAGTTCATATCGCTTATTTTAATTTCACAACATTTTTAACGTGATGTTTTCATGAAATCTAAAACTACACCAGGTTTTTAAACTTAGATCTGGGTTTACCTGAGGGGTTTCAGAGTTTTTTTTATTTTTATTTCTAAACTTTCATGAAATCTAAGTTGTTTCATATATTACAGTTTCCCAGGGGTTTTATTACATGAATCTAAAGTATTTTTGGTCAAATCCACCCGGCATCAAATACAGCATACGGAGGATATTCTGTAAGATTCAAAACAGCTGGGAATTACTATGAAACTGGCTGAGACCCGCCCTAAGGATGGAATTTTCAGCTTTATGTCTACTTTATACGGTTAAACTAAAGATATTGATTCGGTTTAGCTAACCTGACTGGCACAGAGTAATGTTCCACTTTAGCATTATACTTATATTGTAAAATCGAACTTCTCGTAAGTACTGAAAAAGATTTCGTAATTCTAAAAATTAATATGCTAGAAACATGCTCCGAGGTGTCATCGGTAATCACAGGAAATTTGATGGCCATAACTCTAGCTGTCCTTGATTAATCTGATGATAGACAAACGAACAGACTTTTGGTGAATAATTGTTGAACGGACCCAGTTTATGAAGATTTCGATGAAAAGAAATAAAAGTAAAAATCAATGACATTAATTAGTAACACTATTTATCAGGTAACAAGTATCTATTAATGAAGAGGTGAACATAATTAATCTTAAAACTGCCTTATTGAGTTATATAATACCTGTTTTTTCTAACTGCAAGTCAACAGTTTTGACACCGTTAAGACCACAATTAAATAGGTTAATGGTGTTTGTAAGGAATCAGGTGACCGTAAGACAGAGTGGTCAAAGACAAATAGACAGCGTTCCTAATAAAGAAAGAGAGCTGGTATCTTGATCGGAGGGGGATAATAAGACATAAAACTTCGGTAAAGATAGCCAGATACTTAAGTGATAGTTAGGCGCGAGTTAACTTAACAATTTGGAAAAAAGAATAGGCAAGCCGGTTTGGAATTCTACCTGGGGCAGTCCGTGTTCACTTAACATCAATGCCCTTTGGAAGAGCATGAATCTACATCTGTACCATTTCAAATTTCTTGTCACTGGTATGTCATGATAGTTGTCAGAGAAGAGAGCTGATGCGTAAGCACTTGGAAAAAACACTCTCCGATAAGTACTCGGTCACTCAGGCTGTAGTAACATTATATAAATGCCATAGTCTAGACACACTGGTTAATGAGCTAGTTTTGAAGACCTTGTATAGTGTATTCCATCCTCTCTGAGCGCTCTACATTTATGGCCTTGTGTCTGAAAAGATTGAGTTTTGTGAATACCTTAGGCCACTTGACGAGCTAGTCTTTTTGATTATTACTATGAATTCGATTGTCGATAGATACCCACATTTGCAGATGTATTAAACGAAGATAAACTTAGAAAATACTTAAAGGTATCAACGAATTGTGTAGAAATGCATAATTTCTGAACACTTGCTATTTAATTACTTAAAGAAAATAGTTTTCTTCGCGTATTTTTCGAATTTTTGCTTACTTTCTTCGAGTGATTTTTCGATGTAAACGTATTTGTTTTCAATATCTCTGAATGTTCCAAGTTTACAAGAGTATAATGCTGGCACTTAATATATTTTCTGAAGTCTGCTTAAATATATGTTGATTATATTTGACTGATATAGCCTCTTGTCAGAATTTCAGCATAATAATGATTGAATACAGACCTAAATATTAGAAAACTTGTAACCTGATTGTGGAAATGAATATTCAAGCAGTCATATCCGGAGCAAATTAAATTATTTTTTATATCTTTTAATTCCATGTTCATTTAAAAACGTACATCGAAAAAGATTTTTTACAAATAACTCGATAATGGCTCTAATTATAACTTATCTTATAATAACTTATTCATAACATAAATTTGAAGTTATTTTTTATCGGCGAAGTAGATGTTGCTGACAGATTTACTCAAATAATGCACAAGTCATCAGTTTGTTATCTGATGGCAATGGCTTTCAGATATTTTATGTTGCCCCTCGTCCCGTTTAGTGTAGTTTGACGTGAGGTCATTAGGCCTTTGAAAAAAAAACATGATTGATTCATTGGGCGATGTAATAACTTCGTTCGGTTTATTGACTAAAAATAAAAGGAACGGTCTTATTACTACATTAACTTTATTGGGCAACATATTTATCGTTATGTTCCCCTATTTTCTGTGAAATTTTTTAGTCAGCTTCATAATTCAATCCTTCCAGAACTGCCTATCTTTCTGGGCAAAAGAAAATTGAAATATTTTTGCAGTCCTCAGGAGTATTGAAATATTTTTCTTCAGAAAATTCATTAAAGACTGAAATAAACTCGGCAGATACACTATGCAGACAATGAGTGAAAGATTCTCAGCTATGCTGTAACGAATTTCACTTATTTATCAGAGTAATATGCAGTTCATCACTACACTGATATCATATTAGGTACCTTCTCGTGACTATTTCCAGTCATTTTTCGTCGATTTCTGCTCTTGATTCGTTTAATTAGGATCAGTACTTGTGCTAACCAACTATTTGGTTCTCAAGAAGGAACTAAGTTTTTTGCTCAGTGATATTTTCTGGAACAGGTTTTATGTTAAAGCCTCTTTCCCGGACTCCTGTGATCATTTTTGATTATCACATGATCTCCAAACTCAGTTGATATCTCTCTTACAATTCCACCATATACACAACATAGTGTGGAAACAACACATCAAAGCGACTAACATAAACAAGCTGGTGAACATGATTTTCCACGCTTGCTCGATATATTTTGAATAGGTTCGCTATCTTTTCCGTCGTAAAAAGTTGGTTATGTTCAATCAATTTCTTCATTTGATCACAATCAGTCTAAACTGGTCTACCCCATTGCAAAGCATGATACAACGAGAAATTTCCGACACAGAACTTAGCAAACGCTCAGTCAGTCACAGTACCTTCGCCATAAATTGCACAAATCTTTTTTTCTGCGTTGAAATTGCACCTTCATCCTCACTAAAAAGCATAATATGCCGAATATTTTTTCTTAATCTCTTTGTTCTTCAATGTTAGAATCAATAAACAAAAATATGCAAATTCTGACAAATTGCAAAAATGCAGGCAGATGTGACAGCTGTCATAATATAATCAAAAGTGATTTCTTTTAAAATGATGTTAGACAAGCCTAAATGTCTCATCTAACAACAAAAATATGACAAACTTTGTTGGCCAATTCAATACTATTATGAATATTATGAAGCATGTGTTCTTTTTTAATGATCTTCAAGATTAGTAACATTATACTAAATGGACAAAAAGGAGCTCCCTTACTTTAATCTAAACAATCATTAT
>OY735212.1:56738037-56813037 GCA_963457665.1 Thysanoteuthis rhombus | reverse complement strand
TGTCATTGATAATGATAGTGATTACATTATCGATAGATAGTATTTAATTAAACTTCACATGTTTTTGTTTTTATCTCCTTTTTAAAATACGTAATTTTCCCAACGCGAAAATACGTAATTACATTCCAAACACGAAAATTCGCAATTACTTTTCGAACGCCCTTTTATTAACCAACCCTCATTTTTGCACTAAAATTGGGTCTTTAAAACTCGACTTACACGAATGTATACGCTTCAGGATATGTGTGTGCATACATGTGTGTACATGCATTGATTTTTTTTCTTTACAAATGACTGATCAGTATTGAAGGTTGAAATCATTCTAGACGCAAACCAAAGTAACCACTCAGTTCATGGGTGCACAGATTGAAGGGTAAATAATAAGAAAATACTAATAACTTGTCGGTACTAAATTGATATAAACTGAAGATGAATAAAATATTTCGACGTATTATTTACATCTTCTCTAGATAAAATTTACTTATGTAATTGTCTCTCTGCTTGTAACATTCATATCGCACAGGCTGTAGGCGTTTGTCTTGTTATTTGAATGGCTGGGCCATTGTGATGCTTCGCCCTTGGAATATGCATTTTTTATAGAAATATCGTAAAAGAAAAAACACGAACTTTCGTTTTGGTGAGGTTCCTGCAAAGATTTAATGCTGGTGTGTCGAAGCTGTCACTTGAGAGGGCATTAGCTCCTGTTCTTTTCTGTAAAATACTGCTGGAATAAAATTCCTTAGGCCAGGAAGTGGAATGGTTCAGGATGTCAAACATGACATTCAGACTCTTTTGGAGCGACATTGAATGTTAAGTAATTCTTTTCCACTTGTGCCTGTGTTATTATCGTCATAGTCATCAAAGTCAAGATTAATTTGTTGTTTGTCAATATTTCCATTATTTTCCTTCCCCCCACATATTTTCCTATGAGGCTCTATTAATTTCATTGAAAATAATGTAAGAACTGCAGCAAATGGATTGAAATGTTATCATTACTATTATTCATGTTTCCTAGTACCAGACATGTCTGGTGGCTTTCCTCTATACTCGGGTAATCAATTCAGTATCGAATCACCGTAGCCCCACCAACTAGTTATTGTTTCCTCTTTTCTCGTGTATGTGTCTGTGTGTCGGTAGTCACATTTTTGAGGGCTACAGCGTTGGAAATTTTACTTGAGGACTCCAGTAGACACCATCAAAAAACAGTGTTTTTGTATTTTAAATAAGTGATTTTGGGGATCTCTATGGTCGCTCCTAACAAACAATGACTAAATCTTGTGCTGGTATTTTCTTTAGATGATTTTAGACGGAAGATCTATTTTCTTGGTGATTTTAGAGAAAATATCTTTTTTTGAAGAGGTTTTCAGATAGTTTGTTCTGGTGCTCGCGTGGGCTATGGTGATTCATTTATACGAGTTACGGATATTTTTTGCTTTTATCTTTGTAATACTTTCGTCCTAATGGTTTCTATCGTTCTTAGGATTTATAAATCTTTCAACCTCTTTGCAAGATTTTTCAGGACTGTTCAAAGCGTGTTAATAATGTTGGATACACCTGTCAACTTTATATCCCACACTTTCTACAATTCATAGATATTATCCTGTTCTCCACACTCTCCCAACTTCATTTTCTGGTCTGATGGAACATTTTTACAAAGTACAGATCTTACATTCCGGTTTGCCAGGTCTGTCATGGTACTCAGCTGCAAACCTTGAAGTGAGTTCTTGTGTGCAGTTCCACATATGTTCGTGTGTGTGTGTGCATGAGAGAGAGAGAACAAGAGCGAGAGAGAGAGAGACAGACAGAGAGAGAGGGACAGACAGACAGACAGACAGACAGACAGAAACTTTGAAATCTTGTAAGATATTGCGTTCTAAATCGATTTGACGAAATAGCGTCAACCAAATTGTTGGCTCTGAGACTTGACAACTGCCAACTTCTTTAAAATAATAACTTGATAATTTCTCACAAGGTTTTGAAGCTTATAAGCACTTTTATTCGGGATAAAAGTACCTCTATTCAAATCTTTTTCGGAGCTTTATCCAAAGATTGGTACTTCATTCCAATTTATAAGTTCCTTTAATCAAGAGATAAGTACTTAGAGAAAATTAAAGCCCACTTGATTTCAATATTAAACATCAGTTTGTATACCATCGCAAATTCAGCCAATGGTTTGTTTAGTTAATTTACTTTTCCTTCCTTGGTAGACAAGAATTCATCACTTGTGAAATGATGCAAACACTATAAAAAACGACTGAACACGAAAAAAAACAAAAAACAAGAACGGAGACGCATTACAAATTTCCAATTAATCAATCCGTCTAAGTAAATAACAAAGCAATGAAAAAGATGCTTGATGATTTCAATTTAGATATAAGTGAAGATTTCCTAAAAACAGGCGCTAAATAAACAGGGTATCTATGAAAATATAATTGATCGGATGAATTTTTTACCTATTCTATACTAGCCATGTTTTCCTGTATCAAATATATTGTCCTCCTCATTTTAACACATAAACTTTTTACACCTGTTCAAAAAAATCGCGTGTATTTATGAGGATAGATATATTTTGAATTGAAATTCATACAGTTTGAATAAAAATGATCCCAAGTTTGGAGAACATTGCAAAATCTTTTATAATAAAAATAAACTTAGATACTGATCCCGCTTATATACAGAAAAACGAATTCAAGTATTTGATGCTTGAAGAATTAAGGAAACATTTGGCATTACTATGGTCTCTGATAGACTGCACGGAAATAGAGACGTAATAAAATTACCATCTTTGAAAGTGTGTATCCTAATATTTGAACAAGTATTCATTCGTGTGTTTGTAGACTGATTTTGTTGCAAGCTCTCATCGTATTCGTCTAGACAAGTTGATGACCTTTTCGTTTGGTCAAAATGTCCCTCTCATCAATCTTGTGATATTCTTTTAGATTTATCAATTAGGGCCCCTCACCGAAATCTTCCCGGGCTGTTATTTTCCCAAAGAAATAACATCTCGAGCTCCGTGTCACTTTCATGGGTTTTCTTCATGATTGATCTTACTTAGTGTAACTTGTCAGCCCATCATGACAGTAATGGACAGTTATTTTTAAATAGGGCCCCCAAAATTCAGTGGAATGACTTGGAAGAGGTTTGAGGGAATCGGTTCTCTGATAGAATTTGGTCGAAAGTCAAAAATCATTTTCAAGAGGACAATTCGAAGTCTATTGCCTAAGACATAGTATTTGTCGATTTTCGATCCAAATTTTTCACTGTATATTGTTCGATTCTTGTAATTAATACTAACCATTGAGTTGAGTGCATTGACGAGAAGATAAGTATTTTTTTGCTTAATGTTAATGCTTTCCCTTCATCATAACGGCTTTGAACGTATTGATATAACTAGGAATTGATGTACGTATAGTATTATATATGTGTGTATATATCAGAATACAGTCACATTCTTCCGAATGATATTTATGCATATTTATATGCGTACAATAACTACAAATAACGTGTGTATTTGCATATTCTGTCATTGGTTTTTAATATTTCCTATGGAGATACATTTTGAAATATTCAATCATAAATTCGGTTATGTTTTGTGAAAAGATTTTCCAATGTTTGGAACCTTGGAGAGTGGACGTTTCTAATCATTCCCCGAGATATGATAAAATGAACACATGCACCCATAGATACCTCAAAAATAGCCTTATGCCTACGTTGGTTAAATACTACCACATTTATCTTTAAGCATATTCATCTGCTCTGGTAATGACCATCGTTGTCTGGGCACATTATTACCTAAGCCCATATATATATATATATATATATATATATATATATATATATATGTGTGTGTGTGTGTGTGTGTGTGTGTGTGTGTGTGTGTGTATATATATATATATGCATATATATATGTATGTATATATATATATATATGTATATATATGTATATGTATATATATGTATATATATATATATATGTATGTATGTATGTATATATATATGTGTGTGTGTGTGTCTGTGTGTGTATGTGTAGAGGGAGAGAGAGAGAGAGTAAGAAGGGACAAGAAAGATGTTACCTAATGTATACATCGAAGGAAGAGTCGTATTAAAAACAAGCAGAGTTTAGTGAGCATGGATGGCTGTAGGAATGAATTTTAAGTTTGAGCAAAGTTTAAATTATTTCCCTGGTAGTACCACAAACGAAAAATGTAAGGAAAGTAAAAAAAATAAGAGCTAGAAGAAAAAAAATGTACCATTGCCTAAGTACAGATAAGGATTCCGTTTTCCAGACAGGTTGGTACCTAAGAGAGACGGGCCTGTGCGATTGGACTTGAAAATGTTGGGGGAGAGGGACATTGAAATCTACATAAATTTGAATGTTTGAACTTTGATTTAGAGATTAATGAAAATCGGCAATTTTCATTGGATGAATGTTTTCCTGGCAAAAATTCAAAGATTTCAATTTACTCCCAAGAAATGAATAGGCGCTGGAGTCTCAAAAAATTCGGATCTTTTTCCGATCAATCTCATCTCCCTGAGGGGTTCTACGCTCGGGGCTTGTGGGAGAAGGAATAAGAAGTATCATTGAGGGGACAGTTGACTCTTTCATGCCCTATTCTTTTCACCAGTTTGTCTGTTTGTCTCTAAAAGACCTCACTCCCCTTCCCGTGGAAACTTCAGCCATTACTATCTTATATTGCTGACCGAACGAAAGAGAGCGAAGAATCCATACTTTCAATTAGAAAGGAAAGCGACATAGTTTCTTTCTTTTTCTGTATCTCCAGGCATAGTGCAACACAAAACCAAGTTACAGCAAAGGTGATACATTCAAAAGATTTTTGTCGATTAACAATAAGATATCAAGTGTAACTTTGAGCGTACTTGCTTATATGTACGGGTAGCAGTCATTGCTCTAACCAAATCAGAGGGGGCTGTGAAACCAAAACAGTCAGACTGTTCTCTTGTAGCAATGTTCTTGCATTGTTTATTGCGCAGGCCTCGGCCCATGATCTATCAACGACAATGCCAAAAAGTATTGTTACTTCGCCAAGATTGGAGAAACCCATTTGCCAAACGAGAGCCTGTTTCCTTCTCCAGAATCTGATGCTTCAGTGAAACTATGATCTGGAAATGTAGATGCAGGTGTATCCTAGATACCGGAGATGAGATCCGGACATATTTTCCCGGCCTTTCTGCAGGTTGAAGAGCTTACGTTTGGTTGTTAGAAAATTGAACTGAGTAGGCATGTATAAACGTACCTCTGAATGCACACGTATAAAATAAACATGTACGGAGTAGCTTAAAAGCCATGAAGGGGTTAAAAACAATCTATACCTTTCCTATTCATTTTTAACGTTTTGTTTTTCTTCTTCTCAGATTCTTGAGACAACCCTGTTTGAATTCATCATGGAAATTACGAAATTGAGCAATGAACAAAAAATTTACTTTGAATAACTTTAACATCAACCTAAGGAAAATTTACCCATCATTTGAACGTATGGACACTGTCATGGGGGTCAATTATTTGCAGTCTGTTTGCAATTTTTGAAAATGGGGTCTGTTATTGATCACCCACGAACAACGAGACCACACTCAGTTTCAAATGTCGAAAATCGTATACATGTGCCAAAGAGAGGATATCCTCCGAAATGTTAGACAGAACGTTAGTGAAAGAGTAAAAATTTGTGAAGTTGGTGGTAATTTCAAAGAAACAATTTCCATACTTAAATACTTAATCATTTCCATAATTAAATTCCCTTTGTTTATAAGTATTTCATTTGTTAAAAGGATTTTAAAAAATCATTAAAGCTTAAAAGATATGAATGTTTTGAGCCTCTTCGTGACCTTCACGCCACTCTGTATCATTGTTGTAGAGGGGTTCGCATAACAAATATTATTGATAGGATAATACAAGTTTGCGTTGCCTGAACGTGGTAACTGATCTTAGGTGTGTATTTATTTCGACATAAGCCTGTTTGTCTATTCACACTTCGGAATATTTTAGCATCAATACTTGCAGCATGGGAATTCAGGATAAAACACGAAATCCATGTGCTTCGTGATCCTTTGTTTCCCGTTCGACCATTGATACGAAGTCACTGCGAACGTTCCTTTGAAATTTCCCATTTGCGTGTTGTATCACGTTTCCCATATCACAATAGGGCTCCACGTCTCTTTCGATCTTCCATCGGCAATTTTTCGTCGT
The DNA here is from genome assembly GCA_963457665.1 of Thysanoteuthis rhombus. NCBI lineage: Eukaryota > Metazoa > Mollusca > Cephalopoda > Oegopsida > Thysanoteuthidae > Thysanoteuthis > Thysanoteuthis major. The sequence continues at coordinate 56,806,835 of OY735212.1, read as the reverse complement.
GTTCAAGCAAACTGTTGCATGTTCCTAAGAGGAAAGCAAATTCAGATTTCCTCGTTCAGTCATTTATATCTCCACATATTTCTTACTTTCCAGACTTTTCCGGCAATATACTGGATACAGTATAGCAAAGGTTAGAATTATCATTCGTCATAAATCTGAGGGGGGAACTGAATAAGGCTTCAAGATGCCAACCAGCTCCTTACTTGGGTTTCATAATTATCGAGCTTTTATCATGCGATCAAAAGGTCTTTTAAAGCTAAGTACAATTCTACAAGATAGATAATTATAGATGGCAAAGAGGAACTGAGAAGAAAAGGTAGTACAATGACAATGAACAGGGATTTTGTGGCAGAATTGGTCTTGTGGACTCACATGAGAGACAGGCTCTTGAGATGTAGGATGCAAGTTCAAATCCCGTCGGAAGCTATTTCTGAATTTCCTATTGTTTGTGCTGTTTGCTCAAGGATCGAGGAGTGTAATAATCCAGTGTGTTGTGCTAGAAATCAACAGTAAATTTGTAGAAGTTTGCCTGGGACAAGAAACGCTCACTGGATACTGACGGTTTAACAATCGGGATGTTGAAAAAGGCCTAAACATCTGTAACATGTATATCAAAGGCATTAACCAATGGAAACAATGAACTACGGCTTTAAGGATTTTTGAAATTTGATTTTTTTAGAACTTTAAGAACAATTAAGAAATAAATGTCTAAGGACACTAAAACAAAAAAAATCCATTTTCATTATTTATTGCTCACCAGCAAAATCCAGAATTCTATGCTTGGTACAGTCACATATTTTAAAAGTAGGATTTCGTCTGGTCGTCTTACTCCTCCTCCTCAGAGATCTTTTACCATCGCCAATTCAAGAGACTAACAACTTAAAAGCAAAGAAATAGAGCTTCATTCGACTAATCTGTCAGATTATAATGAACGTTGCTCGACGCGGCGGTTCTATGTAAATGTCAGCTTTTTCAAAAGTTTCTGAGTTCACACGTTTGCGTTTAAGACTTGTGTCACATCCGGTTCTCGGGGTGGGGGCGGGTAAATCAGGGCCTCTCTAAGGAGAACAACACAAAACAAATACCAAAACGTCTTCATTTATCATCATTACAAAAATAGTAAATGAGGTCTAGATTTATGTTTAAAAAAAAAAAAGAAGATAAACATTATTCTTTCCAATTCCTAATTGCAACAACATAGTCACTTAAATCAAAAGGGTAACACTTTGAAGTTGATAAAATTTTCAATACGGAGAGACTATGGATTCGCGTTATCCTGACTAATATCATAAATCTAGGGGGGAAATTTTATACCATTCTTGAGTCTAGGAGCGTCACCTTACCAATGAAGCTGTCCTTCGTCATATTCCAAGAAATACAAAATCTTTGAGAAAAATTTAAAAGTTTTATTCATATAGAAAATAAAAACATTGCATACGTCCTCAAGCAGTTGATCACCAATTTAACGCCCTGACATTTGCTACGTAAGAGACAAAATGCAAAGTCAGGTAAAGATGTCTGTCAGTGTTGAAGTGCAAAATTCCAACATTTAGCTGTTTTTAGCGCTATCTTCCAGCAATTTTAGCCAAATCCTGTAGCTATTTAAAAACAATTTTAAGCAAATGTAGCCATTTCTAGTGAATAGCAATAGCTAACAAATTGCTTGTGCTTTGAGTTGACAACATTGCTTTTCATTTGCACGAGCTTTGCCATTTTGTATAAGCAGTTATAGTTCAGGTACTAGCCAGGTTTGAAGTTTGAATTTCAGAGGATGGGTAATGTCTACTCAGAGGGGGTTGATTGGAGGGGAAAGGGGCTTGGAATAAGCAGGGGAGGGAAGATCTGTCGCGATTCAATAAGCAAAGGGGTCGGAATGAGCCTGGGAGGTGGGGAACCATCGCCACAATTCAGTAGGAACAAAAAGTCGTTTGAGGAAGATTTATGATAAAGATGGGGTAGGCACGTGGAAAGTAAAACATGATAGACACAAGGAAGAGACTTTGTTTCTGAAAAAAAAACGTCTCTATTTATAATGCTGGTCGTACAAAATCTGAATATAGCGGATATGATTAAACTTTGTTAAACAAATTGTGTTTTTAGACACTATAAGTTAAACCAAGTTCTCCCCCTTCCATTTTTTATATTAGCAGTCTTATGATGAGAAAATTTTGACAAATCTGTCGTTGTCCCTACTAAGTATTAGGTGGGTCCTAATGAGAGCAGGGTTGAATTTATTTCCAAAATTGACAAGCAATCAGGGTGGGGGCATTAAGGCTTTGAAGAGTAATCTTTATCTTGAGGATATTAGTTACACACTCTAGCGACTCACTTAATTACCAGTACTTTAAGCAGATGAAAGCAAGAATAGATATACTCCTGTCAACCTCCATCTTTCAAGAGACAACTCTCAATGGAGGAAGTTCCAGCTCCTGCTGGATGCATCTGCAAGTCTCAAGTCTTGTTGAGACCAGGATTCTGTTTCAACAAGTTTTTAGGACCACTCTCCTGGTAGGACGCAGGTCCATCTAAGGGATACATCCATCGTAATCATACAGCTTAGAGTGTTCTCAATTAGCTGCTGAGCACAGAGGGAAATGTTTTAATGAAGAGTTTTCCACTCTTTCCACTCATACCGGGTATCGAACCCAGGACCTGCGCGTGAGGCAGACGTGCTAACCATTACATTATCCAGTTGGTCAAAATGAATGTATTATTTATCCACTTTTTTCTGTCTTAAAGTTTTGCACTCTAATTTTTGTTTTTTTTCTATCTGAAAAGAAGAAAAAACAAGAAACAATTATCCAAGAAATTTTCTTCTTCCCATTCTTTTCCGTCGGAAATTTTAGTTTTGTTTGAGTCGTGAAGGAAATAAATAGGCGGGGAGTGACCACTTACATTTTATTTTAGTTGGACGCTTATGATTGAAAAGAGAATCCTGTTAGTTATTAGCCCAGTACCTTTTAGATTTACATTGCATTAATATTGACATATAACGCTGTGTATGTCACCTTTAGAAATCTCTATTCACATGAATACACACGTACACATACACATGAACACTCTCACATAGACAAAGGTGGATTGTCCGTTGCCTTCCGCAGTTGTCACCTAAATTTTGATATGAAAATTCCACTGTGTAATGTTCAATCTTTTTAAATAATGGAAAAGCATTCGTTGAACAGTTTATCAGTCGGGAGGTAATTTTTTTAAATGAATATTTGTTTTTAAAATGAATATGACGCTATCATTAGACTACAGGCTAATCCATCTACCTTATGTACAGTCAATTTACTCGCAAATATTACAAAAGCAAAAAAAATGATATAAAAAAAATCCCATCGAAGAAAAATTATATCTAAAATAAATTCTATCAAAGGAATCAATAGCGTTTTCCACTGGAAGACATCTAAAATAGAATAAAAAATATCAAGAAATATCTAAATTATCCAGAGTCTAAATATTAATGATGAGCCCGTCAGAATAAGACCCCCAAAATCCAAAAAGGTTTTTTTTCAAAATATAATTTTTTTACAAAGTGTCTACGGAAGTACCGATAGCAATTTTCAAGTCTGTTGACAAAATGGTATGTCTAGGATCACTGGAATACACAAACATGTCACAATTATTCAACTTTTTTTCTTTTTCTGAAAACAGAAAGTTTACAGGAAAGATTAGAATCTTTTCTAGATTAAAACACAGAAAATAGTCTATTTTGATATCCGTCGTTGCATTTGCAACGATCAGAAAGTGGAAGATTCTTAGTAATATTTTGTAAAATAATTAGCGTATTTCCATCACATCTCGAGCAAGTAGTCTCGATTCTTAGGTTCAACTCTTTCCCTGAAGACCACATTTAATTATACCACAGGCTGTTTCCATAAGACATCATTGAGGAAAATTGTTAGATGAGATGACACCTTGTCAAGCCAGAACTGTGCAGTATCTTTGAAACCACTTGTTTCTATTTATATGTTCAAGACACACAAATTTTAATAATGTCTGATTCATCACAAGGCCTTGTCACCGTGAAGGTATGGTGAGGCAGCTTTGTTTGTAATCGAATATAATGTGTCGACTTTCGACTTTGGCTGGAATTTCTAAGTCAGTTGAAAACTTAATGGAGTCTGGAGTTTTATTAAAAGAATCCGTATAAAACCCAGCATTGGAAAATGTTGCTGAGTCATTGATTGCAAACTAAGTCGCATCATCTATCAAAATCAAACGACAACAAAACTGCAGTCAATAAAGTTGCCAAATTCAGCCATTTTGTCGTCGCTATAATTTGGGATCATCTCTGTTTTTTATCGTACATTGTATTCTGTAATTATATTCGACTGCTTTTAAGGCAGAATTATAACTCACCTCATACTGTAACCAAACCTTAAGAGCAGATGCTTCTGATCGACGGTTGTTTTTTCTATCGTACCCTCGTCTTCTGACGTCAATTTACAGACCAAACAGTTTTCTGTGATCTTCTGAATTTTCACCATTTTCAAATCTTTTTGTAGCTTTATAGTTAATAAATCCAAGTTATCCAAATGTATTTGTTTTATGTATTTTAAACCGTTTTAAAGGTATTATTTCTATCAATGTTCGGACCATCCTCATCTTGGTTGTTTTTCATACAACGTTTCGGCCGTTGTACTCTACGGCCTTCATTAGGTATCATCTAGTAAGTGTGGGTAAGTAAGGAACCGAACCCTTTATTTATGAAAATGTATGAAAAACAACCAAGATGAGGATGGTCCGAATATTAATAGAAATGACAATAATACCTCAACTCAAAAATTCAGAGATAAACTTTTTGAAGGTCTGCAATAGTGGCACCAAGATTATTCACCGGAATTTTGTGTGAGAATTTGAGTGAGACATTCATATAATGTCAAATGATATTGAACGTACGTTAATTGGTAACTTGAAATGAGGTCCATTAGAAAGAGCGTACATCATTCACTCAGGAAATATATTTTATGCTCATAGTTGACCTTATGTTTTGATTTGATTGTTGCATGAATATGTATTTGAGAATACATTGACCATACATTACAAAAATAACGTTTTGAAACATTCATTTACTAATGTCTCATCGTCCCGAGGAAGAGTCTGATACGAAAAATCAATTCAAATTATTGCTAGCTGTATGTATACTACAGACCAATGTACGTACATATAAATAACCCGAGGCAAAAATTAACTCATTTCTGTTAATATTAAAAAAGGAATCAGTCTTATGTTTAGAATACGATATGATATTACTGTGGTAAAGTTTGCTAAGGCCTCATTAACTAATTACCATTCATCATCAAATTAATAGTCAGTAGCTATCAAAGAACCCGTTATATTGGTGAAAAATCTAAATGCTCTATAGGACTTAGAACGCAGTTATAAGAGTTAAAGGTATTTTTTTTTAAAAACGACCGGAAAAATCTTTACGAATGGGTCAGCTAAAGATATGTATATATATGGTAATTGTCAAAGTAATTGAAAAAACAGTCATTTTACTTCTAATTGCTTGGGTTTGAGATCTAAAACAGGAAGATTACACAAAAAGAATTAAATTTCTGGTATCAACAAAAACAAAGAATGTATTTAGCCTTTTTTGTGGTTCTGAATGCTAGATTTCTTTCAAATGTTTTTTTTAAATTTGATAAAATTGTTATTTAGAAAAGGCAAGTACTTCGTTTTTATCCCACTGAAATATTATTGAGAATCAACCAAAGAGATTTCAAAAGTGAAATCACAGAGCTATATGTGAGAGTTGCCATACCTGTCAGTTCATTTTGATCCCCACCCAGCACAAAATCCGTCCCAGCCCCTGATTTGTAATGAAATAAAGACAGATTTTGTACTTTTTCAAATACTTATGGTCAATACTTTTTTCTGGCATGAACTATCAGTGATTAAGAAAGTATTGCTCATAAATCACTATCATCATCGGTACTTATTATTTCATTGTTTGACAAAGATCTTTTCCATCTTATAGCATAATGACTGTGATTGTGCCAACCTTTGCCATGCGTCACCGATGGACTCATCAATCTTATCCCTCCATATTTTGTCTTATCTTTTGCTACTTGCATTTAATGCCCGATCGGTACCAACCAATTAATCTTTTGCACACTCCGCTGTCTTTATTTTCAACTAAATTTCGAACCCATTTCCATTTTTGTCGTCGCATACTAACTCAGGTTCACCCTCGGATCCACGATGATTTTTCTTTTTTTTTTCTACCTCTTAGAATTATCCCATAAATGCAAAACACGAAGACGGTCAGAAAGGGAGAATGAAAGCCAGAGAAGAACTGAGTCATCTGTACACACATACACGCACACACATCTGTGCCTATTGAGATGCAGCAATTGATTCGTACACAAGCAATCTCGGTGAGACGAGATTCCTCCTTATCATATACAGGCATACGTGTACGTCTTTCATTGGACTTTAGGCGAATTGCTGCTCAGTAACTAGGAGAGACAACTGCAATTAGTTAATTTGAATCAGTGATAAGAAAGACGGAGATTTGGAGGAAAGATAGCAACACATTGGAGGGGGAACAGTGGAGGGGCGATGGAATAAAAGAAACTCCAACTCATCAAATGAAATCAAAATGAGTTTGGAGATCTCACAGCGTGTGAGTGTCTGGAGAGGGTTAGACTGTTTTGCACTGCTTGGCTGTCCAAACTACTTCTATCTACCCGCAAGTTTCACGCTGGGAATTCACCGAATGCTCTTAAGAATGCCATAATAAGATGATATTCACTCAAGTGGAGTACGTCAGACAAAACTTTCAGGTCTTTGTGACCCCATCCCCATGACAGCGTTACTTCTCGGTCCAAGTTCGGATGCTGCCAATCGATATTCGATGCCAGCAGTAAGGAGTGCATTAAATCTGATTTTCATCCCGAGGCTAAATTCAGTTTGATCATCCAATCAAAAACCGCCTTGTACTCAGGCACGTCGCCGGAGGGGATGAGTCACCCCTCCAGGATATCACTGGGCCCCAGCAGTGAATGTGATATGAATTCATTTCAGAGTGGTAGTTTCTACAACATAAATCATTTTTACGACACAAGCACTTCCAGCGTTGTCAATTTAGCGTTTTCCACGATAAATTCTGCGGCAGTTCTTGGCAGTGAGAAAAGGCGCTAAATCAGCGCGGGCGTGCTTAAACAATTTGGGCATTTTGCTTGTTTTTGTCCATTTTTAGGATCTTTTCCTTGAGTTTTTGACACTTGAGGCGTTTTCTTTTAAATCTAACGCTTTTTGGTAACACTGAACACTACCCGGCCTTAATGGATAATCTCCCACTCGCTGTACGCTGGCGAAGGGCCTACTTGTGTCTAGGATTGTCGATTAAACGTCAGTTATTTTGTTTTCTTCTAACTTTCTGCTCTGCGACTATTGTTACTAACTGGAAGAGATATTAAACTTGAAATTTGAACCTCTAAGCCCGATCGCAGAACTATGTGCATGTATGTTTAAGGTGTTCTCAACAATGTATGCACGCTAATTTTTTGATGACCAAGTAAAATAAGCTTTATTGCAGGATAATAATGAATTAACCACAGGTTTACCTAATTCTTAATTTGAAGTGGGAATAGAAAGGTGAAAAGATAAAACCAAACAAGATATTACCTGTTTTTAACAAAGAATGTATTTCAGTCTAGAAACATAGAGAAACACGAACACACACACACGCACACATACACACACATACATGTATATATATGAATACTTATGCACACACATGCATACGTATATACACTCATGCATACACGCATACACACAGAGTTTTGTATTTCCATTACTTCAATTAATCAGTAAGTGAGATAATTGCATGTTTTCATTCAAGTCCAATTAATAGATGAGACACCAATTACTCACCACCTCCCAACAATTATTTAAGAATATGTATAGACGATCCACAAACAGCCAAGTAAACTTCGAAGACACTTCTAAGATTTCCCTAAAGTTCATACCAGAAACTTTTACATGAACATGACATACATTAGACATAAACTTAGTTGTCCAAAGATATTGAAAGTAACTTTTAGCCTGTTTATGGTTACTAATTAATTGACTGATTTTTCAGTATTTGAAGTTCTGGCTTTTATTAGGACACAAATACTTGCCCATGGTCATCGATAGAAAATACACAACTATTTCAATTATTAATGAAGTCATGTTTCTGCTGGTTATGAGAATGCTAGGCTATATATATATATTATATTTAATAAATCAAAATAGAAGAACACTGCTATTGGTTATAGCATTTATGGTAGTGAAACAGAAGTGACGAACGAATGTAATGGTAGAGAGTGGGTCCATTTCTGAAACGGAGGTTTGTCTACGATCCAATATCATTGGAAATAGATGTGACATTGGAATGATAAATCATGCAGTCACTTCGTCTAATAGAAAAAACCTTTCCTTGCGCCAAAGCAGCACCAATGAGATACAAAGAGAATGTATAAAATGTTTTATGTGGGCTGGCAAGCAGTTATAGCTTTATACGAGAATATATATATATATATATATATATATATATATATATATATATATATATATATATATATTTGAAAGGGGACTCCACGCCTGCTGCAGGCCCGCTTGTGACAGGCGAGGCCCACGAGCGGGTAAAGGTGGACTATTGACTGTAAGAAATATCAATTTTACGCCCTGCCCCCTGTCCCCCTGCTCTGGTTCTGTGGTTGAAATCAGCAAGGGAAGTTGCCCGGGAGACCTTGCGGTGACATTTCTGCCTGTTGGCAGCCTCTGCTCCCTATTTGCAGTAGTCAAATCCACAAGAGTTCTTTTTAAGGGAATCCCTTCATCATTTCGTTGGCCGGGGGCCAGCTCACCAACCAGCGTTATATAATCTCCTTTGAAGCAGTCCTCTTGGATAGGTATACAGTGATCCAACAAAGGGTGCTGCTCACTAAGGATGGCGGCAAAAGTCTGCACTACATACAGTTTGGACGTGCTTTTCGAATTCCCTGTACGCACCAGTAGCACGTTGAATATATATATATATATATATATATATATATATATATATATATATATGTGTGTGTGTGTGTGTGTGTGTGTGTGTGTGTGTGTGTGTATGTGTGTGCGTTTGTGTGTGTGTTATGAGGAGAGAGAGAAAGAGAGAAACAATTCATGTCCACTCACGCACACATAGATAAGATATATATTTATCTTGTGCGTGTGTATATTTACATATGGAAGAACGCTCATGACATATGTACGTAGACGCATAAGTTCGAACGTCTTCATTGGTGTCTAAAGCGTTTGAATTACGTATAGGCACAATAACGTGTGTGTCTACACACTCAAATAAAAGTCATAATCATACGTATATACTTTGGGAAGGAGTCAAATGCACACTTAGATATACATAAATATGTCTGTATTCTGGAATGCCAGAATACTTACGAATACAGATATGTTTGCAGTGTTCTACGACTTTGCCCTCATCAGCAGATGGAAGACAACTTGTAAAACTGCCCTGTAAATGAGTGGGTAGCTCCCCCCGGCTTACAAAGGTAAGTAACAGTACAAAGTCGTATCCATTAGGTCATGCAAACAGAGTCAATTAAAAAACTCAAATGTCAATGGGCTAGTCATGTTGCAAGAATGACAGAAAGCCGGTGGTCATCAAGACCCATTGCATGGATCCCCGGAGATCGCATGCAAAACCGAGTACAGCAGAATAGTGGATAGAAAGTCGAACAAGACAAGTTCAGAAAGTACTGGCTCTGCAACGCCCATGAAAGAGAGATTCGGCAAATCCTGGGAAATATTTATGCTCAACGACAGAAGATAAAAAATGATTGAAATAAATGTGCATTCACGTGAAAACTATAAACTGACTCAAGTGTAGCCATTCAGTTTGATATAGGTATGAAAACACAGAATGTACTGGTTTTCTCGCGCAAAGATACACTGACTCCATCTCTATCTCTCCCTCTTCCTCCCTCTTCCCTTCTCTCTCTATACACACACATACACACACATGAATATACGTATATTCACGCGAGTGAAAAAACGTCATACATATTGACATAATCTCTCATATGCACTAAGGCGTGCTTTTATTTTATATTTTCTACTGCATGTTAATGCATATTTGTATGTATTAGATTTTTGTTGTTGTATAAGCCATGGTGGGCATCGAGTAGAGATTTGGACATTTGATTTTTGGGGAAAAATAGGATTCGGTTCTGTCCAATAAAGCAAGTCAAATAAATCGTAGCCGGATTTGATATCTGCACATTTGCAGGAAACGAACAAGTACTCAAGTTTCTCTTTCAAGTAGAAGCTGAACCTTTGGAAGGGACTCAATAAAAGCGACATTGAATGATGAATCACGTGTATTGGTTTTGGACTCAGGGAATCAACAAAAGGCATCACAAAAAAGTAGAGACGATAACTATGAATTGATATTTACGAAGATCAGCTTAGTCTGGCACAGGGCCTGACAGGAGGGATGGGAGTAGGAAAATTGTTACAAGGTTCTTCCAAGTTCCTGTCTCAAAAAGCAGCATTCGCAATCCTGGCACTTACTCGGGTTCCAAAACCAACCTCTGGTATTGATGGGAAATAGGTGTATCTCAGCTACAGTAGGGAACTTGGCCACCAATCTTGGGGATCAAGTTAGGATCGAACTCACTTCAGTAATAACAGACTATTCTGCTCGCTCTCTAGCTGTTGCTTAAGAAGGTACTGGAATATGCATTTATAGAGCTAAGCTTAGTCTAGCACAAGGACACAAGTGCCAGCTATCCTGTCAGTATGCATTACTTCATTTGCAATGAAATGCATGAATAGCCTCTATTCCACAGAGAAGCACCCATATTGTATACAACTTTTTAAAAAAAGATTTTCTTGAAAATTGATCCATATTCGAGGACATGGGAATCAAGCAATCATAAGAGTGTTAGTGAAAGCTCTTCTGTTATTAGAAAAGGGTTGTCAAATTTTATGACAAACAGGTCAGGTTAGTCACTTCAGATAAACTATCACGTGACCAATGTCTCTTGGCAGCATGCCTTGTTGGGTTGATCAATTAAAAACAAATGAAAAAGGAATGATTGATGGATAAGTTACTTCGTTCGCCTTTTGTTTAGGCTGTGATCACTGAAAAGTTTGAATTTTCGAAAAGCAAGTGGGCACTAACTAAGGGATCGATTTAGCATGAACATACATTGCAAATTGACCCTGCCGAACCCAAATGAAAACTATTTAGGGCAATTTGTTAAAAAAAGTTCTTTCCAGACATAATAAGAAGTGAAATTCTGCCTTACACGTGATACATACGTAGCCAGCAAGCCAGCCAGTCGAACTAGTATCAATATTGTAAGGAAGCATACCAGTGGTTATAACAAGTCTCCAGCTCTATATCAGAAAGAGGCATTCGACTACTATTCTAGAAAAATCATTTGAACACCTATCAAGTTCAAAGGAAAGATTATCATTTTTGCATGTTGATAAATTCAAAATTTATGTAAAAACTATGAACTCTTCAAAAGAATGAATAAGAAAATGGTATCACAAAGATTTGTTTGAGGTCTTCTAGAGGTCAGTAGCAAATAAATTCCATGAAATAAATTCCATAAACTGAAGCATGGAAGCGATAAATATTTGCAACCATTGCAGAAAACCCCTTATGCAACTTTTTTCAGAGGATTTTATCGTTTTTTGAACCATCCATTTCGATACTTTTAGACGTGCTTTTGTTTCGATATTCCAGTATCTAGGGTTTTTTTACTTGTAAAAAGAAAATTATGCTTTTTTTTTTAATAACAAACTGTCCTCATACACCTTGTCAGTGACAGATCTTTTTGTGTCTACTGTACCGATTGAAATGGAATTCGTGCTTGTCAAGTTTTCAGATCTATCATCTTGTCATTTCCAAGATAGGTCCTGAAATCTAATTGAGCGGAAATCATGACAGACATTACACGTATTTGACGCAATCGATTGGATAATGAATCCAACGATGGCAAAATGGCTCCACAGATTTTGATTTGGCTGCAGTTGCCAGGGGAGGGTAAATTTGTTTTGGAGTGTTTAAAGTTGAACACAATAACAATCAACTGCTTCCTAGGTTTCTTACGCCTTGGTTTGTACAGCCAAGTTGGAGACTAAAAACTAAATGCACTTATCTTCTTTCAATTTGTTTATATATATATATATATATATATATATATATATATATATATATATATATATATATGCATAAATACATATATATATGTATATATGTATGTACATATATATGTATATTTATATATGTATATATATATGTATGTATATATATATGTATGTATATATATATATATATGTATGTATATATATATACATGTATATATATATATATACATGTATATATATATATATATATACATGTATATATATATATATATATACATGTATATATATATATGTATTTAATAGTTTTGTCGATTTCAGTGAATGAATAAGTTACTTCTATCGCCTTTTATTGTTCAGTGATCACTAAAATACTCTGAATTTTCAAAAAGCAAGTGGACACCTACTCAAGTATCAATTTAGCATAGACTTACATTGCAAACTGACCTACCTCTAAAGTGCGTTCAGGAAGGGAATTTTGAAAATGTTTTTTAGACATAATAATGAATAAATATATATAAATTTCCAGCCCTCCAGTACGACCTGTACGCGTGATACATACGAACATAGCCAGCCAGACCAACGTAGAAATTGAAATACCTAAGCTGACAGTTTTAAAGACAGTTTTGTTTGACGGTTTCTGATATCAGGGACTGAAATCATATGAAACCTTCAAAGTGATTTCTAGCCTTCCTGAATTTGTCACGTTCTTTCATTCCTTTCCCGATTTCGGAAAAAAATATGCTACCGTAAAGCCTGCTCCTTCTTCGACATTAATAATTCAGATACGCTTTGCTTTATAACTTACGAATCGGACAGTTTATCAATCTTCCATTCGATTCAAAGGAGAAAAGCACTACAAAGTCACATCATGCAATTTCATTTTGACAGAAATAGATCCATAATATTTCCTGTAGATGTATTCTTTCCTTCAGAGTCTGAATTCATGTTTCACACAAAAAGAATTACAATTTCCAACTGCGTATATTTATTTTCATTTATATCAAATATCAAACATCGTCTATGTTTCTACATTGAAATCTTTGAGTTTGGATAAATAGCAATTACCAATATATACACTTTATTTCTATAAAATCAGAAGTAAAGCCTCAAGATCTCCATAATTGCACTTTTGAACTCTCTCTTATTCACAATTGTTGACAAGCAGTCCATAATCTTCAGTAAAACAGCAGAAACAATTATGTTCATTTTTGCTCGCGGCGATTATGAGAAATGATTAAATCTTCAAATATATTTGTTATTGCTATGAATCAAAAGCGAATAGGATGATTAGTTTCACTGGCAAATACAGGTTGAGTGTGTTCCATATACAATCTTTGCATTATGCAATACTTCCAATTTAAATCAATTCATATCTATATTTGAAGAAAAAAATATCACACGCATAAGCAATTTATGAAAATAACGGTAATTCATGAATGTGATCAATTCCAACATTTTGTATGGTAATTTTATTTTCTTCTATAAAGTTAACAGATAGAACACCTTTAACGAAAATATGAAAATAAGGAAAATACAAACCAAACTGAAATTACGAATAAAAATCGTGCGACCTTAGGGAACCCAATGATTACCTTCTAGTTTAAATTTATTTTTGAGAATAGAGCAATCTTCCACGATTATTAGTCTTGTCAACTTCTTGAAGAGAATAGAAAATAGGAAACGCAATATTTGAGATTTAAGGACAATGAAGAGAAACATCAAGAAGAAACATTATCAGTCATTTTGAAATTGATTGTCAAATATTGACGATCTTTTTTCTTTTCTATGGAGGCCTATCTTAACGTGACTGTTGCTTTACTCCAGTCATTCAAATCTAACCATACAGCCATTTCTTATTGCCTGACCGATAAATCGCAATTTATTTCAATTCACATACGCTGGTAGTATTGATAACAAGAATGAGAGTCTCACCGGAGTATTATTGTCTATTTCCGACCCACGTTGCTCATTGATGGCCATTGAATGATGATTTTAGGGATGCAATTAAAAGCAAATGAAATTAGGATTACAAGAATACCAATCGAAAAATTAATAACAACTGACAATGCTTAATTTATAAATTAAATATCAAAACAAAGAGTGAAAAATTTCAGTTTTTGCATTCAGCAAAACAATGTATTTCTGTGAGAAAACTTCTTGAAAATTCAAAAAGCATTATTTAGTAAATCAGTCATGTGTTGCCGTGGACACAACCATAGGTATAATAATAATAACTGACCTCTAATTGCAGTTTGCGGCCATTTTTGGCGAGGGTAACGTGACATTTTCAGCAATTTAAACCATTCACGATTTTTGCTACGGATGATCATAAGTGTAAACATCTGCTTTAGAACCTTGGTTCTTTTTGCTTTTAACGAGAAAATGTTTTGGGCGTTCTTTCGTCTTATAAATTATTCACATCAAATCAAAACAACATATTTATGTATATTTTCTAAAAAAAGGGATATGTTTTTTATTCTATTAAATCAGCTTAAACTATGTTTTTACTTTTTTTCGCTGCATAAATACGTAATTTTAATTTGATCAGAAGTGTTTTTTTAATCGAAACAACATTCAAGAGTATTCGTGAAAATCAAATGAAATCAAATTTCTTCTGCAAAACATTTAATAAATTCATAGTTACTTTTTCGTAAAATAGGCAACTTCACCAATTTGGCATTCATATAGATTTAAATCAAATGGATTGACTTTTCTCCTTTAAAAAATATAATTAATGCAACCAAATATTTGGAGATTGTTCTATTTTCCCTGTTTGATTCATATGAAGCATATAAATTAAATTTAGTTCAACTTGACTTCGTTTTTATGTGAAGCTTTGATTGTTGTTTCGATGAAATAAGTAAATACGTACTTTTGCTGTTTTTACATAAATAAAATAAAAAGGTAGTTTTGATTTGATATAGGTAACTTTTTTGCTGGAAGAATACCTAAAAACTATTCTCTCAAAAGCAGAAAAAAAATCTGTTCCGTGTGCAGATAATTACGCTCGAAAAAGTTGCAAAAAAACACGAATGGTTTGAATATCTAAAAATGTCACGGTACCTCTGCCGAAAATTGGCCCGGTTTGCTTGTAAAAATCTGCTACTTGACTGAGGAAATTGTTTTCTCGTCTAAACATTGAGTTTTCACCTTATAATGTTGTATTTTTTATAGTGTAACTAATTATTTCCTTTGTTTTGAACCCAAGGATATGTATGATTTTTATAGACAAACTATAAACAAGCATCACCCACCAGGCAAATGTCAAGAGAACAAGAGAAATAATCGCTTTTTAATGATTTTTGTAACCAAGCACGTTTGACTGTGAGGCATTCGTTCAAAAACTGATGGACCTGCAGGTGCTGATGTGTATTGCATTGATGTGCATATGCAAATATACCATTCCCATTTTTCTCACGAGGTTGGATTTCTTTTTATCATTCCGATCTCAGATAATTTACCTTTGTCTCTTTGCTGATTAGGTGTGTCTTCAACCAAGTCATTTTCGACTCACTCCAAACTCGGTCGGCATATGTATTTTTACCTCATGTGATTTTAAAGTTCTTTCAATGCTATTTGCAGACGTTGATTATCCTATCTCCACATTTTATATCATACTAATTACCGAACAGAAATGTCTACACATTTTCCAGCAGTTGTCATTACCTTTTTTTTTTCAAATAGTACAGCTATTGGTAGTTAGTTAACTTTGGACAGAAGAGTCAATACGATGTGAAGAAGATTAGTGAGTTGAACTACTGCAGCCATCAAAGGAGACGAAGATTTCTATCATTTTTGATATTGTTTGTGTCCCAGCGCTACTGACCATATCATTTTGCCCACAGACTTGAATATTGATATCACTACTCAACTAGCCTCCTTCTAGAATTTTTCATTTTATTTTTGTAAAAAAAAGCTTTTTAGACTTTTGGTGCCTTTTTTGACGAGTTTATTGATAACATTCTCCAGAATATAAACTTTTTACTCTATTTTAGATGTTTTCCAGTGAAAAACGCCAGCGATACCATAAATAGAATTAATTCCAACAATATGTATTTTTCCATGGTATTTATTTTACATGATTTCAAATTTTGACTCTACGGTTGTTCAATTATTTTGAATATTTTTGTCCTCAGAAAGTCCTACTGCAGAAATGCTGAGGTTGTACCTGATTATAAGTCGTGGATGCATACAACGCAATCAAAATACAGCTTATATAGTTTAGAAGAGTGTTGAAAGCATTAAACCTATCGGTGTATTATAAGTTAATGATTAAATAGGCTAGAAAAAGTGTATTAATACAGAGATGATAATTTCCAAATTTTGTTATTCTGCTTTTTATCGTTTAGGGAAAGTGAAATCCATTGAGGTCGTAATGTATTTTGGATAATGAGATTTTTATTAAAAATCCATACCATCTATAATTTATAGAACGCTTTATTGGAAATGGCTGACTGAACTGGTGAAAGCCAATTAGGTATGTGCGATATTAAAAATGTTCCAGTATGATGCACTTTGTCGATTTAATTTATGCCTTGCAAAGAAGGGTCTACGCTTATTTGATTATTTTTTTGTGTTTTTCAATCGTTGAGGTTCGTATGAAAGTTGTAAAATATGTGTTAACCAATTATTCCGTACTCATCGTATTCATTTTTGTCAAGTTTACAATAATCTACGGTAACAACAGGTATCTATTTATCTATCGTTACAAACTGAACTCAGCCTTGCACAAGTAAAGCTAGATTGGACTCGGCAACAATCCAACATCTATTAGATAACCTAGAGTGCGCTAGGACATATTTAGAGGAGTTCAAAGTTGTCAGTATTGCAAGATCTTTCTCTCACCTGGGAATCAATTTACATCAAAAACCCACAAAAGCTGAACAGCATAAACAAAAATAATTCGTTTTTACGCTAAAACTTTCTTAATTTAAACTCAGTTTTTTGATGTCCGATCATTAAGCCTCAGACTAATCTCCTCATAATCAGTATTGAACAAAGAGAGATTCATCACTTTTTTGTTTCTTGCTTACATCATTTTAAACGGGAGTTAGTTGGCGTAAATTTCTACTACAAATCGTGTCTTGATTGGAAAGAGCTCTCAGGGTTGTTTTGTGATGTTCAACTTTCGTTTGAATTTCACACTTACAAGGTATCACGAGCAAAGACGTATTCCATTAACACGTTAGATTATTGACAATAATTCCTGGTGGTGAGCGAATGATTCAGTTCTCTTATCTTGATGTCAAAATAAATTTGGAAAGACATCGGATGATTCATCATTTTTGACTAATATTTCTTTCATCCTAATTTTTGCCCAACTCCAAAACTTGAGCTGATTTGTTTCTAAAGACAATCCTCACCGAAATTAGAGGGCGTAAACCGACATATAAAATCCACATCTCTTTACAGTAATTTGAACCTACAATCGATTGATTTCCAGGAAGCTGTCTCACTGACCAAGCTAAATTGACAATTCGTAGATATTAATGAAAATTTATCATAAGGATACGCAAGAGACTTTTTCATTCTACTAAACAAATACATTTATAGAAAAGATATCTCCAATTTTTCCAAATCTGTTATATATATATATGATACAAAAATTGCAGTAATCATCTTCAGTCAGAATAGGAGTTGGAGTAGAGATTGACAAAGCGGCAAACAGGCTTGCTTTCATTGCAACCATTCAGAGCGTTAAACTATGGTCTTTAGTAAATAGCGGCGGTCAGAAATAGCGAATAAGCTATTGGTTAACAGTGCTCCCAGTAATAAAAAGAAAATAACAGAAAATAAGATCAGATAATACTGGCATCTGATAATTTTTTTCTATTTCTGGACGTGTTGGTAGTAACAATTTGGGTTACTTGGTTCACGGACGAGGGACGGGTGTCATTTTCAGAAGAAAGAGTTGCTCAACAAAATTCGACTCGTGTAAGGACATGGTCTGCTATCTTTTGAGGAGTCTAAACCTGTGGTAGCCAGCTGGTGGGCGATTCATGCTTTTAAGTGGGTGATAGACCCATTACTGGATCACGAAGTTTGTCTGTATTCATCAAAATGAAGTATCTCAAATTTGGAATGCAATAATCTTTTTTTTCGTCATGGCTAACGGTGCGTTATTACAAAGATTGCCTACCGAAACAGCTGCTTCTATTTTCAGTATTGTCTTAATACATGATAAATACGTACTATGTTTACTTCTGGGTGGGCTTTGTACGAGTTTTAGGAGCGTTTACAGTATCCCAATAACCTGGAAATTAAATCTGCCAAATTTTAGCCATTTGTAATCAATCCAGCTATTTTTAAACATTTAAAATTGTCGCGAAGTAGCTGACTTGATGTAAAATATTCGTGGGCAGTACAGGAATTTTATTTTCACGAAAGTCTCAAAAATGACAATCCCAGAAACTCTGAGTGACTGCAGAAAATTCGATCCTTTTTGAGTGAACACATGCGAATCTAAGCTATCAATACATGTTGGGTGTCACGTCTCCCTATAGACAGCCCCAAATGAAGTATGACCGACCGGTGACGAAGTAACGGTTTCTGTTACAAACGTCAGTTTAGTGATCTTTGTAAATTTCAAGTCTGGTTCAGATCAGGATTTTATTCCAACGAGTTTTTATGACCACGCCCTTGGCAGGATGCCAGTCCACCAAAGTGATACCCCCAACTTAATCAAACAGCTTAGAGATCACTCAATTAGCTGCCTAATTTGTCCTAATGAAGAGATCACCCACACTCGAACCTAGGACCCTCTATACGTGAGGCAGACATGCTAATCATCACATTGTCTGAGTGAACGTTGAGGGCCTTGCTGAAGGATAATAGCCAGCTAATCCAGATCATTGTGATGTGTGTCCAGACTTCACTGGTTGCCCAAAACACGAGGACTCGCGCCAATCTAAGCTAAACATAATAATTTGTCGTGAAGTAATGGACACAAACAATATCAAAAAATGATAGAAATCTTTGATGGCTGCAGTAGTTCAACTCACTAATCTTCTTCACATCGCATTGACTCTTCTGTCCAAAGACCGTGGCCACTGCGTTGTTAGTTAATTCCTGACTTAATACCCTACACCATTTGATTTGTACCGATTTAACCTAAGCTTGGTAAATACCTATACGTTGGGAGCCACGCCGTGTTTTGCTAGTCAACTAGACTTTTACTGTTGTTAAGTGAGCATGGTCTTCACTTGGTGCTCTAAACTTGTGGCCTTGTACCAGTTATGCATATGGATTATCTATATTCATACATGCTTGAGAGTCTTACTGTAGGACAATAGTTAGCAAGTCTAGTGAAGCAATACTGCTATGAAGTGAGCTCGGTCTTAACTTGATGCTCTATACTTTTGGCCTTGTGCCAGGCTAAGTCAAGCTTGGCAGATACCTAAAGCATCCAGTCTTCTCCGTACAGTGATGTATTTTTACGATGTAGCTATCTATAGTTTTTGTTTTGAAGCCAGAAATATGTGTGATTTTCAAAGGTAAAAACAACGTGCTTCGTCCACCGGGCAAAGGTTTTGAGAATAAAAAAAACTTCTAGTTGCTTTTTGATGTTTCTTGTAAGCGAGCGCCTCTTTGTCGTCTACCTGGTAACAAGAAGGCCTTCGCTCAAAAACCGATGCACCTACCAGCACTGATGCATATTGCATCGATGTACTCATGCATTATAACCAATTCCACTTTCCCACGGGGTCGGATTTCTTTATCATTCTACTGTCAATGTTGGCATACCTAACTCCCTTTCTCTGATGCTGGTAACAGCAAAAAGCTTAACCAGCTTTTACCCACCCCAAACTGCAGCTGCCATCTTCCATACTGCAACTCCTATATACCTGTAACAACCACTCGCACCCCAGAAGCTACATCTACTCCTCCCAATCACTACTTCTGTCGAGAGAAATCGCACCAATCCCCTCCCCCATAGGCACAATCGTTTTCATTTACCACCTTCCGGATATTTTTGTGCTCTATTTTCGTGACCATGGAGGTGTGAGGTGGAGTGAAGTCTATCGGCGGCCAGAGTTCGAATTCCAACTAAGATGGTTTATGTTAATTTTGCACCGAGGCACTCCCACTTCTCCTTGCTCTTTACTTGACAAAATATCTCGTCGTTGGCATGCTTTGATAGTTATCTGAGAAAAGAGTGCGGGCAATTTGGCAAACCCCTTCTCCTATAACTAGATTAACTTCCCAGGCAATTGGAGCAAAAAACTGTTACATGTATTGCGAACCTTGTCAAGAACTAAATAACTGATCGGCATGGCTTACAAGTTGTACACTTTTATTCTCCCTTGTTTTTGTCACTGCTTATCATTTATTAATTATGACTTGATTCGTGAAGGGAAATGTTGGTATGGGTATTTAGTAAGCTTAGATAATCTGGTACAAGGCCACAAATGTGGGGCAACTTACTTCACTAACAATAATAACGTATTTGCTTTGCCCATATCTAACATGTGAATTACATCATGTCTTACATATAAAAAAATTGCCTTTCAGGCTTGTAAGTTTTAAATATCTACTATTAATATCTACCACAAACAGTTTAATAGCTGTCGATTAACAGTTCCCAGAAAAATAGAAAAACATATATGAAGATTGTGGTCTTTCATGCTTATAGTAAACAAATTATACGATGTAATGCTCATGTAAGCAAAAGTTGAACACAAAGGATTATCTGAGAGCCATCAACTGCTCAATAGCCCACAAGTAAATAACATTTGAAAATATTCTAGAAAAGGTTTGAGGCACACAGAAAACACCTCAATGGCCCGCCTGTTGCCTGTTGCCAACCCCTGGCTTATCACATTGAAGTAACAACAATAGTGATATTCTAAATGTTGGGATGGTTCTAGACCTATCCTATTGCATGAATGCTTTACACAAACAATTTAAGTCATTTGACGAAAATCTAATGGCGAACCCTTTTTTAAAATCAAAAAACAACTCTCAATAGAAACCATAACATGACCAACGTCTTATTGCAGATTGATTTGTTGGGGGTGATCAGTTAAAGCATTAGAGAAAGGTATAATCAATGGATAAGTTATTTCTACCGCCTTTTGTTGGGTCGTGATGACTAAAAAGTCTGAATTTTCGGAAAACCAGCGGGCACAGACTATTGAACAATATTGTATAAACTTACGTAACAAACTGAAAAAAGGCCCCCACTAAAAACCTATTCAGTGAGGTAAAGGGGAAGTAATTGAAAAAAGTTTGTCTTAGGCATATGAAGGAGTAAATGCTGAAATTTCAACCCTTTGTGCGTCTTGTACGTGTGATACACACATAGCCAGCCAGCCAGCCAGAGCAACTTAAATACTGAGAGTAACCTATCTTGATAGTTTTAGTGACAGTTTTCTTGACGGTTTCTGATGAATGAATAAAACATGAAATATCCTGTGTATGAAATCGGTTAAATTCGTTGTTAAAATAATAACCTGAGAGGGGGGAAAACTTTCATCACATTTCCCCTGTCTCGTAAAATGGACAATATACACACACTGGATGGAGAAAACCACCTCACCACTCACTTGATACCTACCCTCTAGTAGTAAAAAAAGATAGTCCATTTTTTACAATCTTGGAAAAACATTTTCAAACGATAAAAAAATACGACAAAACTTTTTTGCCAGTCGGACATTTTCAAATGTACTGATATTTGTAGTTAATATCAGTTTTATAGCTCTCTTTTTTTCTTTCTTGGGATTGAATATGCTGTTGCAGAATTTTGCGAAGGACGTAATTGATGAGATGTTTGCTAGCAGCAAAGACAGAACTGAGATGTGTGCAAGTCTACGGCGATATAGACGAAAAGAATTATTCTCAGTTTAGTTTAAGCTTCTATCGGCTATCTCTTTTAAGTTTCAATTTATTGGCGTTGATTTTATGTTCAAACCGTAAATTATTGCGAATATGGCGCTATTTCTTATCCAGAATTGCATGGGGACATTTTCCGTATCTTCAAATAGACCATAAAACGTCTGTTCAGCAGAAAATGGATGCAAAATGTTATTTTATTACATACATTAAATGCATATTTTATTATGAATACCATTGATGACAATTTTTATATCGACATTAGTTGAGAAAATAACCCCATAAATGCAGAAATCTCCATTTTAGCGTAAAAATCTGAGAGGATTTTACATTTTTCAAGCTATGCAAACCTTGTTTTTAGCGTAATGATGATTTACCGTGCCTAGTGTAAGCATGGCCCACTTAGTGAGGATCATTCTCACTAGTAATAATCAGTGAGACCAGCTTGCTAATTATCCCCCCTCGGTAGTGTGCTAAAGATTACAAGACATTTGAGGTTAGAAATTTAAACATCGACACGGTAAGCCTGGAGAGAGTAGTCCACTACATCTGTGTAGGATAAAAAATCTCTTTAAAACTCACAAAAAAAGAAGAAATCAAGCGAAGAATGGTAAGCATTTGATAAAGCAAACTGAACTTTTCAGAACAATAAAATCTCATTGTTTTTTTAAAGAAGGGTCTACAATAAATGCTTCTTGCCAGAAGTCATACATGGAGCTAAAACATGGAAGCTAACCAAAAGATGGACTCATAAACTGAGAACCATGCAAAGTACAAAATCCTGCGTAACATCCGATGGAGAAATAAAAAAAAACAGCACAGTATATTAGAGAAAAAAATAGGAATCAGGGATTTCATAGAATCCACCAGAAAACTCAAATGACAATGGGCTGGTTTTGTTGCAAGAATAACAGACAATCGATGAACATTGCAACTCACGAAGTAGATCCTCAGAGATCATACTGAAAACTGTGGCCGGCGAAATATTAGATGGCCTGACGAAATAGACAAGTTGAGAAAGTATTTGCTCCGCGAATCTTGGGGAATGTCTACGGCCAACGATGGACGCTAAACGGCTGATGGTGATGATAATGAAATTAAGAGATTCAATTTATCATGTCTTCGTAAATAAATGATATAAATATATATGTTTACCAACTGCTGTAAGTATCGATCACATACTTAATAAGACTTCCTGTGCACTTTACCCCTCCATTTTTCATTTTGCCTGCGCCGAGCACAGCCTGTTCCCAGGCTGTTGGTATTAGGTTGAAGGCCCTGCCCTACCTCGTTGTTGTCGTCATTGTCAACATAACTCAGCACACGAAGAAACGCTGTGAGCAGAGGTATTTCCCGTTTACATTGCTTTACTGCCTCAACATCCGCTGCTTCTGATCAAGAAAAATTAATGACCAGGCGCATGATCCACACGGCGATGATAATGAAAATAATATTAATAGTAATGTATAGCAAGGTTACTAGGCGTTGGCAGGATCGGAATGTCTCTGGTAATTGTCCCAAGATTGCGTACCTATTTATATCTATTATCTTTTATTTAATACAGCAGGTAATTGAACTTGCAAGGGAAATGAATCGTGAAACGTAAGAAACAACAGAAGGAAAATATCCATGCTTTACAGCAAATTACAAAAACATTATTTCACAACATTTGTTCACAAGCTGGTTCTGTAGGAATTCCATTTGACCCCTTCCGATTGTCATCGTTTCGTTTTTGTTCCCTTTCATTCTCATTTCTTTGCTTAAGTATCTCTACATCTACCATCATCTTTTGTTGCCCCGGATTTTTCTTTCGTTTGAATTCAATTATTTCCAATAAAATTTCCATCACCCTTTTTTTAAATATGTTTATATCTGAGCGTAGAAAACTAAATATAAGGATTGTTCTATGTTCCACGTTCTCAGACAATACACCCAATTACTCCAATAGTCCTTTCAAGCATTTGAATCTCAAGTGTCGTTAATTTCAATGATAACTGCCCAACAGATGATTTTACTTATAACCGACCGAAGTATTACTTTGCTTATTACTGCCTGACATATCATATAAATTATTGTTCGACTGATGTTATTGGTTATTATCATCCGTAGCTATAAAATCACCGTCAGAGCAGTTGAAATAAAATCACTTGGAATTAAGATAACGATTACGAGTGAATATTTCGTAATAATTGACAATGCTACTTCCAATAAGAAGAAAAATTCATCCTAACACAACCACATATCTTATCAACCTTTCGTTGAATTAAAAAAAAAACAACATTAGTTGCTATTCTCTCTTGATCAGTTTCTGCTTTTTCTTTCTTATTATCCCCCCTTTCTTTTGCTTTGTTTACTGTCTTTTCTCCGTTATTCTCTCTCCCCTTTTCCCTTTTCTAAGAAACGGTCAATCAAAACTGTCAACACAGGTTTCTTCAGTTTTTCTGGTAGTCAGGCTAGCTGGCTGGCTATGTATTCATGTATCACATGTATGGAGTTAGAGGGCTGAGATTTTCAACATTCTCTCCTCATCAGGTCTTGAAAAAAAAACTCTTGTTTTTTTTGGGGGGGGGGGGAATTCCGATTCGTCTTGTGATCACTACCCCACAAAAGGCTAGAGAGGTAACTTGTTATTTGATCATCCCATTTTTTCAATGTTTTAATTGATCACCCTCAACATGGTATGCAGCCGAGAGATGTAGATCATGTGATAGCTTCTATTGAATGACTATCTCGACGTACTTTCTTTGCGTTTATTGAGCCCACTTGAAGTGTTTGCCCCTTATCCACTTTCATTTCGCCCTCACTATACCCTGTTGTCCCCAATCTCTCTACATCCTCCATCGCTCTAACCCTTACACTCCCCACATCTACAGCTCTTCCTGTTTCAAGTATCGTTAGCGGAGTTCGCGCACTTTTTATTCTGCCTCTAAAACATCTGCTGGGTCTCTTGGCAAAACATCAACTTGGCACAGAACGACATGCGGAGACTTTAACTTACAGAGGAAAACAAATGACGGCAAGACGAGAGAGAGATAGGAAGAATAGGATACAAATTTATGGGATAGGTAGATATATTGATAGAAACAGAGGGGAGATCGGTACGAACGAACGAATAGATAGATAGATAGATAGATAGATAGATAGATAGATAGATAGATAGATAGATAGATAGAAAGAAAGAAACAGAGGGGAAATCAGTAAGAACGAACAAATAGATAGATAGATAGATAGATAAATAGAAAGAAACAGAGGGGAAATCAGTAAGAACGAACAAATAGATAGATAGATAGATAGATAAATAGAAAGAAACAGAGGGGAAATCAGTAAGAACGAACAAATAGATAGATAGATAGATAGATAGATAGATAGATAGATAGAAAGAGAGGGGAAATCAGCAAGAACGAACAAATAGATAGATAGATAGATAGATAGATAGATAGATAGATAGATAGAAAGAGAGGGGAAATCAGCAAGAACGAACAAATAGATAGATAGATAGATAGATAGATAGATAGATAGATAGAAACAGAGGGAGATCGGTACGAACGAACAAATAGATAGATAGATAGATAGATAGATAGATAGATAGAAAGAAACAGAGGGGAAATCAGTCAGAACGAACAAATAGATAGATAGATAGATAGATAGATTAATAGAAAGAGAGGGAGATCGGTACGAACGAACAAATAGATAGATAGATAGATATATAGATAGAAACAGAGGGGAAATCAGTAAGAACGAACAAATAGATGGATAGATAGATAGATAGATTAATAGAAAGAGAGGGAGATCGGTACGAACGAACAAATAGATAGATAGATAGATAGATAGAAACAGAGGGGAAATCAGTGAGAACGAACAAATAGATAGATAGATTAATAGAAAGAGAGGGAGATCGGTACGAACGAACAAATAGATAGATAGATAGATAGATAGATAGATAGATAGATCGTAAGAGAGACAGTGAAAGAAAGGAATGAAGGAAGGGAAAAGGCAGATTAAAAGGCAGTAGAAAGAGAGTCAAAAGTTGAGGAGTAAAGAAAAAATATGGACCATTTGGAAAGAAGGAAGGCCAACGAGACAAAGCAATAGCGAAGAAAGTACTCAGCAAAGAAGAGAAAGCGACAACAGAGAGAAGTTGTAAGGGACGGAGTGAGAAAAAAGAAGTGGAGAAAGAAAAGTTAAAAACGTAGAGGGTGAGGAGAACAGAATAAAGAAGAAAAGAACGAGAGACGAGATAAGGAGAGTGAGAGAGAGAGAGAGAGAGTTAAGAGAAAGAGTTTCAATGAAAAGGGAACGGAAAAGGTTACGACAAAGAGCTAGAGTGCGGGAAATCATAAAGGAAAGATGTGAAAAATCAAAAAGAAGGAACGGATTTCATGGAAGGAGAGGTTGAGTGACAAATACATCACAATGGGGCGGCAGAAACCAAGTTGTAACGTGATGAGCATTCCAGCGTGAAGGTAAAGCATCTATTTTTAGAAGATAACGAAGGTTTTTTCCAGTCTACCATAGAAAAAAAGAACAAGAATTCATGCAGACGCCAACCTACATTTTTATTCACTAAATTTAGCTAAGTCTGGCACGAGGCCACTGAAGGAGAACAAACACCAAAGAATTGTCAGCGAGACAAGTTCGTTAACCAACATAATACGACAAGCAGCTATTCAAATATATGATATTCTGCTTATTAAGACTGGCGGTTTAAAGGACCCGTCTCACGATCAGAGTGATCTTGAATGAACCGATTAAAATATATGAAATCTACGCTATGCTTCGTTTTTATTATATCTATCGTTTATATGGACCAAGTAGCAATGCTACTGAATTGACATTTAAGAAAAATAAAATCTCATAGAATTACTAAAGATATATGTTTTAGTTCTCCAAACAATCTTTCGATTATGTTTAACACGTCACTCAAACGAAAAAAAAAAGAAGAGGAGATGAAAAGAGAAGGAACATAGGGTATCTTCATCTTTCAGACACGCTCACCTAAATATCACGAATAGATCCACCTCAAAACGCACATCCACGCCCACATACACCAGGATATTTGCTCGCTTAGTCTAGCAAATAAGGATTAAAAAGATTGTTTTGCGTCATTAATTTAAATGGGAGGGATTGTCTCCCTTGGAAATCAACTTCCGGAAAACTGTTTTTCTCGTCTCAACCACTGTTGTAAGTGATTAATAGGCAACTACTTCAGCTGGGATTGAGTTAATGACAACAGCTCTCTCTCACACACACAAACTAAACAAAATCAAAACATCATTACCCCTCCATCTACAAAAATCTTTTTTCCATAGATTTTGTGTATTTTTGAAGAGTTTTGGAATAGTTGAGCATATCCACTACACTGCTTTAACTGATCGGAATTCAATATGTGTAGAATAAGGGAGTGGGGTCAAGTTGCCCTGGGCCCTTATAAAAGGTGGATCAGCAAATAGACTATACACCACAACACTATAACAAATATAATATGCGAGCAAATATACTGATTAGTACGAAATTCGAGTGGTGGCTTGAATTTGAGTTCTGGAATGTTTGAATCGCCTATGAAACTGAAACACGGAACCTGACCAAAAGATGAACACTCAAACTGAGAACTATACACAAAATAAAATCATATTTAGCATCACACCGAGAGATCATAAGACAACACAGCATATTAGAAAATGAAAAAAGGGAGTGAGATTGAATTCATAAGAAAACTTGGATGGCAATGGGTTTGTCATGTTGCAAGAAGTGCAGACAACCGGTGGATATGACAACTCACAGCGTGGATCTCATACACCAAATTGTGACCGGTAAAAATAAGATGGCGTTATGGACTAAACAAGTTCAAAACGTACTGACTCCGTGACGCCCACTAGAGCGAGATCTGATGAATCTTGGGGAAGGTCTGATGCTAAAAGGCTACTGCTACTGCTGATATTCTTCACTCGATGTTCTTATTAAAAAGAGCGCCTTTAAGCTGCTCTGTTCTCTCAAATAACAAAAAAATGTTCTATCATATCGTGTTAGATGTACTTGGGATGAATACTCTGTGCATGAATACGAGAAAAGCGTGGGGGGGGGAGGTAAGGAAAGAGGGAGTGGGAAGGGAGAAAGGTAATGAAACAGCGAACAATATTTATCTGAAATAAAACTTTCCTGAACTAAACGAGGAATCCAATCAGGAATGAGATTATGTATAAAAAAAGCCATTAATATGATAAGTTGGTTTGTAAGAAGATAATAATCCCATCAGCGTATAAATCTGCTTCTTTTTTTTTTTTTATCGGAGAATGTATATTTTTATGCGTTTGGTCAAAAACCAAAGTCTACAAATGAAATTAAAAATATACACTGACATGAAATAGATATAAAAATGTGTCCAATTGCTTCATAATGCTATTCAACCGTGGGTGCCCTCGTGTGCGAGTATACGTTATGCCGAATCGGCGAAATTGCCCAATTGGAGAAGTTTTAACTCTGTTTGATAAAGAAAAATGAATGAATTCGAAGTTTTTAGGCTTATTTAATCAAGACAAAGACATAAAACAACGTTTTTTTTATAAGCAAAAGTTTTCTATCAAGATATAAGTAGATACATACAATATTAAATAAATAGGAAGTTTTAACCTTTTTAACAAATAAATACGCTGTTTTAATTTGATCACAAGTATTTTTTCAATCAAAACTAAGATAAAAAACTATTTTTTTTACTATTGAAAGTTTATGTAATATTTCTATGTAAACTTCAACAAAAAACAAAAGAAAAGTAAACATCGTCCAGTAGGCAATTTCTCTGATTCACTCCAACATAAGCCCATATGATTATTTAAATTCGACTAGTATACACACACACACACATTATATATACATATATATATATATATATATATATATATATATATGTATTCATGGTTAATCCGTCCATATAAAAGTAAAGTGACAACATAGGCTTTAAACGACAAATTATTTCGGCGTTTCACTCATTCCTAGCTTTTGTCAACAAGATGAGGTATTACAAGAAACCGATTGATTTATGTAGTTGTCAGAACAACTAGCATATGAATTATTTTGATAAAACTCGGTGTGTGTATGTGTGCATGTGCCTAAATAAATGCTGATATCTGCACACATGTGTGTAATTAGCATCTATGTACTGTTAACAGTAATTTGAATCACATCTTATAAAAGTTATGGAGATAAAAAATTGTTTTTGGTACAAACCTCTGAGATTAAAAGGAAAGCTTCTTTGCTACAAGGTAAAACCTTTTCAGATGTTTGTAACAGATTTCATCGAGGAGAAATCTTATGGCAAAACAAGAATCATATTAGTGCTAGAAATATTGCTATTACCAGCACTGAAACTCATAGGAACTCATCCATTTGTTGAATAGAAAATTTATTTCTGCTTTGAAACGATAGTGGAAGAAGAATAGGGGATTCTTCTAAGTAATGACGCTCAGTAAACTTGAGTCTACGGTAATTAACTATTCATAAAAAAAATCTGTATCTCCCTCTCTCTCTCCTATATATATATATATATATATATATATATATATATATATATATATATATATGATTCAAATTACAGTTTACAGACTCCATAACGGAGAGAAAATCACAAATATGAGTGCAAATACTATTTAATACATGCACCCAGGCCCTAAAATTGAAAAAAGAAAATACTTTGGCTCTTGGATATAACATTGATATAACACTGATCAAAATAAAAATGACTAGCATGGCACATGGTCTTGGATACTTCGGTAATATATCAAAATTGGCAAATAAAGATGTCCTTTCAGCATCACAAAATTGTATTTTATATATATATATATATATATATATATATATAATATATTCTAGATAGCTTTACAGCTTTAAACACTAAAGCTAAAATCTTTTTCAAAAGGTTTTTTGTGTCATTACATTCTTTCATGTCCCAATATCTGTCAATGCAACTTTTGTAATCTTCCAAAGTATTTTCCCTGTTTTCCCAATACTTAGTTATTATTTTACTATGTGAGAATTGCCTCTTGTTGAGATCCTCGGTTGTTTACAATGTAACCGTTTCGGGGATTTTATAAACAAAACAATTATATCGACAAGGTACCCCAGTACCTCAGAATTGATCGAACACCACCTTTATTCATTATATAGATTTTGCCGTACTTTTAGTTTTTCATTTTAGATAAAGTAATTAGATAATTTTGTGTGCAACAATTTCATTTTTGAAGCAAGGCTTACTCGCGTAGGTTACCCTAAAAATTATATATACATAACCATCTGCTCTTAAGACTTCACTAATTTCTTTGAGCAATGCAAAATCTATTTTGTCTGATCAATGACTGTCAACCATATTTTACTTGTAGGCTCTAATCTAATTTATCAAATGCATGTATATTCTCTCTTTATTTATTAGGGTCTAAAATGCGTTCATCATTTTCGCTTAATTATCATTGATATCAGCCCTTAAGGAAAAAAAAAATGAAATTACCAAAAGAAGAGAATTCCTGAGGAAAAAGGGAAATTTTTT
Organism: Thysanoteuthis rhombus; assembly: GCA_963457665.1. NCBI lineage: Eukaryota > Metazoa > Mollusca > Cephalopoda > Oegopsida > Thysanoteuthidae > Thysanoteuthis > Thysanoteuthis major. The sequence continues at coordinate 56,776,312 of OY735212.1, read as the reverse complement.
CCTCAACTCAAAGACGTCATTCATCCGATGAAAATCTCTTTAAATCGTGTGTTGATGTTTATACTAATTTTTTGTGCTTAGTGATTTAGTTTCCTGTATCTACTTCAATGATCATGATAAACATTACTAATGATAAAATAATAAATAGAGAACATAAATGTTCATATAAAGGCTCAATATATATATATATATATATATATATATAAATATCACGTCTGATTCCTACCAATATTTTTTTCCTAAATTATATATTATACATGCATCATGTATATTTTATATAATGATACACGTTTAAACCCCCATCCGCGCACATTTAGTGTGTACGTTATCGGGTGAATATCAAGGAAAATAATACTATCATGTTTCGCCTTTTGGCTTTGTTAAAGTAGAGATTTTTAAACAAACAATGTTGAAAAGTTCGTTTCTTCAAGTAAAAAATATCACACAATATCACACATTTTCAATATTGTTTCATTTGAATTTACCGCCTTGACGAAGCCGAGAGGCAAAAAATCGTAGTATAACACAATATTTGATATAAATAATGCTATTTTTTATCAATGTCCACTTGATAGTATAGTCGGATGCCGTATCCACTAACTCACTATAGTGTGAATATAGATACCGAGTTTTGCTATAAGGAAACACAGACTGATTCCTTTGAAAAAGATTCCATCAAAACAAATTAGGGATCTCGTTTTGGTTGCAATGTTTGGGAAAAAATTAATGATGAATAAGAACTCTGCAGAGCACTTTGTATATATGGCTGAGAATTCGACGAAAGTATCAGTTATATACAATCCATATCAACACGTCTCTAGAAGCAAAGTTCTTCTAAATTTCGGTATCTCATCTTTAAATCTTTGGCTCTGTTTTTAAACTTATATCTTTTCAAGATATAAACAGTGTACATAGCAATTCACTCAGGCATCTTATTACCTGATTGTTTCATGGCAAGTTTAATTATGACATTACTGTTCATTTGCTGGTACTGATTTAGTAGGTAAAATACATATGGCAGTGTGGTGTGACCAAGTGATATATGACTCAGTTGCTTTGCCATCAAATAATGTGACATGTCAGTGAGGAGACATTTTGTAGAGCTAGTTGGTAATGGAGCAAAGCACAGGGATGTTGATCCATGTGTCTCAAAATTATATTAATGTAAAATGATTACAAGAAGAATCAATTAGAATTTGATCTCGGTTTACTGATCCTGTCTTCTTCACTGGTTGCTGTAATGCCACCGGACATCTAGAACTCATCTTGACACACCCGAAATACCTGCGTATACACGTAATTTCGTCTACACATATTTGTTGATTCTAATTCATTTACTGCTGTGTTTTTCTTTCTTTCTTTCCGTTTCTCAGAGAATTAAAATCTAACTGTTCCTCTAAAACATGTCTTCATTTACACAATCAACATTTTCTATGAGCATTATGCAATCAGTGTAATGAGAAATTAGACTTTTAGCGTAATACCAGTGGCAGAACTAGAAGTGATTGAAACATCTTTGTCAAGATTATTTTTTAGAATTTTTACAATTTTCAAAGATTTGTTTAGACTATTTCAAAAGATTTTTCATGGAGGGGTCCCAAAGCTCCGGATCTCCCTGCAGTTGTGGGGTCAGCAGATTCTACGTACCCTCTCTGTCTAAATCTACAATCCAAACGAACATATCTCTTTATTGTAGTGACCGATACATAACAATATAAGAACAAGTACGAATTGATTGTTGGGAAAGTCGGTCTGAAATTGTACATTCCTTTTAAAACCTACATAAAAAGAAATTTAGAATGTATCTAATTTGTAGTTTCCGTAATTTTGTTTCATATCAATGTATGAATAATTAAAATATATTGGTATATAAGATAAATAAATCATGAATCAATATCCGCGTTTATTATGCAAATATTTATATTGCGTTTGGGTGTGTCTGTGTTACCGGATGAGATTATATTCTTAAAAAAAAAAAATTACAATGAATATTCTATTAATGAAAAACCGTATTCAGATCGTGTATTCTAAATTCAAATCAGTATTGGCATTATCAATTGTATTACATATATGAAAAAATGTACCCAAATCTCAACGAAAACTATGAAATAGAAGTACTTTTTAGACATTGTATAGATTTGTAAAAAACAAAAAAAAAACATCGTGGATAAATGAAAATTCCCATAATGCAATTCTTTTTAAACTCTAAGAAAAATAATTGCTCTGCCTTAAATAAACATGACAAGAACAAGGTGGAGTATAATATTGATGGAACTAAGAACTCATTAGGCAGACGTATTAAAGAAAGTCACCAAATTCAGTGTATTACAGGATAGAAACACAGACGTGTTGAAACATGCCATCAATCAAATCTATTATGTGGGTTAGTCGTAGCAACTAGCGTTTTGTTTCTCAAGTCTTGGAAATCCATGGATATCAGAAAATCAGTTGTTTTTCTACTTGCAGCATACACGGCAACCTTGTTATCATGCAGTAAGAAGAGAATATTTGGTGAACATGTTATTTGTGAAAGGAAAGAATTAATGAAGTAGTACATACGGATGAAAGATGAATGATATGAGTGTATATGTACGGGGAGAAGTTTGTAATGACCAAGCATTTTTCTAGAGCCAAGTGTTTTTATACGAGTGTCTCAAAGTTTCAGAAGTGATTGTTGTGGTGGGAATGCAGTGAAGAACTCAGTGTAGTAAAATATCATAGATGGAGTCACAACATCGAAAAATGGTAAGGCTTTTAAAAGCAGAGGTCGGGACCTCATCAGACGTGGCGTGAAGATGATGTGGCATTGGAAAAATATTTTCAAAAAGAATAAATATGTAACTAAAGATTTAAAAAAATCTTTATTCAAAAATGTAGTCATTCTGGTGCTTATTGTAAAATGTCTCCATTCACTTTTACTAATGTTTTATATGAGTTTTCTTTTTGTTTTGTTTTCGTAATTTATTTCGAAAAATATTTTTCTTTCGTAGTGAACACCGTAAGAACTATCATAGGTTGTACAGATGTTTTTTGTTTTTATTTTAAATTTTTTTGCAATTTTTGGTCTTTTATGACTGAAGATTAATGAAGTCTTTGTACCATTGCTTTTATAATAATGAGTGAGGGTCCATGAAAGATACTCATCAAAGGGGGTCGTGATTGGAAAAAAAATTCGTGAAGCCCTGAAATACAGTAAAAGAATTGTTACAATGCCAAATGTAACGGATTTGTCAGTGGAATATTTTTGACGTGTACACTATTGATCTCCTGTCGTATTGGTAGAAGTAGAAAAAACACACACAACTCTGTTCTGTGATTAATAGCCTGCCTCGTTTTATTAGGATGTACAATGGAGAGGAAAAGATGAGTTGGACAAGGGAGAAGTCTTTCTTCTTTTGCATCGTCTGGGTCAAACAAGGGAAACGGTTTCTTCTTTTCAAGTAGTCTGACTACTTCCGAACGTATGAAAAAGATAAAAGAACCCGGCCGCCTTTGGTAGAGCTAATGCTGGTCGCTTTCATTTAATATTTCCTTGGTTAAAATCTACATCAGAGCCTGGTGACGTCTCCTTGGTCATGTGATCCTGTGACACGTTGTGTCCTCCTTCTATTACTTCACGTTTTTGAACACGAAAGGCATGTAACATCTTCGGTCATACCATGTTGCCCAATATAGTACATTCTCATGCGACGAATATATGCATTCATCTTCTTGGAAAATATTTAAGATGCATACATACAATTATTGTACAGACACATACATACAAAGATACACACACATACACACATATATATTCAGCTGTTTTGTGATAAATGTATGCATAAATCTGTTTCAATTCCTATTTAATTATCCAAATTCAGTAATTGTTTCAGAAGATTATTTATACCTCAGTAAATATCTGATCAATCGTTTAAAAATTGTATGTCTTACTGAAAATCCATTTAATGCAAATCCTGGAATTCGTTCGGCTAAGTCTTTCGGAAAACATCGCTAAGACTCACGCGATGTTAATTCATTATCAATACTTTTTATCCTATGTGAAAGATGTATAGAGACTTCTGTGACTTGCATTTATTAAATGCGTGTGAATATATAAAAACACGTTCTCTCTTGATTCTATCATGTACTAACACCAACACACATGCAGTACCACGAACAGACTGACACACTCAAAGGCATGGTTTATAGAAAACCTGACAAAGACTAAAAAGGACACATACACACACGCATTTATAAGCACACGCATACGTATATCTAAAGCGAGGAAATATATCTATACATACACGCAAAGATTCGCGACAACATATCGCATCTTATTTCAGTTCTTTTCAAAACAATATATATATATATTCAGCATTCAGATTGTTTTCTACATCTCTCCACAGATTTCTCTTTCACCTCTTTTATGATGTGGAATAATATCTTTTAAAACGTAGAATCATGATTCTCCTTTTTTTTCTCCCTCCTTGACGCACGTATACAAGTGCCTACACGGAAGGGCGCTTGTCGTGGAGTTATGGTTAGCATGCTTGTCTCACAGTCCATCAATCAATGAACTGTGCTCGACTATCAATCGGTGCTCCACTATTGCAGCCTTGTAACCTGGGAAAAGTGTGCCAGCCCTAATCCTATGGTTAGCCAACTAATTACGCAGATCATCCATTCGTTCATTCCTGACTGGTTGTGCCCTGTTCTGGGCAAACCGAACGGAAACGTCGAATTGGTAAACCACTAAAGATTTAGGGGAAGCAAGAATAATCGGTAAACTTTTGTTAAGTGAATTTAGCTTTATTTCGTTCTGACTTCAAAAACGTGCAACAGATTTAGAGAACTGAAATTCAAACAAGTTGTAGCTTACACACAGAGCTTTAAGTAAACTGTATGTTGAATGCAAACGAACGTATTATTTATTTGTCCAACAAATCATTCATGTACACCTTGATAATCTGATATTTGCATGCTATTTTTTCGGAAAGCTCTTTGACGAAACTACAACATACTAAAATTCTAAATACCAAACAGGAGCTAAATTCAAATAACGAAAATTAGCTCAAAGTGGTTTTCTTCGCTTCAGCTAAATTTATTCCAGGTCATCAGCTCAGCGCTATCATTAACTGTGCACACCATACCTGTGGCCTTATCCTGGATCAGTAAGTTTAGTAAATATCTCCAAAGGAACCTGCCCCAAAATAATGGTTAGCAAGCTAGTTCCGGAGACCAACGTTGATATATAGACTTTGACCCTAAATGGGTCCCCTGCTGTTAGGCCTTTGTATCAGACTTAGTAGGTATCTATAAATTCTTGCATGTAATATTGTATTCCTTTTCCTACAAACTGCCTCTTTGTGCTATTATCGTACATTGATAAAGTGTAAAAAGAAGTCACACAAATGCACTTACTGAGTGACAAGTAACCAGTAATGTTTCATTAAGCTGCACACATACCTTTACGTTAAGAAAATCTGTTTGTAATTTTTATATTCGTGCACCAGAAACATTTTCTCAATTATAAATACATTCTCGACGAAAGCGTGCACAACAGCATCCACCAACAGGGGGGATAAGCTGGTTAACTGGAAAATGATTGAAATAGTGAAAAATCTAGGAACATATTTGATAGGAACATTAAATGTTTAATCAATTGTATCGAACATTGATTTCATGCGTGAAAATTCTCATTATGTACATTTTTTCTACGATGTTGATTATGAATAGGAACAATCGTTTAGCGTTATCCTGGCCACTTTTTTCTTTTGTCCTATCAGGTTGTACTAATGCCACCCGGAGGTTTGACTGTGGGACTCGACACTGATAAACTGATTTTGTGCCTCATGAAGCAAAATTCTGACCAAATAAACCTCTCAAATATTTATGTTGACATTTTGTGAATAGCAAACAGTTTGCACGTTGTTTTTTTAACGGAAATGTTGAATCAATTGACCAATAAAGAAATAAATAAGACTTTTTGCGTTCAATGTTTATTTATCCATAAAAGATGGTTGAGATCTCTTATTCTTCAATAGTCCTATCACTTTGCTGTCTTTTGCGTGAGATCTTATGTCCTCACTAACAATGGAATGCCACTTTTCATCCTGATGCTTATTGTGGTTCTAGAAAAAGCATTCAATGCTCTCTTATCTGACAGGCAATAGAGTAGTAGGTTTATTTGTATCCCTTCAACCAAAGAGTGAACTTCGAATAAGATCTCTGCATTTCCTTATTACTCGTTGTTTTGGTCATTATTGTACTCTTTCGCACTCTAGGGCTCAATATGACATAAATTGGATCCATGATTTTCTTGAGGTTATTTGCCTCAAATCGTAATTATTGCTGTTCACCTGGAAAGTCATATAGCTTAAAAATCATTAATACATCATTCACAACCTTGTATTAAGTAAGTTGTTTGCGGTTTCCTAAAGAGATAGTCACTGCTCATAAAATCAATTTTGAAGGAGGACTGGTAGCTGTTTCCGACTTTATGCAGATGAAAATCTGGCTGAAGAGTTCCACATTTGATCTGTAAAAAATTGGGTGAAGTTTCCCGCTTTCAGTGACTTTTTGAATGGGACTGGTAAGACATTTATTCTTCTGTATTCACAAACACTTTATACTGATTCAGCAACCGTCATTTTTTTTTAAACCACAAATGAAAACTTTGAGATGTCGATGTGTTTGTTAGTTTCCTGGCTGATGAGTGTTTTATGATGATTTGATGATTGCATTTAGATGTGTGAGTACATTATGAATGGTTACTGAAACTAAATTAGGCAAACGAGATGAGTTTAATGAGAGAAAGAAGACAAAGTGAAAGGTTAAATTATTTTGAAAAGATTTGTCTGACTAACCGTATGCGTTTGTCCGTCCAGGGCCGGTTCCCGCCATTTTCCTTTGACTATAACGTCAGCTGAATACTGTTCCTTCAACGTATCAATCTCCCCGACCTTGGCGAACTGCACCACGATCTGGACTCGAACCTACAAACAAACAAAAAAAAAAATACAATAATGTCATCAATAAGTTTATTTTCCTCCTGCTCTGATTCAATTCTGGTTGTTCCTGTGGACCAAGTTATCACGGGTAATTTTAACGGAAAAAAACTCTGATTTACTACAATGATTACATTCATGAGGTACTTCCGAAAAGTGTGCTCCAACCGAATGTAATGCTGACATTTGGTGCAACCGTTTATGAGCAGTTCTCTTTGGGAGCCAGCGTGTTGGCCCACAAGAAGTCTAATCGAAGTGTACAGTAGAGATTAAAGGTTAAGGTTAATAATTTTCCTGAATCAAATGCCTCGAACATTAAAGTATCGAATTCAGACGTTTGGGGTAAAGAATGATACAATAGGTCTGGTTATCCCCCTCGATAAAAACCTCTGTGTGAGCAACATCTTTTGACAACATGCACTGTGAGGGGTGATAAATTGATTTTTTCAAATGGAGACGATCAATTAATAAGTTACTCCTTTAAGGCTTTTGTTGGACAGTCATCACTACAAAAGCCCCCCCCCCAAAAAAAAACAAACAAATAAAAATTAAAAGCATTAATGTTTGCAAAATTGGGGATCAATTTAGCATAAACTTTCATTGCAAATTGAACCCCAGCTAAAAACTTTCTCGTGGGATATACCCCCCCCCAATTTTGTAGACATAATAGGGAGTGAAGGTTCACGTTTTCAGCCTTATAACTTCACTGGCACTGCCTCTACGCATTATATATACATAACCTCCCAGATCAACTTAGAAAAGTATGCAGGCAGTTTTGCTTGACGGTTTCAAGTAATTGTAACCGCCAACCTGACACTTTGACGACCGGAAGTCAAATGAAGAAAGTAGATCTCATAAACACACGGAATTGAAATAGCACAATAACTGCAGTTGTATTTTTAGCATTTAAACCCGGTATGTGTAAATAGATAGGGGCATTTTTTCAGTGTTGCCAACTCGAGGAATATTTTCACAAAAGTTTAACTGCCAAAAAGTGCTAAATAAAAAAAATTACCAGAGAACTCCAAAAATGGCCCCCTAACACAAAAAAGAATCCCACTGGATGGCCGAGATGACAGCGCCAATTTAGCGATTTTCCCATTGCAAAAACGCAAAAAAATGCCAACTTGGCAACGCTGTATGTTTCTTTCTCATTCCTATACTTGCTACTTCATATGTTTCTCTTTCGAGCCATCATTTGGGTCAGGGAAGTCTCTCTTCTCTCTATATATTTCATTACGATCACCCACCCCTTGCTTCATCATACGCTTGAGCCAGAACAACACTGAACTGCCATAATTTACAATGAAGCTTGATTTGTTTTATTGAATAGAAAAAAAAAACAAATGTTTTGGATGAGTGGTCAAAAGCGAAAAATGTATTGCTAACTCAAAACCACTTCCAAAAAAATATTTTCGCGCTAAATCGGCCAAAAAAAAAAGCGTTAAAAATCGCAAAACACTCTAAAATACATTGTTAGCAATCATAACAGCTAAAATGACAAGATTTAGCCAAAATGGCTAAAATTCTGAAACATACCGCTAAATGGTGAATTCCGGCGTTGCTAAAACAGGAAACGCGCTAAATTTATCGCGAAGAGTAAAACTGACAAAAGCAAACAATAAATTTCCTCACTGAGAACACTTGACAAGAAACCTGATCGATATTACGTATTGTCGTCGTCGTCGTTGCCGTCATTGAGCACCAGTATAGATTCAAGAATTTAGTCTAACTCCAGTTCCATTGTGGAGTTGCCTTTGTTTTCCAACCGTAACAAGAACAATCTTCATCAAAATGAGGGGATGTAAACCAATATGTAAAATCCACATTCTCCATACCGTGATTTGATGTCACAACCAAACGCTTGCCAGGAGGCTGTCTAACTAACTGAGCTAAAACGACTAGCTCAACGAAAATTCATCATACAAATACGCTGAGCTTATTTCATTCTATTAAATAAATACATGGATACCAGAAAATATTTGGATAATCTTATTTATCATATATTCAATACAAAAATTGCAGTAATTATTTTCAGTCGGAATTATGGCTTGAGTTTGACCCTGCAGCAGCCAGGCTTTTTATTATTATCTAGAGAGCTGAAAATTTCAATATTCACGCTTTATTATGTCTAAAAAAAAAAAAAACTTTAAAAAAAATCACCTTTTTTAGTGGTGGGTTCATTTTACAATATAAGTTTATGCTAAAGTGTCCATTTAAAAAGCGGTCGTTCTTGGGAATTACAGCCTAACAAAAGGCGAAAGAAAAAACTAATTCATTAATCACCCCTAATACAGGGTGCTGCCAGAAGACCGTTTACCGCTCGACAGTTCCTTTTGAGTGACATGCTGGACCTGATATTATGACATGGTTAAATTTGAATTTCACTAGTCGTTGGGTCTTCGTGACTTGATCGGTAGCGTCGTCAAAAAGACCCCTAAGGTTACGGACAAATCTGTTTTTATTGATCCATGAGCCTTGCTCAACGGGCAAATGTAAAACAACTTGGCCGTTGCGAGTAAAGTCAATGGAATGAAAGAAAAACAAGACAAAAATAAATAATTCAATTGTTTAAACTAAGAAATTCGCAAAACTTTAAATATCAGCTTGTTATACCTGAGACATCATGTCCATTTACATCAGAGACGATAATGCTGAAAGTGAATTTACTTATGTAAATATATGCATTTTTGTGCAGACTCAATGTACATGGAGATATAATTCGTTATTATCAAAGGTCCCGGACACCTTATCCTAAGAATGTGATGGAGATTTTAAAATTAAATTGTCAAGTTTTTTTCCTGTTTTGGCAAGAAAGATAAAAGATCAAATTTATGTTGGAGAAAGGAGAAAAACAAATCTTCATTGACTATAATGTAGAATAGGACAGCTTCAAAATCAATGTTCATTTTGATGAGAAAAACATCAACCAATACCTCATATTTATTGACAGATAATTTAGAATTGAAATAACTAAAATACGTAACAAAAGGTCTACCAAAAATGAATCAATCTTCAACAGAAGATGATCTGATTATTGATAATTCCATCATTACTGCTCCAAAAATACCAACTCTCTGCTTGAATAACAATGAAAAATACTTTTGGGTGCTTTATCTATCAATAATGTTTCATGGGGGTAGCAAATGATATTTCTATAATCAAACAGCATAATAGGTATTGACAGCTACCCCCCCCCCAGTTGTATGGATATCAAAATGGGGATAATTCATGCAGTTATGGAGCCATGTGTTATTTTTTCCAATTCGATCCGGTATGTTTTCTTTTTCTAAGTACTGTACTTATTTCGGTGAGTCTCTTTATTTACTCTGAAATACTCTGTATCTAATATGATAGGAAGGCAACAAATCGTGATAAATTCTCTGAAAGTTAGATTTACACCATATTCTTTCCCTTTCCATCATCGTCCATCATCGGACAACCTGGGATGAATAGAAAACTGGGTTGAAACATCTTGGCAATTTATCTTGAGTCGTTTTAAAGAAAGCGGTCGTAGAAAACAAGAAAATAAATTGGCATTCAAAGCTGGGGTAAGCGCATCTCGCCTCATTTTTCATGGAACAATTAGGATCCAAAAAGCCAAAACAACAACAGCGCACTCCTCTTAAACCTGAACGTCGGTCGGTACCAGCCGCACGATTAATTCTAGATCCAACTATACCTACTGACGCCGATTTCTTGACGTCTTGGTCAGATTCCAAGATGGAAAGCCGCCCGGCCCAACTATCTAGTATCATCCATAGTTTTTGTACGTCTAAACTCTTTGAATCTGCTTGTTTTATGTCCTGACTCTGAGGGCTTGGAAAAAGCTAATGATACTAATAACAGGCCAGATGAGTCACTCAATGGGTAGAGTCACGTGATCAACGTCAGAATGAAAAAAAAGGGTTGATCAATAAATAAATTACTTCTGTTCTTTTGTTGGATCGCTAAAAATTGTAAAAAACAAACAAACAAAACAAGTGGGTGCTAACTATCGACCAATTTAGCATAAACTCACATTGTAAATAAAAACACCCAATAAAACCTATTGAGGTGGGGGTAACTAACTCTTGTGTCTGTATCTTTCATCACCAACATCCCAAGCTTCATCTAGAGTCAAAATATTGCTCGTTGGAAATAGAAACTGGTGGAGATCCGCCTTAACTAGTGTAAAACTAAAAAACATACAAGAAAGATCCATATTCACGTTATTTAAAGTTGTCAATCGTAACTATCACCAAAATTGTTTGGATTTCTTTGGTTTTTAAGTATGGCTGGCTAGCTATGTATATACCGTGCGTATAGGCCGCACCAATTGAGCTACAGGGCTGGAAAAAATTAACCATTCACTCATTATCGAATCTAAAGAAACGGTTTCATTTTGTCTTTTGCTTTTATCTGTTAATTTTATTCTACCTCATAAGATGGAGAAAAGAGGAACGTTAGCGAATAGTTTTATTGTTAAGCATTTAAATCAGGTTTCATTGACTTCGCGTCTCTAAAAATACAACTGAAGCAGTATTTCCCACCGAATCGTCATCAAATGGCAAATGTAGAAGGTAGCTTTGTTTGGAAGGTCATAGGGAATCAAGTGCTTCCCATTTAGCGATCAGAACATACCTGACCTCACAAAGAGGATACCAAAGAAGAGCTGAGGTAACACCTGCTCCAGTACGTACATTTACAAGCGCAAACACATACACAAACACACAGAGAGTGCATTAGGGACGTTTCTTTGAACTAATTTTAGAGGGAAAGATTGAGTTGAATTGTCTTGTGAAAATTTTCACATATACGTGCATTTGAAAACTTTACAAAATTGGTGTGTTTTTGTTTATTGATTTTTACATTAAAGATTGAATGAAAAAAGTAGGTTTGGTCATACCACGCTTTTTTTTTTACACATATCTGTATATCATTGGAGATGTTGTGAGAATGAACGAATGGCTTGCAATGTCTTGGATGAGATATTTCCCACTGAACAATATCACCAAATTCAGCTTGATCAGTTAAGATTGTTGACGATCAAGTTAAGACAAACTTTAACGACACATGCGACATATTGGTGTATGAAATTTCGTTGTATTTTTAAAATTTTACTTTTAATTTTATCCTTTAATTTTGGGTTCATCAGCAGTTTTAGCATGGCCCTGTTTCATGTGTGTGTGTGTGTGCAGTCTAGAACGCTTTACAGCTTTAAACACTAAATACATAAGCGCATTTTCCCCAAAATATAGTGTCATCTCAATTATTTCCCAATATCTGCTTATGTAATTTATTTAATTCTTTATAGTATTTTTTCTATGTTTTACACATATTTTGATATCATGGTACTACATGTGGATTTTTCTTGTGATCATCAATTGTTTGCCATGTAACCGTTCCGGGGACTTAAAAACAAAACAGATGTATAATCATTACTTCACAACAGTGTTGATCAAACACCATCGACCTTTAAGCTATGATTTTGATATAAAAACTATTTTATTATTTTTATGGGACCTGTTAAACTACTTGTAGCTTGCTATCTTATATAGGTGATTATCAATAACAACCACACACTCATATATATATATATATATATATATATATATATATATATGTTCAGAACGAGAGATAGATAGATAGATAGATAGATAGATAGATAGATAGAGAGAAGGGGGAGAGAGATTGTTGTTGTTGTTGTTGTTTCTTTATCTATGCTGTTTACATTGCGTTACAAGACATAACATTAAAATTATACCAAATCACGGTCTTCAAGTTTCTACGTTTAGGGTATTTTCATGAATGGATTATGTGCGTGTTTTGCATTTTTGCTAAGCAGTGTTACATGAAATTCTTGAATGATAAGAAAAAAACACAAAACTTTAAATACCGTTCGTATAAGATGTGAACTCAGCAAACTAAGCCCCAAGACAAGGTATCATTACGAATACAAGGAACTTTCTTTTTTTTCGAACTGAAATTTGATTATGAACAAGAGCAATTTATCATCCTCACTAACGTGTACGTATATATATATATATATATATATATATATATATATATATATATATATATATATACATTCGTGTGTGTGCGTGTTGCATTATAGGTCATAAAGATGAGTTCAATACTTACATGAAATTGAGCGAACATATTGTAAAAGAGTGAATTAGTTCATGAATAAGATTAATGTTGGTAAGTAAAAGTATAAACATCTAGATATGAATTATACATTCATTCATTAAATTGAACTTCTCTTCATCTTGGGCCTGTTTGTTTGTTGTGATGGTTGTGTTTTTTCCACGATTGCCAGCAGCTGATATTAGAGTTAGGTAAAGGTTAAAGAGTTTGAATACTGATTTTCAAGACAGATTAGTCCTCCCACTTGGAAGATTAGAGCGAAAAAAAAATCTCTGAATCACCGTTCCCTTGTCTTAGATCCATGTAAACTAATATATCTGTTATCTTTGCGATGACGCTTTATGTAGCCATTTTGAGATGGGCCATTTTTCATTGGCAATTCTGAATAGCTATGAACTTTGACTGTCATACCGTGATTAATTTAGTAATGAGGTTTGTTGAAAAACAAGTCATCATTTCATAATTTCCCCATTGATATGAATGCTGGTGAATACGTTTTTGTATAGAACTACCATAAAATATGGGCGTTCATGTTTTGAAAATTCTTGGCAAGCCTCCTAGCCACCACACTGTATACATATGATTTTGTATTTTACAATAAAATAAAACCAAGAAAAACAACAAATAATGACTTTTATTTGTCAATAATATCTTTTAGTCAGAAAATTGCCGGAAACAGTATTATTAGATTGATATTAATGTTATTTGAAGAACAGTGAAAATCTAACCACCTTTAGCCATATGAAATTGCCAATATATGAAAACGGACCATTTTAAAATGGCTACATGATGCATTATTCTAAAGACAGCCCTTTCTGTCAATCATATATATATATATATATGCGTGTGTGTAGTCACCCCGAATATATAAATGGAGTTTTAAGCATTGTATGTTTTTATATTTTCATTCAGAGACCTTTTCCCTTCTATCTTAGCAATCTCTCGCTGTCATAAGCGCCTCAGTCCTTCCCTCTCTTTCAGCTTGGCGAATGCACAGATTATTTTACCTGACAGCCGTCATTTTTAGCATTGGCCTACTTACAAAGAACATGGAATTTCAAAAGCAATGGCGTCGTATGAGATCTCCTCATGCAATAACCACCTGCAGCAGACAGACTTATTTGCGAACGAACAAGGACAGAAAACACACAGAAAGTCACACAGACAAATAGTTATTTTTAGGATCTGCACTCACCCTCGAGCCAATTATGTCAGTTCATTTGGTAAAGGCATTGACTGTTCATACTAGGCTTTAGCAGTGGGCGTAGATTCTCTCATTCCCGAAAACAGTCGATTTTCCTTACTAGCGGATAATAATAATGATGATAATAATAATAATAATAATAGTTGTAGTTTCCTGCGTTAGGAGAGACTAGCTGTCACTCAACCTCCCGAGGTAACTACCAGGCAACTGGTGTGAGATTGCAAATAACGATAATAGTTTTCTGCGTCAAGTTGAAGATTTTGTAACCCATTTGGGTTTCAGCTTGCCAGAATCTTCCATCTTGGCCAGAAATCTTAAATGATGGGGAGCACGCGGTGTATTCAGTCAGCTGCTAAGTACTCAGGGAAATTTGTCCGATGAAAGGTATTTCATTCTCCTCGCTCTCACCAGGAATCGAGCCCGTGATCTTTTGCACGTGAGGCAGACACGCATTATACCACCCGGGCGTTCTGTTACATCAATACAAATTTTGAAAATTTCCCCCCCCCGAAGAAGACACGAAGAAGTTCGTTGACCAGATGCTATAATACCCAAGTTTCTATAATAAGTACCGAGTTTTCTGAAATGAGCTTCTACCGTCGTAACTTACAGAACAAAAACTATAAATATTATATTTCTCGATGAAGGAGCGGAGTTAACAAAAGAATTCTGTCCGAATGCAACTAATCTTATTATAAGTATCCGCTTATATTTAGAGTCGAATTGCCATTAAGCTTACACAAGTTCCAATGCATAACAGATTCTATTCCATACTTATACAGACATATACACATATAGATATACATATTGATAAATATAA
Organism: Thysanoteuthis rhombus; assembly: GCA_963457665.1. Taxonomy (NCBI): domain Eukaryota; kingdom Metazoa; phylum Mollusca; class Cephalopoda; order Oegopsida; family Thysanoteuthidae; genus Thysanoteuthis; species Thysanoteuthis major. Next base: position 56,761,173 of record OY735212.1, on the reverse strand, counting down.
GTAAACCAGTGAGTGCTCAGTGTAATTATGAAAAAACAAATATTTATTTTACACAACAAATACTTTTTTCAACATTAAATGCACTCAAGTCACTGGTGAATATTAATCATATAAATTCAGCATCATAGAGTGAACATTTTGGATCGAAATTATGCTAATAACTACGTGCCAGGCTCCGTACTTATTAATCCATCTTCGTTATGTATAGATATAAATGTTGATTATAATAAAAAATAAATATACGTGCTGTTTCCTAAGTTGAGTGTTACAACCGTCTTAACAAAATTGCAGACCTCTTCTATTTCAGAGTCACAAAATTATGAACCGTTTTCTTTGCACACTACTTAGGCGAAGATAGATATCTCACCTGTTTCAGTCCGTCTGATATCTCTTTACATTGATATGACATTTCAGAATGTACTTTTCAATCTTCACCATTGAACTGCTGATGATAAGTGCCCAAGAACCCCAGAGAAACGTAACCATAAGCAACAATCGACAGACGATGTTTTTTTTTTTTTAAAGGAAACTTTTGTTGGGATTTCAGACACAAACACTTTCAGTAAAAGATCAATCTTGAAGATTAAGAGAGAATCATTACTGTCAATGTGCGATTGACTCAAGAAAATATGTACGAAATTCGTGTAAACTTGGAATATTTATTTAAGTAAATTTCGATCTGTAAGTACTTCAAATTGATGTCTCCTATGATATGGAAAACCCAAGTAAGTTAGTATTTAGTCAAAAAAAGTGTTGGCTCTGCGACGCACATGATAAAGTGGTTTGGCTGATCTCAGGGGAGGTTCATTTCCAACAACGGACGCTTAAAGGCTGCAGCTCCTGACAATGTTTGGACCCTTTCTTATTTTCATATTGAGGTGTTGAGTAATCCTTCCTTATTGGGAGATTGTTCTGTTAAAGAAGGTAGTAAGTCTGTCATTCTCAACGAAATCACCACAGTTCCGTACCATTTTTTCAAAATTGACCCCAACATACCTATTAGTTTGTTTTTTTTTTCGAAATTACGGGAGTGTTGGGCCTGCTTCATAGTTGAAAGTGTTGTGTTTTGTTTTTTGAATTAAAAAAAAATCTTTGTTTTACACAGAATAAGATATCATTATACTTTGTGGATTTTTCTTGTTGGTGTCTCCAGTTATTCACCATGTAACCGGATGGTGGATTCAAAACAAAACAACGATATCAACTTGGCTCTCCAGCATTGTTGGACAAGCATCACTTCCTCTTAAGCTATGATTTTGATATATACCTTACATCATACTGCAATTGGTTTGTTATTTCATAAAGGGTGTTATTATAATGTATTGTATATGAATATTATCTTATACTTCACATCATTTAATATTTTGGAAACCCAGTGTTTACTTACGTAGGTTATCCCAAAACCGTATTTGACGACGGAGAATCAATGAAATTAACAGCAGACGCGACTCGTTGCTCGTTTCACTTCTACTGAGTGTTCAGCCATGTTGAGTTGATTTTAATATTTCAATTTAATGATAAGCTTTATTTTATCATTTATAAGGTAGTGGTCTCCTCTTCCGTTCGCTACAATCATTTCGAATAGGGGAGGGTACAACTTCATTCCAAATTCAGATGAGTCCAAACTTATACAGGACTCCAGAATGAACCCACACTTTTTGAAGAAACAAAACAGAACATTATTAATTCAATGAAAAATTTAGGAATGTTCCTGTGACTCTAATTAACTCCATGGGTATCCTGGATGTATACCAAGCCTGACTTTGAGATTATCGAACTATAAGTAGGAACATTATAAAATGTACTGACAAGGTGACCACATGCACATTTACAAGGTTCGAGGTAGAAAGATATGACCTGTGATGCTAACACAAGATTAGAAGAGTTTTATAATTCAAAAAAAAAAACACATTGAAAGACGTAGTTTTTAGAAGATGTCCAACAGAGTACTTATACAAATTCGTAAGATTGTAGACAACATTGTGAGTTCGGTCTCGCTGACACAACAAAACAGCAGAATAGAAAAAAAGAAAAAAAAAAAACCCTCGCCACTGGGCTAATTCTTAGGTCGGCTCGGTGATCGAGTCTACGCTGATCCAACAGTTTATCTGAAAAAATCAGATCTTCGATAACTGTAATACACCGTTTCTTGCTGCGGGAATCACGAGGCTAAATATACAGTATCTTTGTGCTGCAATGGTTTCTCTTTGGGGTTTGAAGATATCTCTCTTATGCATACTGAATTCTTTTTGATCAGAAGATAAAAGACTTAACAAAGACGGGAAAATAATCATGCAAGCACACAAAACTCAAACAAAATTAGCAGGAATAAAAAAAATGCCAAGAAACTGAAGATTATAGCTGTTAGCGACACTCTATGGAAGGTTATCAATAATTGAGTCCCCTCCACGTAGACATAAATGAATTAGGATGTGATTATTGCACGAGAAACTGTCTGTCCTATTAAATTAAACACATATTACAGAAGCATTGATCAATATGTTATTTAGAAGTGAGTGAGTGTATGAGTTGATATCAAGTGCGTGCGTGCATAAATATATGTAAGAGTGTTATTAGACAGGGTAAAAGCTACTGGAATCTGGAACAAGTACGACTTTTCACCATAAGAAATCGATTGTAAGAATCACTGAAGGCATCTGATGAATTGCTAGGCTTCAAAAATACTAAACGTATACACTCAAATAAGTACACGTCATGAAGGAGAAGTTACTTTCACACCAATCAGTGAACTACAATAACGAGAGTCTACTTCTCTTGAAGAGGACAGTCGGAGGGCATTAGTTTGAGTACTGACTATATCAAATAAAATTCGTAAATGATCGCTTTAAAATGCTACACACACACACATATATATATATACGTATATATATATATGCGAGACATATAAAACGTTGCTTTGTGTGTCATATATATATATATATATATATATATATATATATCCAATAGATTTGTGAGCAATACAATTCGCGAGTCTGTGTGCAAACGACAGACAAGGAACTACTTAGAGGCAGACAGTAGGAACCTTGTGTCAGTGTACATATATTTTTGGGCGTAGTATATTCCATAAATGTTTTCTCCGTGTTTACTTGTGTGCGCTTGTGTACACTTGCATTTCTATGTGTATACGTATATATAAGAGTTTATCTATATATATATATCTGGCATGTAAGTAATATGTGCGATGGCAAACAAACACGTACACTCATAAATAAAATCTATAAGTATATTTACCCGGTGAATACCAACATTTCGCGCCTGAGGCACTTTTCAGCAATTCCAGCAATAACATTCATAAGAATATATATATATATATATATATATATATATACACTCTTGAGAGAATGTTACATGTGCAAAAATTAGTTATCTGATAATTTATTGGTCAGGTCAATTGCCAAACACATTTTCATCACCATCGGAGTAATAATAAATCCACTTTGTTTTATATAACTGATCGTCCATCCATCCATCTATCTATAGTACAATTTCTATGTCTGCATTTTTCATATGTACGGATTCATCAAATATCAAAATGAAGAGTTGTCTTCAAAGAAAAGTTGATCATGTTCACATTTATCTAAAAGCATGAGAAGATAAAACGTTTGGCTTAGAGACAAGTCACACTGAAAGTACAGGTTCTCGTCTTATTAGCCAACTCAAGCAGCGTTAACTCCAGTCTGTACTTACAAGATGACAACTAAAGAACACCAGATTCTCTGGCCATGTCTCAGAGCACAGAAAGCTTAGTAAATACATTTTTTTCCAAATATTCCCCTCAGGTTACTGCTCAACTACAGGTTTGGGAACTTGATTACGGTAAATTCACAAAGACAGAAAAATGTATTTCAAATTTTTGAACTGAGGGATCGCTTGCTTTAAATTCCACTCTGGTACATCGGTTTTGAAACAAATTTGTGTAGAAGATTAGATCAACTTCGAAATTGCCAATAAATCTCCATCCCACATAATTATTCCACACCAATTAATTTGCCCCTATTCTTTCCTTAATAGGCCAGGCAAACTTTCATAATTTCGAACCAGAATATTTTGATAAAATTACATTTGATTATCTATAAATCATTTAAAACCTTACTAAATAAGTGGGGAGAATCAGCCTACCTTAAAAATCACAGCTCTTAACTTAAATGTGTACACACGGATCTGCAACTATGTATTTCCCAAGTTGGTTTGTCTTCTAGAATGATTTCAATGTGTCAAGCTAAAGCACATTGTGCAATCTATTGCTTTAGTTCTCATCCGACATCTTCTGAGTATTAAAACTCAACGGGATTTTCAACTGCATATCGCTGCTACTCATTTACTCTACAATCGTATGAACTCATTACCACTTTAGCTGATCGAGCAGCTTTTTCTTTTTTTTGTTTAATGAAATACCGATATTCCGTTTGGTATATCGAACAGTGTCGGGTCTTCAGAAGGCAGCTTCTGGGATACAGGTAAAACCGTGAAAAGGGACAGAGAACCAAAAATCATGATGTGAAACGGTAGATGTACTTCGTCATACATCCCTGCTGGAGCTACGAAGCCAATACGAAACATAGACATATAAATCTGTTATTCTTTGCGTTGACAGAGAGGTTTTTTTTAAATAAGAAATAATATAGGGGTGAACAGCGTTGTATATAGAGAGATTCGTGTATTTTAAGCTTAGTCCTGAACAGATCTATTTCTGTTCCCGTCAACGGGACCCCCCTCTCTCTTTCTCTGAGCAAATAGGTTCTCCTATCTCCCCTCATTCAGTTTGAATTTACTCTCACACATAGCCACGACCAGAACATGTTCTCTACTATTTTCTTGAAATATTCAAAACGACGCTTCATTTTGTAACATTGCACACATGGTCACTTATTCATAGCAGTATTATTATATTCTATATACATTTTTGTAGATATGTAAGATTTGTCAGTTTGGGTCAGTCGGTAAGAGAGTAGCCTACCGATCACAGTAAGGGAATTTTTATTTTACATGTTTGGTTGACATGATGGGAGAGACTAACAGTGAAGATTTTACTCCCATGAATTGGGTAAGTATTGTTGTTTTTGTTGGTACTATAGGAAAACAAAGTCAACTCCTGATTTGGACTTTAGTCTGGCAACAAACAGCAACGTTCAACTGATTTCACTGATGCGTCCGCCCATGTTTGCTCTACTTCAATGTATTACAGATAGATAAGTATGTAATATAAGATGCTCAGTATGTTTCTCTTGGGAAAATTTCATGGTTATATTGTAAATACGCGGCGTTCGCGCACAGATTGATATAATTAAGTTCATTCATATCTTTCCTATAATAATAAACGCAAAGTTTTACATTTGAAATAATAAGCTGGTTTTTATTTCCCAGAAATGATATTTGAAATTCTAACACTAATTATCATTTAAGTAAGGGACAGTCATTTCAGGATTAAAATAACCTATCTATTTCAATTGCAGGGAAAAATAGAAACAGGTCTGGTTAGTCACTTGATAGAAACCGTCACTTGACCAATGTTATTTGGCAGCATGTCGTTCGTGGTGGCAGTTAGCACAGAAAAGTCTAAAATTAAAAAAAAAAAAAAACAACCCCCCCCCGCCCGAAAAAAACAAGCGAAACCTCACCAGACACTAACTAGGGATCAATTTAATATAAACTTGCTTTGCAAATTGAACCTTTCAATGAAGAAAAATATCTCGGGCGGTAATTTGAAATAAGAAAGGAAAAAAAAATTCTTGATATGATGAGAAGTAAATGAATTTGTCTCCCACGTGCTTCATTGCTGTGGCCCGTAAGCGTGATACATTCATAGACAGCCAGCTAGACAGCCGGCCAGCCAGACGAACTTAAAAACTGAGGAGAGAGACTAGGTGACAGTTTTGCTTGATTGTTTCTAACAACAGTTCTCTCACAGCTGGGTCCGACTACCACTAATCAAGGATATGAAAATGAAAAATGATATTCATCCCTTTCTCGCGTTGGCTCACTTTCAGTAACATCACAAAGGGAATTCTCTAACAGCAGTTAAGTTGGCAATGTCAACGAGTGAAGTAACGAAATAACCTACTGACTGTTTTCCTAAGAAATGCTACATTGAGATGTTAGTACAAACACCCGATCTTTTACTGCATCAAGCTCACACAATTCTGAACAAGAAAAAGATTTACCTTTCTCAAATGGATTCCCTTATTCTAGATTTTAATCAAAACGTTTTCTCTTTCTCCTCTCATTCTTATGGTTATCGTCACTTTCGACAATATCTACTAAAATTAGCTAAGCACAACATGACATCAAACGTGTTTTGCCACTCATCCTCGTGAGGAATAAACCTTCAAAATCCTGGCTTTTAACTGAGCTCGAACACTGACCGCTGATGGAGCTCTTAGATGGTGTTGAAAATAGATCGTTGGAATTGCCGTGAGTATGTGCTTGGAAAGTTTCCAGGTGAGCACATATTTGGCGATGATTGTATCTGATTGCTGAAGGCTAGTTAACACTGACAGGTATAAAGCTAATGGGATCCCAAATATGTTTAGGCGGGAGACCGACATGATAAGCTTCAATACACACCGGAGTACAACGTTTTAGCGGTCACACACATGTGCACATACATAAGGCTATACAAGTTATTTTTTCTGAAAACGACGCTTTTCGTATTGATTCATGTTTTGAAATAAAGCGTTTTCCTAGATGACACTTAATACATTAAAGTTTAAATTATATTTTCTATGCATCGTGTTTGCATTTTATTCGAGAAAGTGGGCAACATCTGTTGTTCACGACGTCTTCCACTGCCCTTGTTCCCTGTCGTATCATAACCCCTGCAAGGTACCAACGAGATTTCATAAGTACTTCTAGAATTTCGGCACACATCGACAGCACATAACTCAACAAAAGAATCAACATTGTTCAGACCTTATAACTACTTCCACAGTCCGAAACATCATCAAGCACGATACCCAACTGAAGAAGACCAGAGGCTACAGCAGCTAGAACGTTGTGAGCAGATGAACGAAGATGAAGACAACAATCGTAAAACATTTATTCATGATAACTATTCCTCATCTTAGAGATTTGAACAGAAGGAATGGAAAATGTCCAATTTGTTGCTGTGTTTACCTAGACGCCTTTTTGACAACGAACAGCTACCAATTCCATCAAGCAAGCCGGACTGCTCGAAGTGATTCTTCTTTGGAATGGTGGATTAGATCTTTTTTTTATTTTAAGGTATTGATCCTCACCTTTTCGAGATGTATAAATTTATTTTTCATAGTCAAAAAAACACAATGTACCAATTAACCCTCTTCAATTCTTGTTAGCCAGCCAATCAAATCAGAGCCTCAGCCAAGTTGAAGGCAATAACAATATCAGATTTCAGCAATATATATATATATACATATATATATATATATATTAAAGAGAGAGAGATAGAGAGAGAGAGAGAGAGAGAGAGAGAGAGAAGATGAATTTGGAAAGTATCAGTAATCTAATTCAGTGACAGAAGCAAGGCAATTTACATTTGATTTTGTTTATTATTCAAGCTGAATACGTGTAAGATACCGGGATCAAAATTTGACCCCCTTTTTATTCCCGGAGAATTAATCAAAAAAGAATTTTAAATTGGCGAATTACACTAATTCAATCATAGAAAATCCGATACCCCTTAAGGACATTTTTTATACTTCAAAAAGCTCGATGAAATAATACTTAAATAAGAAATTCATTAAGATAGGGAAATCATGCCGAATATAAGATTTCTGTCCTTGCCTAGAGTTGAGCAGCTTTATTCTGCCTTTCTTTCTTTGTTTCATTCAATACTGTCCCCTTTTTTTCATTCTGAAAACTTCGGGGTAGGAATTCATTGAAAACAATGCATTCATTCTAATTGAAAGTCGTTGAGCTTTACAGTTGAAATTGGGATTGGGATTAGAATTCGAATTTGAGAAGAAAATATACCAAATAATTGAAGAGAAATTTTCCAAGAAGGAAGAAAAAAAAGGCAAGTTGGTTTATTTACAACCACGCAAGTAGACTAGTTTTTTTTATATATCCTGATCATTGGCAAAAGAGCAAAATTCGAGAAATGCAAACTGCTCTCCATACCTCACCTCTAATATATGTCTCAAACCAAAGCCATTCTTTGGTCCTCAGATAGGAAGGTTGGGAGTTAAAGAGTGAGAAAGAGGGAATGAGAGGTGAGAGGGAAAGGAACAGAGAGGTGAAACGGAGAAAGAAGATGAGTGAAGGGAAAGAGTGAAGGAAAGAATAGTTTAGAAAGAGGGATATATATATATATATATATATATATATATATATATATAGAGAGAGAGAGAGAGAGAGAGAGGCAAAATTGAAATGTAATATAGAATGTCGAGAGAGAAACAGAGGAGAAGAATGAGAGAAAAGAGGAAGAGGGCTAAAAGAGTAAGAGGAGAGAGAATAGAGAAAGAGAAAGAAGGGAGAAGGATAGATAAAGGCATCCCGACAGTTTCACGCAAAGGTAGTCCCCTCGAAAACTGCAGATAGAATAATGAGATGCAAAAAAATTACTATTTTAGTAGAATAAAAAACAAACAAAAAACAAAGAAACAACTAGTCCTTCAATTTGATAACTCATAGTTCGTAGAAAAAAATGGCCATGTTGCAAGAATGGCGGGCAACTGATAGACATCACGACTCAAGACATGGATCCCCCGAGATCACATGCGAAACCAAGGCCGGCAGAATATTAGATGGAGACTTAAGCCAGAAAAATTATTGGCTCCGTGACGCCGATGATAGAGAAGTGTGGTGAATCCTAGGGAAGGTCTATGTCCAACGACGGATATTGAAAGATTGATGATGATGATGATGATGATGATGATGATGATGTAGTTAGGATGGTTTATTACATAAATTGTCTCTTCAGTTTGTAGCTACTGACTCCAGTTGATCCACTCCTTGATTTCTATAATAGTTAAGTATCGAATCACCGTATCTCCCGAGTGGGCTACAGTTTCTTCTCTCTTCGTCCCTCTGTCGATCTGACTCTGGCTTCTCTTTGTCACATTTTTGGGTTACAACTTTGAAATTAGTACACCACCAACTACCATCAAAAACATTTTTTTTTCCTTTCTTTCTAAAAAGTGCTTTTTTGGGTCTCTTTGATTATTTTTGAATATCAATAACTAAATCTTGGACTGGTATTTTTTTTAATTGATAATATCAGATGAAAGATCATTTTTTTTAGAAAATATTCAAGATAATTAGTTTTTGTTCACGTGCTGGCTATGGTGATTCATTGCACCTTCCTTATGAGTTCAACCTTCCTGAATGAGTTAAAAAATAATGTATGGAGTTGAAACAATTTATCATAATAATTTTAATTATTTTTGAGTTGGCATTTACGGTTAGTTATAGAGGCAGCACACACCATCTTTCTGTCTCTAGTACTTTGCAGTATCCTTTACCCCCTAACATCCCAAACTTTGACAGCTCGGCCTGATATACAATCAGAATTATTTTTGATAAATCAATGGTAATTGCCCCTTTGTTTTACGTCATTTCGGCTAACGAAAGTTTTCAGGGGAATTTCTACTTTCGCATAGTGAGAGAAACCTATATATAGGTCTTAAGATGCATAGATAGATACGTGTTCTTGAAAACCATGTATGAGAAAGACGAGAAGCACGAGTATTAATTTTATCAGCTGGTTTACAGCTTATGATGCTTTTTTTTCTTCAGATTCTTTTCAAGAAGAAGAACTAGAAAGGCTATCATTAGTGTTTAATTTGACTGAATGCCAGAAGCTGCATCTGCTTCTTTGCTATAAATGCTTTCTCATGAGGATCAGGACAGGGGGGATAACTCCAATTCTTCTTTTCAATACATCTCACGTAATTAATGCAATTAATTAATATGTCAAATAGCGTTTCGGTTCCCTCGGGAAAACAGAGGGAAATTTCGTCTTTCGATGAGTCAGGCGCCGGAGCTGAGAAAATTGTTGCTCTATCAACAGTTTAAGCAGGTTAATTATAACAACGAGCGTAACGATTGTAATAATCCAAACATGGTGTCAGATAACTAATGAAAGGATATCGTAGCAGTTATGAACACAGTTTTTGTTACTGTAGACTCTTTGCTGAACATAGGGATGCATTGTGGGATCTGTTGTGAGTAGGATTTTTACAGGGTAGGAAGCCATGGCCACCGACGCAATTTAGTAGGATCTAAACAAAACATTGTCATTAGAGAAAGGTTTATAGTCGGGATGGCGTAGGCACATGGGGAGTAAAAACGTACACTCTAGACTGGAACCAAAAAATTATTTGTTTTCGAAGAAAATTCAAGATGGAAAGTCTTTGGGTGGTACACAATTTTGAAATCACTGATATTAGCAGATACAATTAAACTTGATTAATTACTCTATAAACATAATTATTTCGGATTTTGAGAACTCTGTAGGACTTTTAGGGATGAAAGAGTAGAGATGGACCCAAATATTAATTAATGGGTCGGAGAGGTTCCAATAGGAGCTGGATGGGTTGTTTTCCAAAATCATGTTACGGGGGGCAGGGGCACTTAAGAGTAGCGTTACGCCTAAGATGGCTCCGACTGCCCTATTATTTTCGAGAGTAAAAGTTCCAGAACTTGCAGAAATTTTCTCGTGAGCAAAAGATTGATGTCTTTATCTTTCTATCTCTTTATGTACATCCGTCTTTCTCTATCTATCTATCTCTACCGTATTTAGTAGCATGTTGGACACAGGGGATAATCAAGACATCTTTCTTTTAGCAGTCTTTCTTATGCTCCCAATAATAATAATGAAAAAATAATCCGAAGACAGTATTTTTTTTTAGTCATTTGGCCTTTATATAGTTCTAATGGATTTGAATAATCTCGTAACATAAGAAAAAAAAAAACGGAAATCATATATAAATTTCGTGACGCTGCTGCCTACCATCGTTGTTCGATGGGAGGATGATCCTCTTTCTCTGGTTTGACCCCCTCCCCCATGCACATACACGATATGGCCTTACTGACCTTTTACATTCGATCCGAGAACCATTTTAGCAATCTTCGCTTAAACGTAAAACATGCAAATGGTTCATATTTCTTCGATTTTCAGCATTCGTTTTGCGTGTCCATTAAAAGATATTTCTGTCCGTCCCCATCCATCCTAAAGACTTCCATTTTGTTTAGCTCTGTGGAATCCGATCCCCTGCCCCTGACATATATTTACAACCGTTATGCACGCGCCCTTTCCTCTTCCTATATGAGCTAGAAGTAGACATGGTCAAGCAGCATAGCATAAAAAATGTACATCGCTTAGTGGCTTATTTAAATATACGAGAGTGGATCAATAATTTCTGAGCCTGATACAGTTACTAACATAATTTTGATCAGAAACCTCTGCTGTATAATGTTCGATATATATGATCGATATTCACCTCTGAATAATATTCTCTACTACTGGTTCCAGTTTAGGAAATATTCATATTAGAAATTGACAATCAGGAGTTGAAGAAACGCACACCAAGTGAGGGTTTCATTTTACGTTATACGTATCATAAATATTGATCACCCTCTTTATAGCCAACTCACTCTCGTCCTCTAAAAAAGTTATTTTCTTTTTTTAAATCAGAAACGAAAAAGGTTTCCAAGAAACTTAGGTCAGACTCAGTTTGAGAAGTCTATTCTGGTTATGAAAATGAGTTTTTATAATGATTTTGTTAATTTTGATTTAAATCTTGGAGAAATAAAAATAGAGTTAACCAGAGACAGTTCAGCAGAAACATTATTTTAAAGAATTACAAATATTTGAACAATACATATCTTAGGTAACTAGTTTCATGCAACTTTCTAAGCAATTTGGAAAACTGATTATGCCTTATTGTTTCATACGGTGAAGACAACTTTTTCTTATACAAAACTATATGAGTCTAAAAGCTGGGAAGAATTATTTCTTTCCGTCATAATTCTATCCAACCATTCGACTTGTGAGTGGTATAAACAATTATCCTTATTTATATGAGTTCTGTGTCCCCTTTCGTCACATTCAGCTTTTCTTCAAACGTGTTCACAGGAAAACTCTTTTTATATAAAAAACTGAATGGATAAGTTAGTTAATGCATTAGTTTTTTAACGTGGTCTTCTTGTAGGAACTACGGTTTCATGAGGTGGAAGCAAATACATTTATTTCCTCAGATATTTCTTTTTCTATTTAATATACAATGTTTTATATATACCACCCTTGAATTTTTTGTGCACACTGTATTTGTCATAAGTGTTTGCACGCACAAATATTTTGCTTCTAATCGCTTGGTTTTGAGAGTTGAAAACAGGAACATCACACAAGAAAATCTAATTCTATTCCAATCAAGGCATGCATTCAGTTAACATCTATGAACGGTACTTTTTATTTAAACGAAGCATTGTTTATATGGAATGTACAAAATCTGGTTTTTATTGCCTAAGATTACAGGGGCCAATAGGAATTTTGAGCAAGGGGATGCAATTTACCTCACAAGTCTGCCAACTCTCCCTAATAGCAATTTTACTTAGCCTTTTCTCTCTCCTTGGTCGATCCTGAACAAGATATCAGAAGGATAGACAAGGAACCCTTTTTTTATGTAACAATTTGATTCTATTGTGATAAACGTTTCCCCAGAAATTTAGCATTCAGATGAACAAAAAACGACTAAATGCTTACCTTGTTCTATCAATAGCAATGAATTTTGGTTCTTATTAAGTGATGTTCATGGTTTTAACTTTCAAGCCTATACAATCAGGAGCAGAATGTACATTTGTTTAAATACTTATGACAAGCACTGTATGGAGTTTTGAGCATGAATATTACTGATATCATTTCGCAGACTATTCACTAGAGTAGTAAGTTAAAGCTTCATTCTGTCACCCACTTCTTTGGCCTTGTACCAGAATAAGCTCTGGTCTCATGCCAGAATAAACTCCTTCTGTGTTTAGCAAGGAAGTCTTGCAATTCTGTTGTAGCGTGTTTGATCCTCCTTATACTCTTCACTATTATACCTTCGTGTTAGGATGGGTTAGGTTTAGCAAATATTTTCTACTTATAGATATAAATATACATCTATACATAAAGGGCTAAAGAAGACGGACGAACTCTTAGTTTTCAAAGAGTCATTTAACAAACTCTGTAAAATATTTACGATGACTCTAAATATTTCCATTAAGATAAGTCCCCGGAGAAATTAAATCAGCTGAAATTTAATTCGCTTGAATGTTAGACCACAAGAAAGCATTGAACAAATAGAGAGATCACATTGCTTTCAAGGAAGTCGTAAGACCGAGTAATGAAAGCCGTGTACTCGACTTAATGACCAAACAAGACTTTTGTCTGTGTATTGGAAGAAAGCACTCCGGCTCTCCTTATGCGATTTGATTCGTGCATAAAGGAGGTTAAATATTATCCTACGTCTACCTTGCAGTTTCTCTGGCTCTATCTGATTTACTATTTAGTTTGGTACTCGTGCGTGTCTGGTAATCTATTAGTGGTTGCTTTATAGCCTACGACACAGCGGTTGTCATGAATATCAATGAATAGTGATTCTGATTGCTTGGCCCGACAAATTGAGCAAAAAGTTTTCGATACTTTAACGTGTAGACAGATTTCACCAGGATAGAATTGAACTTTTGATAAAAACAACCAAAACTTGTAACCTATTGATTCAATTGTGATAATCTTTGTGTTATTGATAAGGACAAAGATTGTAAAAAAACAACAAAAAACTCATCTAAAAATGATTTGTACAGTTGATATAAAGCCGGAGCTTGAATGTTTGCAAACATTCACAAACCGGTTAACCATAATAATTTTCATTTGGGAACTTCAGCCCATTTAACCCACAAATTTTGAAACTTCACAGAATCAGCCAATTCCACTAAATAGGTATATTTTGTGGAAAAAACATCTTGTGGACATATTTTTCACGTCAACCAGCCCCCTTCTTTTAATTTCATGAAATCTCAAAAAATATCTTTTGGATTTCGAAAATATTTCTATAAAGATAATTCCCCAAAGAAATTAAATCTATTGAAACTTTATTTGAAAGGGGAGACTAATCTTTTGAAAATTGTCCCCGAATAAAAAAAAAAATGTTATGAAACAAAAATATATTTTTGTAATGTTTTTTTTGCTACTTTTTAACAAAACACAGGGTAGACAAAAACATTTCAGCTGGAAAGTTTTTTTTATGGCTTTAAAAAAATTTTCAATTGAAATAAAGGTGTGCTAATGTCACTTGCACGCCTTTGAAACATTGTTATTACAGAAGAACCACGTTTTAACTAAGGATGAATACAAATTTCTACAAAATTTGATTAGATAGTTAAGAAAATAATGATTTTAATTACGTTTTGTTTGATCACATACGATGCATTTCACCCAGTATGGAAGCGAGTAATTCAGAAATTTGGATTACTCTCTTTGGATTTATCAGTAAGTGTTAAAAGACAAACTGAAAATTTGATTACGTGTTGATATTTCTTGTCACCCTCTTAAAAAATTCCAATTTAAAACAAACACGCCCTGACAGGGAAGATGGTATCGGGAAAGCAAAACTCGGTCACTTGACCTTCGCGCTGTATTTACTTGTAAACGACAACCCTTGTAAAAGTATGTATTTTCTGTTGAAAGTAAGCGATATTTTTTTCCATAATTCAGTCAATTAATTGATAAATAGACAATTTTCGGTGGATCAAATTTTTCAGGTGCCAATTCTATCTTGAAAAGTGTCTGAAATCGACTTCATTTTTTCTGATAACACAATTTTAGTGAAATCGATGTATTTTTTAGCCATCAACGTGAACACAGTTTTAATTCACTCAAAAATCAACCGTAAGTAAGAAAAAGTTTTTTTTCCTTTTTTTCGGATTAACTTTACACTATTTTCTTGCAATTATAACCGAAATCAAACTTTTAAGGAGAAGTTTGATCACTGCATTTCGTTTTGATAGAGTGTTAAAGAAAGTGTATGATAGATCCTAAGAAAGTCTGTCTGTCTGGTTATGTGTGTATCACGCGACGGGACGCACACATTGAGCTAGATGGCTGTAAATTCAATCATTCATTCAAAGGAAAACACTTTTATTTCATTTTTTGAAAATCCCTTCTCCTTAAATAGGTTTTGTTTATTTCTTTTTTGAAAATTCACTTTATTCGTGATCACTCTCCAACAGAAGGTGAAAAAAGTAACATTCATTGATCACCCTTTTTCAATTTTTTTGATAAACCCAAACACGAGATGCCACCGAAAGACATTGGTCATATGACTGTTTTTATCAAGCGACCAAACTAGACCTGTTTTAAACATGATCATAGTTGATTATTGATAAAAATATACTTTTGGAGGAATTGAAAACTGGGAAAAAATTATCATCGCTAGATTCAAAGGTAATTACAAGACTTAACAAAATCTTTTTTTAAGCTGAATTGGGAATTCGATAGAATGTATAATGACGATGAAAAGGTTATTTCGTCAACTCATCTGTCTTCTAGTGAAGCATTTGTCATCATTTGTAATTGTGGACTTATTTTTGCTGTCTGATTTAAAGAAGAAGTTGTACCTATAATTGTCTTAAGTTGTCCAAAATTCTTAATGAAGCATTTTTTTTAATGATTTTTCTCCCATTTTATTTTATTGCAGTGCACAAGTGGACCAATTTCCATGTAACTCAAACATATTGAGGACAAAGACACATAGATCAAAATTGGAAACGCAGACCTGAAGAAATTTGACCACTACATCTACCTAAAACAACAAATCTCCATGAAATCCTCAAAAGAAGAGGAATCATACAAACAATCTCTCCAAATTAGCCTTTGCATGAGCTTAGGCAACACAAATGTCATGTAAAACAAACATGTTGGGGACGAAGACGCTAAGATTGTAATCGAAAATACAGAGTTGGAGAAAGTAAACCGCTACATCTATCTAGGATAGAAAGTCTACATGACACCCTCAAAAGAAGAAGCTCATTAGATTGGCAGGTTTTTGATAAAGCAAGCTAAACCCTCGAAGAAAAGACATTCCCCTTACGTTTGAAAAAGAGGGTCTACAAGCAATGTATCCTCCCGATAGTCCCCCATGGCGTTAGAACACGGAACGTAACCAAGAAACTGACTTTCAAACAATTCGATACAACGTTCAAAGGAGTCTTGCTCAGTATCACATGAAGAGATAGCAAGACAACTCATTCCATTAGAAAACAAATTTGGCGAATTCTGAGGAAGGTCCGTGTTCAACGGCAGATTTTAAAAGTCTACTGCAGCTGTAGATGATGACAATAAAGTAATCTGAAATAATAAAAACTGCAGCCGACGACAAGATTTGAACTTGCATTTCCTATATTTGAGGACCAGTCAGACGACTATTTGGCCAAAGACACACATCAGCCGCAAAATTTAAATATTGTCTTGGTGTTACATTTTCTTTATCAGATTTTCTTATCTTCAAACTTTGCAGGCACATTATAAGTTTTGTTCTTGACTTTTTTTATGAATATATATTATCCTGTGGACACTTGCTCTCTCTCTCTCCATCTATCTATCTCTCTCCCTCCTTTCTTCCCCTGTCTCTCTCTCTCTCTCTATATATATATATATATATATTTATATATATATGTATATAGTATTGCATGGATATAAGGAGAATAGTCGTGTTTAAATCACGTTTTTATGCTAACATTTCGCCTTCTGGCTTTGTCAAAAAAGTAATTTTAAATAAAACAATACTGAAAAGAATTTTTTTAATGGAAATCATATCACATATTTTCATACTGCGTAAGCACAAATATTAATTATTTCAAATTTGGCAGAAACTACAAAACGAAAAATGGATACATCTATTAAATTAGAATTGGAAAGGATATGTGGTGTTATTCTTGGATAATGGCTACGAAAGTGGTTCAGCCTATTTCAAATTGATTATGATCATATTAGCTGATTATTAACATAATGTTTCAGAATCGATTTGGATAGGTTGAGGGTCAAGTTGAAAAATCCAGGTCTTTGTTCGATTGTTCTACTTTCTAATATTAATGCAGATTCAATGGGATTTGTTCTATTCGATTCTTTCCAGATCAATTGCGCTTTTCTCAGGTTGAAATTATGACCCTTTTTGTTCCGATCAATGACAATAAAATCGTCATATATATATATATATATATATATATATATATATATATATATATATATATATATATATATATGCGATGTATATATATATGTATACGATGTATATATATATATATATATATATATATGCGATGTTGGACAAATAAGTGAATGGTTTGACATGTAATTCTATCTGAATTTTGATCTGAAATTCTCGCTGTATAATGTTCAGTTTATGTGATTGATATTAACCACTGAATCAAATCCATTGACAAAGGATGAGATAATGTCGAAAAAATGGTCTAAAATAAGTGCTTTCTTCATCATCAGGCTGTGCCTATATTGATATATCAACGTAAATATCTACGTGGGAGGCCATGCGTGTCTACTGACTTTTTTCCAGGTAGGTGCAAAGGTACATATTTCCAGTGGGGATGCAGAACATATATTTGTAATCCATATCTCAGCGGCAACCCTGTTGCCAGCGAAAAACATCTTTTTATTTAGGTACATTAGGTTTGGATTACATAAAACAATTGTAGGGTACCCTTATCCTTTGTTGGTCATAAGGTTCTGACTTTCAAACCTCCTCTAGCCCCGAATGAGTAGGCCTGATCCAAGATTGGGGGTAAACATCCAGTGCCTCTCTCCTGGCGGACGCCTACAGTCTGAATATATAGATGCGTGTCGCTCTGTGGGTTATAGGCTTGTACGTGAGCTTGGTATATTTGATTCTGTGCTGGTTTAATGAAGATCGTTCATCATATAAACATTTCAACTTTCTTGTAGGTGTAAAAGATAAGAATTGCAAATGCACAGATTATTACGTAATAAACTAAATCATGATCATAAGAACTTTTTTCTAGAATATGATCCGAATTACACATATTCAAACTTCGATTACAAAATCAATGAGTGAACTCTGATTTGATTCGATTCTTCATCACTCGAACAAAAATAAACTCTAAATGGATGGTGTTTGGAAACATACCAATGAATATTTTTGCATGTGGTTAGTGCTTCCAACAAAGCTGGAAGAGGTACATGTTCCACTCCTATCTGCACGCACAATATCTCCAACAGTCAGCAATGAAATTTTGCTAAATATTGACCATGGACTGAATGAGAGAAGTGATCAAATCTTTGAGAGGATCCAGGGATATTTTCACACTTACCTCCTCGTGTATCGTAGCTATAAATAAACTGTTTCACTTCATGAAGTATTTGAACTTCAATCTTCATGTGATAATGGAAATACTTACGGATAGAATGTCAGAAAATATATGCATCAAGTTCTAAAAAAAAATGATGCGTTACGTATCTGAATTAGACGCTTTTTTGGTCGTTCGTCGTCTGTGTAATAGCAGAAATAAGAAAGAAAGAAATGATTTGGTGTCATTAAGGGTGTGACGTCATTGATGCTATCATGTAATACAAGAATATACGAATTCGACATTTTCGTATTAAAAAATGTTTACAATTTTTATTGAAAATAACTCTCAAAATATTTTCTTAACACAATATTTCACAATACAATGAAACAAATAAAAGTTATACCACTTGCTCTTTTTCCTCCTGTTACTATCACCATGGATAGTGAACACATTGTTGAACTTTATGGTTCTTGTTTTCAATTTCATTGACATGAAGTATCGTTTAGCAGGTTACTCGGGCTCAACTTATACGAATGGTGAATTCGATCATCAGTATTAGGCCCGCTATCCTAAACATGAGCCAGACTAAGTAAATGGTAAATGTCTATTCCGAGTGACAAAGTGCTTTGCTTTGGATCAATCCTCGAGAAACCTCTCTCTCTGACCATGACTAATCTCGTAAAATCGATCCTTTGGTTGTATCAGACAAATGGCCTTGTTCCAGTCTTGCTAAAAACGGTGATTTAGCGAATGCTACTTTGTATATCACCCATACCATCCATGTTCGCCACCTCTGCTCCCAAAGACTTGAAAATATTATACGTGACGAGAAAAACGAAAAGTATTAGTCTTTCTATATCTCCAAAATCATCAGCAACACACACAAGCCTTCATTATTTTCTTAGCAATTCTATTAATACTGTCGCTACTATCAGCAATGCTTATTACAGCGGATAACCATCGATTACATTCGTTTCCACGACTTCGGAACTAAGTAATTGGCTTAATGATAAAAATGATAACGAGGTAGGGTTAAGTTAAAAAGTCATATATAATTAGACCTAATTTATTTTTTCCCACTTCGTTTCAAGGTGTTTTATTTTTAAAGACAAAGATATCCGGTTGTCAAAAGAAAGGGAAAAAATAAATTCTAGATTAAAGAAATCTTCATTCATTCTTCTTGTGAATGAGATAGATACTTCTTCCCATAAACATAATTCTTATAAAAGTTTTTTAACGTTTTCTTTTGTCTTGTTTTACTTTTTTGTCAAGGGTTCGCTAGCATTGTTGGTGGTGGTTGTGACAGATGGTGCAAGTGGTATAAAAAGTATCACCGATGATTAAGCTATTTGCGAAGAGTAGGAAAATAGATAAGCTAAAATGTCCAAATTCGAAATGAGAACCAGAAGTCTTGATTCGCCTAATCAAACGGACATGAATACAAAGTAGGAAAGAAAGCGCGGTTTTGAACTTATTTGAAGGTACATCAATAACTAATCAATAGAGAAAGCAAAGGAATATGGTGAATACGTGAAGGTGGAGATACAAGATATAAATTGCATCAGTGGCCACTATTAAAAGTTATGAGACTTTCAGATGGGAAGAGATTATATGAGAAAGATATGAGATTCAAATAATAACTATTATGAAATTCCGGAGAAATAAACTTGGCCGTTCTTCTGCCGTCACATCGGAAGGGAGTTTACTTTCAGTGCATGCAGTTATAGTTTGAATGATACGTTTCATTGGAAATTGTATCTTCTAGAAAACGTTGCCCTCGGCTAACGTTCAGTTAAGACATGCTAAGCAATAAAATAAAGATTTATTTCGATAATCCTTGATTCATTTAATAATAGATATTAACAGGTTATATTCCCAGAATAGAAAGACTCATTTTCTTGCAGTGGGATGCAAGACAATAAATAGATCAACTATTTTGTACAGTTTTGAACTTGTTAGCTACGATATCGGCTCGAATGTCACCTCTTATTCTGCCATACTTCAAAAAATCTCATAACCCAATGTATACAGATGCATCCATATATTTTTATTACAAAAAGAAACAGTTTTCTTCGGGTCACTAAAGTTAAGAAACATCAACCCGGATGGGTGACAGTTTAGAAATACCAGAGATTGTAGAATGTCATTGATGTTGCGCCAGACTATACAAACCTCAGTAAAGTGATCAGATTGTGCTCAAAGCAGTACGGAGCCTTCCGCCGGATCCACAAATGGTTATTGTTCTTATTCCTTTACGCGTCAGATCCAGTTATTCCCATAATGGAATTTCAGAACGCACAATCGGCAGTTTTTCCTTCTCTGGAATGCTGTTTTATTTCTCTACAGAGTCAGTGTGTCAACCTACACTACCTTGCTCAGGAATCGAAATCGTGAATTCCAAGGAAGTAGATCAGATTTAGCAAAACTTTTATCGAATGGGCCATGCCCTGGAATACTCTCAAGCAGTGACTTTTTAATGTGGCACCCTATGTACTTTTTGAAACGTTGACTGTCGAGTGTAGAAGGAATAGACCGATTATCCGGAACGACTTCCAAGGATTGCCTTACTAGTTGGCCCGCTGAAATACATAATATAGTCCAATAATCGATACGAATAACATAATAATAAATCCTGGTTTCAGACTCTTGAAGTAATGGTCGTGAACACTCAGCCAAATTGTTCTCGCTTTAATCCCAAACATTAATCTACGCGAATTATAACCCCAAATACTTCGATCCTGATGCTAATTCTATTACGATCGCTATTATTAGTCTGCCAAATCTTGCAGAATAATTACAGAGGGAAAACATTGGTCATAAATCGCCTTGAAGTTCGCTTTCAATTTCCAACCCTCAACTCCATCCTTTGTTGGTAATTTTAGAGCTTTCGATTTGTCACGCTTCAGTAAGAGGGAATGGGTACCTACTGTAGAGCTATGGTTAGCAAACTAGCCTCATTACTAGCGTAATGAGTTTATTTTTCACTGGGGTCTCTAACTGCAGATGTATGGTAGGTAAGATCGGCCAATTTTACTTTTGTTAATGTAACGAACCTATTCCTCTACATTCTTAAAAATAATATGGCTTTGTTGCAGACTAAAGTAAGCTGAGTACATATTTGACCCAGCCAATATGAGAAACGGCCTTTCTATCACGAACATAACCGATTGCGTGAATAATAGATATAACTATTTCGTAATCAGGGTTATTTTCTTTGTCGTGAATTGAAAGGGTGAAATATTCGAACCAATGTATTTGCAACAAAGTTTTCTTCTCAGCTCATCAACTGGTTAGGTCAAATGAACTTTGAGTTAAAGATAATAATTCGTTTAAAGAAAGAATAATACTAACTTTGACGAATGGATTTCTCTTTTGAAAATCAATAACAGAAAACATTTGGTCAAATTATGTTAATGTCAATTAATCTTAATGTAATAAGTAAACTGTAGAATAAGTCAATAAGTTAATAGTTGGGCAATTCTTGAGTCATTAAATGATCTCAATGTTTTTCAATAGCTCAAGTCGATGCTTTAAAAAAATGTATTCAACATAAAACTCGGTAATTATCAATGACCAATAAAATGGAAAATCTATTTTAAAAGTCTTTAGCGACAATATTTTGTTTTATTTCGCTGCTAAACTATAAAGAGCGTCAACAATAAACATTTCCATTACGCTTCCAAGGTACAAACAGTGTCAACAAAGAAAAACAAATTTCATTCTCCATTTTGGGGCTTGTAATAGGTAGATAAGCGAGAATGAGGAAACTCAAAGTAAAATTTTATCCACTAAATGCAACAACGCAAGAAAACAGTGGCAGACAAAGATCTTTGGGTTCCTGTCTGTATTAAATGTCTGCTGTTCCGTACACGTACACTATTATAGTTTTGATAGAGACAAAGAAAATAACAATAAAACCTCAAGCAATCTTTTTGAATAGCGTGCCGATTTCGCAAAACGATGATAAAGCCCAAACAATGTTTATCCTGCCAAACTTGGTCGAGTTTGAGTAGCCCAAAACATACCCTCACACAAAATGTCTTTCATTTAGAAAATTGACACAAACTCGGTTTATCTCGCCTCTCACGAAGGCAGAAAA
This sequence comes from Thysanoteuthis rhombus, assembly GCA_963457665.1. NCBI lineage: Eukaryota > Metazoa > Mollusca > Cephalopoda > Oegopsida > Thysanoteuthidae > Thysanoteuthis > Thysanoteuthis major. Next base: position 56,738,774 of record OY735212.1, on the reverse strand, counting down.
TGAATATCACATTGAAAAATCAGCCATTGTAATCAAAATATCAGTCTTTGGATTATGGATCAATGTAAGACATTTGACATTTCAAGATACGGCTTATTGACTTGAAAACAGGAAGCGGAATTAAAAACGCTGACCCGATCTAAGGTTAATTAATGGTTTCGCTTCGTTTGACTTCTCAAACGCAGCAAGTTCTATATCCTGATAGACCTAATCAAAAGCGCCGCTCTCCAGTGATGATATTTTTGTTTTTATTACTTTGCCAATGTAATAGACTTCTTGTTTGGGGAATTCACTCAAGAAGAGGCATTTTGTTTGAGTGGTCTGCTCATTTTTGTTACTTTAAAATGATTAGGTAACAAAAAACCAGTGTGAGTTTTATACATCTTTTTCTTTTATCAGCCCTTTAGAAAAAAATCTTTGAATAGAAACGACCCCTAAGCATTTTCAGCTAAATGAAACCTGCACACATCATTTATTTGGGAAAAAAGAAGAAAGAAATCCTCCGCATGAAAACTAAACATCGGATACAACAAACGTGTTGAGGTCAAAGGAACGATGATCAAAATCGAAAATGCAGAGCTGAAGAAAGTAAACCACTACATCAAGCTAAAGCAACGAATTTCAATGAAATTCTAAGGAAAAGAAGAAGAGATCATCAAATAATCACTTTTCGTTGGAATACCCTCGGTAAAACAAACTCAGTCATCAAAGGTAAGAAAACCCCATTAGTCCGAAGA
>OY735212.1:56638037-56733037 GCA_963457665.1 Thysanoteuthis rhombus | reverse complement strand
CATAAACAGCCAGCTAGATCAATCTGAAAATCTTAAAGAAACCTATGCAGGCGGTTATGGTGACGGTATTGGTTGACAATTAAAAGAAAACATTGTAAGCCAGACAGAAATGAATTGTAATTGTAGACACGGTCCAAGTTTGAATACTTGTTTCTCTTGTCTTGTCTTTCCACCATAGACCCTACCAATTTAATGTCTAGATAGAGTTAATAAAATTGACCAAAATGTTATACTTATATTGTAGATGACTGTAATAAATCGAACTTTTGCCATGAATCTCACAGCATTAGCTATTTCATATCGGCCGGATAAGTTTGCTTATTATTTGAAACTCGAGATTCCCTCTGCGTAATTCTTTGACAAAGATGATATTATAAAGACTCCAGAAAGAAAAAAAAAACAACACAAAATATGCTCACTTATCTATTTCGGATTATTATAACTTCTAAAATGGTTTTGCTTATACAGCTCTGCTTACGTATATATATATATATATATATATATATATATATATATATATATATATATATATATATATATATATATATATATGTATACATATATTCGTTTATTTGTTATGCCTATATACTAAAGTAGAACAGGAAACAAAAAAATAATTCCAGATGTCATATAGTGGAATAAACATACCACAATACAAAAAAAAAAAAATCAATTATTTTCAGAGACTTTGCTCCGTCACAAGGGAAAACATTCGGAAAAATTGCTAAGGTAAAAAATGCATATAATTATTAGAACTGCAGATATTTCTGTTCGTAAATGCTCTTTACTGTAACTTCACTAATTTTTGTCTACTTTTTCTTCTGTTTTACTTTTTGTTGCTAACTTTTACTATATTTACTCCTATTAGCGGTAAACAAACAATACGGAGTGGAAAAAATCGGATAAGGATGAAAACAGTCATATGAGTCAAATAGAAGTACTACTGATATTTCAGTTGCAAATCTGCAATAACAAAGACAACAAAAATAAGATGAACGAAAAACCAGAAAAAACATTAATAACGACTATGTTTCATTTTAAAAATCGGATAATTCAAGACTGTTACCACCATTACTACTACAGCTACATAGACAACAAGAATAGATGAAAGAAAAACTGATCCATAATTTATAATGACCATGTTTCAGCAAAGAAAATCGGATAACTCAAGACTAATGCTACTATGTCGACATCAAAAATAAGATGAAAGAGAAACTAGTCTAAAATTAATGACAACATTCCTCTATCTAAGAATTTCATACAATTGTTTACACTTGTTTTGCAGAAAGAGTTCACTTTTGCATGTTATTTTCTCACGATAAAAGCCAACTAACATATTAATCTTGTATCTTTTTGCAGTCAAAAAGACATTAACGAATTTGGGAATCGTCTATTCGATAGTTAAATGTATACGAATGAGGAAACTTGTAAAAATGGATTTTTTTTTACACTTTTGAGAATTTCAATTTCAGAGGTAAGAACAAAAATACAATTTCATGGTTGATATTGATTACACATAAACAGTTCTGGCTAGTCACTTAATAAAAACCGCCTGTTGGGGGTGATAAATGAATAAGTTACTTCTCTTGTCTCTTGTAGGGCAGTGATCAATAGAAAAGTCCAATTTTTTCGAAAAACAAACAGCAGACCAATTTAGCATGAACTTATATCGTAAAAGGACACCAACTAAATACGTATTTATAGGGAATTTTCAGAAAACCCCTTTTTTTTTCGAGACATAATTGGGAGTAAATTTTTAAATATGTTTATATTTTCAGTTTTCTAGCTTCATTGGTGCAGCCTGTGTGTGTGATACAATCAGCAAGACCCATTTAAAAACTGAAGAAACCTATGTTGACAGTTTTTGTTGACAGTTTCCAATATCAAGTTTAAAGATATTTTCTTCCCCCATGAAATTGACGCTTACATCATCAGCACAACTTGTGAATCGGCTTATCTTTCATCAGTACTTTAAAAGATGTCAAACACCCTGATCTTGATCATTCATTTTTTCATATATACGTTGAGTGATAAATAGTTTCCATGGCAGGGGGAATTGCGTTGTGTCTTAACCAAAACGTAAGAAAGCGTTATCAATTTTTCGACTAGTATTTCTTTCACATTGATCCCAGGTACTCCTTACCACATCTCCTTAACCTAATGGGGAGACAGCTGTCGTGTCAAGACGGCTCATTGTGGGAAGAGAGACAGAAGCCTGTTCTATTTTTTCTATACCAATCTGCAGTTTGTATAAGTGATGATCTGAAAGTTGCAATAAAAAGTGACCAAAATAAGGACGAAAGAAATGCTCGTCGATAATCTAATATTATTGACAATACTCCATCTACGGAATTCAAAAAGGCAATTTACTGCTTTTAGTGTGGGTGGGGGGCAGTTTGTAATGTAAATTCATGCTAAGCATTTTTTAGCATTTTTGTTTGATTTTTTAAAATTCAGACTTTTTTCAGTGATCACTGTCCAACAATAGGCGAAAGTAACTTATCCATTGACCACCATTTTTCGAAAGTTTTGATTGATCGCCACCAATGCAGCATGCAGCCGAAAGGTATTCATATGACAGTTTCTATCGTGTGACTAACCAGACCTATTCTTCTTCTTGTTGAAGTTATAATTTCTTTGGTGTTTCTGACCAGATTGCTTCGACAGCGAATGGGACCAATTCGTAGGAGTTTATTGTCTTCTGCTTATATTGACATGTACTTATAGTAAACGATATAGGCTAACAAGAATGGATAGGTGAATAAGTAAATGGAGAAAAAGGTTGTTCAAAATTGTCTGTAGACTACAATTCATTTTGGTGTTACTATTATACATTGATTCTTTTGAGCCAGTTTCATCTTCTTAGTTGCTTTAGGTACGATGTTTCGGTCGACGTACACTGACGGATTCGGTGGACTTCAAGAAATACTGAACTAAATCCTTTCTTATTCCTATATCAGCCATACCAGGTGTTCTTCCTGCGGAAATCTCAGAACTTCTCATCATTCCTTTATAATGCCGACCTACCTCACCGAGACGGTGCATATACCTGTACTAGCACGGATTAAACCCACGACTTCCAGGGATTTGGATAAGCATTGCAGGCGTTTTTATATGATATGTCCCATATGCCACTTAACTGGAGAGTTTTAAAACTTAATTGCCAATCCCCCATCCCGGAAATTCAAGCATGATTGACACGTTGATGATGTAATATTGTTAAGAGATCTTACAGTTAGTGAAGATTTTGATGAGAATTATTCGAAGCTGTGAAGCATTTCTGAACTGCTATAATTATTTTGGTGGATTCTGGGAAAGATGAAAAGTACAAAGGTATACTTTGTTACTACCTATACTTCCACTAAACGCACAGATACTACACCTTGGCCCGTATTTAATCGCTCCCCCACGAGTGTAAGATGTGATAAAAGGTCGATTTAATGTGGGGTTTTGTACAGAAAGATTAAAAACTTGTTAAAATCCCTACAACTGATGTTGTGAAGACGTCAGGGCAAGCCCGACCCTTGCCTCTTGTTGCAATGGTTGCTGCCCCGGGGCTTATTTAACCCTTGAGACTTGACAGGGCTATTTTTTGAGGCTGCAAGACAAAGCCGAGGCCTTTAATGCTTAGCAATATCGAGCCTCAGTATGCCATCTTAGCCACTGTACTACACTTTGTTCCAAGGCAGGAGCACAGAAGAGTCACACTATGATCAAATACTGAACACACATATACTACCCTCTGATCCTTGGCATAGAACTTGGAATGACATTCTGATGCACAGTTATTCTGATCCTGGGCAATGCTGATCCTTACGTGATTAATCTCGTGATCTTTGACGGGTACTGTACTAGTATTGAATGAACACAAAAAAAGAAGGAAAAAAAGGAGAAAGAAGTTCAAACTATGGGATTCCCTCCATTCAAATATATAAACATATATTAGAATCACTCACGGTACTTTTACATTGAAAGCGATACAAATATTCAATTTATGTCAAGCGATTCCAGTCTTTAATTCAAATTTATGAACAATTCTCTAAAGATTAGAACAAGAAAACATTTCAACTGATATTCAGAACTAAAAACCACACATATTTCTCAAGGATGTAAATAAATTCATCATAGTGGGTAGAAAAGACTTTGGGACGTTCCAAAAATCTTGGAAATCGTACCAGAGTAAAAACTCGACGTAATTTCATTACCATTGACGGGAAAGATAAGCACTAATTTTATTTTCCTTCAAGAATTGATAACTTCGAATCGAAGAACCATCTCAACCGTTAACTTAGAAGACCGTTCAAGTGCCCTGCTGAGTGATATCCTCTCATAGATCCGCGAAAATTGCTCGGCTGGGTCCGTCTTCTCCCCCAGTGACAGGTGAAAGGTAACTGGATAACATGCCACCAGAAACAAGCAGTAAACTTCAACAACACTAATTAGAAAAAGTGGAACCGGTCTTTTTAAAGGGGCCCCAGGTCCGAAATCAGAGCTATCCGTTTCCTAGACTAGCAGCTCATTAAGGTTAGAGAGTACAATCTTCCATACCATGTATGTATAGCCGGGGGGAGGAGACAAGGATTGAGATCCCTGTCTGTCATACTATTTAGCCATTGCTGGAAGGAGGAGTGGATTCATACCTTTAGCAAGGATATTTAATACAAAGTACGACTGACTAGGCCAGCATCTGAACTTTCAACGATTCTATTCCCCGTGGTGTTAACTTTTATCCCAACCCCATTCCAATGGTGATAGTTTTGACGGGAATCAGTTATGACTATTCTTGTCTTGTAGGCCGAATGGGACGTTCACCTATGGGAAACTCAGGTTTAGATCTTATAGAACGACTGAGAACGATGCAACACAGAGCACATGCCAACGTGTGAGGTAATCTCACGAGACAGTGATGATAAGTTGTCTTCTCACTCTATGACAACGACTCTGGGCAAAAATTAGCACAAACAAACAAATATCTAAAGCAACATTAACACCTGTTCAGTCACGCCTTAAAGAGAATGCAAACAGACTGGTCGATATGAGAATTCCTCTGAACCAGACGATGTAATAGTTGAGGATGCACCTGTTGACAGAGTCAATCGTAGGGTTCAGAGAAACCAACGAGTATTGAAGAAAAGGTAAAAAAACATCTGAAGAATTTGACCGTGCAGATTTGAAAAAGAAACTTTTTTGTTCCCGGGTAATAAGTGTTTTTCTTTCTGATTGATGCTTTCGAAGTAGAGAAAATGTCAATCATTCTCTTCAAACTTTGTTTTTGTGACCATTTGACAGAGCTTCTTTTCAATTGAACAAAGGGCAATTTGCACATTTTCAATCACATATAGTAAAAAACAAACAACAAAAAACAAACAAACAAATACATATGAATATCCCCACCCTGGCCACAAGAGCAAAGTTTAAAGGGATCAATATTTTTGACAATTTTTACACGTAAGTGACCACAGAATAATATTCGTTACCCTGGACTAAAAATCGCGTTGCACAGTGTTATGAAGCTATCAAAATAGATTTCGCTGAGGTAAAATCATGCTGGATCATTTTTTTGTAACAATACGGCATTTTTGCAGGGACTTTTTTTTTTAAATACATAACTTTGAAAGAAACTTCTAAGACGTTACGTCCGATCATCCTTTAAAACAGCTTGGGTCGTTGAGACCTTAAACCCTAAAAATGAGGATATTTGAATTATTAGAAAAAATTAACCAATGAAATATCAAATAAATAATTTTTGACGGATATATTCTAGTGACACAATAATGTTTCGCATAATCAGTCTATTCTGTCAGTAACGCAAACAATAATTCCTCATTCCTGACAATTCTTTTGTCCTAATGTTCAAAACATCTCTATCAAAATATCATTAGTAATAGAATTACATGATGCATGCAGTGATCGTTATCTGTTAGTAATGCTTGCAATAATTCCTGACCACTGACAATTGCTTTCCTCTGATGCTCAATACATCTCTATAATAAAATCATTCACAAAGAACTTTTAGTATATATAACGACCTTACTTTGTCAGCGTAGCTAACACTGACTCTGAATCACTCACTGAGAGTCCCTTTCTAATCAATATACTACTCACCGAATTTAAACGCTTAAGAATTAAGTGTTTAATCATTATTTCACCCTGTAAACATTTGGTTTGCTATTTCAGGAAAAAAAGGGAGAGAGTACTGAAAAAACCAGTAGTCATTAGGGGAGCCGAAACTTCATCTATATATAACGGGTTTGAATTGATTTGTCACTAGAATATAATTATGGTTCTTGTTTACTGACAGACTGTTTCTGTGTCACCCTGTATGTGATCATTAGAGTGAAAAAAAGTTTCGACGTATTTGTTCGATAGATCCTACTCATGATATCACGGTTCTTACAACCAGCATGGAAATGAAAATGATGATGAAAATCTCAAAGAAAATATACATGACAAAATTCTTACTGAAAAAGTAGGAGAACATGTACCCAAGACATGAAAACACGATCTCACTCACTACTTCCCTCCCAAAACGACGGGAATGAAGGACAGAGAGAAATATTGAAAAAAAACAAAAAAACATAGCATATATCTGTTGAAATAGAAACATATAGCACTCCGAAAATAGAGGGAGATATTTTTGTTTGGGCAACCCGCGCCTGAGCACATGCTCTTTTGAAACGGACACACAAACACAGACGAGGGCAGGTGTGAGACTAACAACACACATGGGCACCTTCTGATATTCACAGATGATGCTGGCATGGACATGTGCTTAACGAATAATACATTCCAGCAAGCGTACACTGACCCTACAAATTACAGTTTAATGACAATAATGGAAATATAAGGTCCAAATGAAGAAAGACAAAATCAAATGTATGGACACAGAAAAAATGGCCGGTATTTTAGAGATTCAACGATCGAGTTCAAATATCTATTAAAGCTTATAATTTCAAAACATATCCCAACCGGGGGAAATTTGAGGTTAATACTGATCCCAAGAAAAATTCAATGAATTGGTCGGTATGTCTTAGACGGATAAGCATGGGCGTATCTTTGATTGAGGGAGGCAAGAGGCTCTATTTTCCCTTAAATTCGATATGGTTTTGCCCTAATTGTTCTGATTTGCCCGTAATTTTGCACCTGTTTGACCGAATTTGAGAAGTCATTTGTCACTTTCCCCTACTTTTAGGATCGTAGGCCAATGCAAACGATGCTCTTCATAACATTAGGGGGGAAAACCCTCGGGAAGGAAGAACTAACTACGCTAGAAATTGTCTGCAAAATCAACACTCTAACCATTGCATTACGGTGGGGTATATATATATATATATATATATATATATATATATATATATAGAGAGAGAGAGAGAGAGAGAGAGAGAGAGATTGATAGATAGATAGATAGATGAAGAGAGAGAGAGAGAGAGGATTGGTCTTCACAATTTTGTTGTTGCTGATCAGTTTCACGCTGTTGGAATCGACGAATCGATTACTATCAATACAGATATAGCACCCCCTTGAAAAAGTAAAGATGATATATAATTATGTAGAGAGAGAGAGAGAGAGAGAGAGAGAGAGAGGAAAAGAATGATCAAAAATTATATACTTATCGAGATAGGCAGAGAATCAACAGTTCCCGCCCCCAGTGGCATTCTATGAAACGAAGATTTTTAATTTCTATGTTCATGAAAGTATATTCAAATAAATCTATTTTCAAAATCTGGAACGATGGTGGCAAAAGATAAATTCAAGTCGTTTATACGAAAGAGAAAGAGAAAAATCACATATAAACACGTGTATCCATGTATCACATAGAAATGAAATAAGTTTTTTTTTCATCTTTTTCTCTCTTCTTCAAAAGTTACTTACGCTAGGCCGTTTCACCAAATTATGTCCAGAATCCTTCCTACGACGTCTGATAATTTTTTTCAGCCCATCCGATGTGTTAATTGCTGGCTGGACGTTTTCCATACGTAGACAACAAGTACACTTTGCTCCGTTGGTGTCACGGCTGACCACCCCCTTCTCCTCCGTAACGGCAGGATGCTGCTCACCATCCTTTATCGACTTCGTGCGATAAACACCGGTACTGTACGGGGGCAGTACGGTGATCGGTCCTGAAGCGCCGGCGGCAGCAGCGGCGGCAGCGGCGGCGGTAGCGTCGGTGGCGTCGCGGCGCGGGATTCCGCTACGCGGCGCACAGCCAACACCCCGGTAGTCCAACTTCACTTGACTCGATTTGCCGATGCTTGTCTTTTGCCTTTCCCACTGTCTAATAACAAACTTCACCAAGCTGCTACTGATACGACTAATCCAGCAAAATACTACCACTACTACGATAGCAATTACTATTCGTGATCAAGTAACAGCAGTTGTGGTGTTATTACTCCTACTGGCTTCATTAATTCAGCTCAGACTGTTACCTCACAAAATACCCAATCCCTCAATTCAGTGCTCGTTCGTACGCACACACCTCTGTCAGGTAAAGTGAGAAAAAAAAGTCTACTCATCCCATCACTATTAGAACAACATCCGGGCTCCTCTCTCTAACCGTTTCCGGCCGCGCTCCATTCACCCTCTTAACTTCTGTGAATTACTTACTCTTACCTACAGCTTGTATTCCTTAGTTTCTTCTCTGTCGCTGAGCTACTTTTTCTCTCTCTCTCTCTTTTTTTTATTATCTTTCTCTTCAAGAGAAAAAATCTTGTTCCTTTGGTGAAGTTCGTGCCGAACATTTAATGACTAAAGCAATACACGCCGGCAACTCGTCACGCATGCGCAGGCAACAAATAATTTTCGCGCATGCGCACACACTCAGCTCTTATGTCCCCTATCTACCATCTTCATTCGCGTTATAACTATCTTTTACATTTTTTTCGTTCTTACTTTCTATTTCACCCTGTTACCCCGCGCAGAAGACAGCGTATAGCATATGTATCCTGTCTTGATTTTAAGACTCATTCATCCTATGCATGCAACAAAGATGTTTCGCAAACAAAGAGCTCTCTGTCTCTCTCCCTCCACAATTCTATCGCAAACGGCTTCATTTCTGTCGACTTGTTAGCCAACACATTCAGCAGAATTCCATATTACAAATACCGACATTGCATAAGAGTTCAGGCAGACGGTAACAGGTTAGGCTATAAAATGTCACACGCCCAAGAATATGAATTGTAGATATTCTAGATGTTCTGTGGAAATAAACAGAAGAGATCAATTGAAAAAACCTCAAAACAAAACACGGACTGACACAGATATAAACTAGAAAGCACTCATAGAGCGCATACCTCTGCAAATACCGTAGTCACTATATGCTGAATGAAAATCAGTTCATAAATATCTACCATGCACGGGAGGTAATACTGAAAATTCTTGGTCCACCCCTGCACCCCCAAAAATCAACCAACCTCTCCTTACATCATGTTCTAACATTTCACAAAATTTCAATAAAATTGATTGAGAACTTTTGGAAATATTGTGTTGACAAAGAGACAGACAGGATTGAATACATTTACCTCTCACAACCTCGTTAGCAAAGGTGGATCATCCAATAGAAGAACTCACATACAAAGATACAATCTTTGCTTGCATAAAAACTCCAGTATAAAGCTCTATTTCAAGTTAATAATATTGAAATCTTAAACATGCAAAACACTGAAGTTTCTTAGAAGATTCTCAATCTGAAGGAGACATAGATAAGTAAAATTACACGTTAACTATTAACTATTTCCTTGTTATACTTATCTACGCATCGGAGTTCCTTTGTTAATTCAATATTCAGTTTTTCAAGTATTGGTTCATACATATCTAAGTACAAAGTGCACGATGCTCTTTACAATCTACATCGTCGTCTCTTTTTCTGACTTTAACAGAAACTCTGCTCTCTGTTATTAAAAGGAAATCGTAGATATGCAAAACATAAAAGATCTCGAAAATGCATGCGTACGAGGACCGACAAACAAAACGTTCAGCTTTATGCTAAACCCGAAACCTGTAGAATTATCCATTTTAGAACAGAAATATTTCAGAATTCAAATAACATGAGGAAACGAAGTACTTAATGTATTTTGGTATTACATGAGATTACATAATATCAAAGTTTTCAACGATCACGAAAATAAGAAGGGCTTAGTGTGAAGAAAAGAAGAAAATCAGTATCTTTGCTGGATATTATCTTGTGTTCTTTTTTCTTTCACGCATATTCTGATTGACACATTCTGCAATACTTTGACACTGGACAAAGTTGTCGGCGGCTAAATACTGGTTCCAATGTGGATATTCTGATACATCCGAAAATTTTCTTTCCAGTTTTAAAAGTCATTGAATAGCACATATAGCATATCTACATCCGAGCCACATAATTATTGTATTTTTGTACAGTAAGATAACTTCATATGCTTCAGTAGATTGTAAAAAGCATAACACAGTTTATTTTAAGGTACGTATGAATTCATACCTGAATAAGGATAGAGTTTCGAATACAAAATTAACAAAGGAACACTGATGCGAGAATAAGCATGACAGGGGAATAGTTAAAAGTTAACGTGTAATTTTACTTCAGAAGCTCTGGTTTATTTTTCAAACTGAACGTCTTTGATGAATCTTCAGTTTTATCATGTTTAAGATTTCAATTCTATAAGTATGAAATAGAGCTTTGTACTAAAGTCTTTATCCCAGGACAAATCGTAATTGGAGAAAAGCTCACCCAAAACTAGGATATAACCAAGTTTACTCTGTCAGGTATTTATAAAATCAGCAATAATAACTCGAGTGGTACATGTTGGTTACATTTTCCCCCAATGTATCTAGAGAGCAACTAAAAGAGAGATTAACTATTCTGCTTTGCGTTTGTATAATGGGGCACACATAAATTCAGATCGAAAGCACAGGAGCCATATGCAAACAGACACACCTGAAAATATGGCACCAATTTTTGGCACAGATTCTGTCAACGTTCCAATACTTATTATTCCCTGTCTGAAAGATAGAATCATCCAAACCCTATGCTTGCCAATGCACAGCTGAGCTGGTAATGTGCGTGACAACACAAACAAAATAATAAAACCTATAACTGAATATAAGAAAAATGAACGGTAGGCTTATTCCGCTGAGAATAACATCATAGAAACTGTATCTAGATCTAGAGAGATAGAACACCTGCAAAAGGAGTCACCATTTCGGTTTAGATCCAGTTCAACCGCAATTAGAACACATGGGAGAGACAATGAAATTTCTAATAAGTTAACGACATAATCGTGTCTTTGTAACACTTTGATAGGATACAGGTGCAAGTAGTGAGTACTATACTGCACAAATATCCTCGATGCTATCGTCTTATTCCACCCAGGGGTATCATATCCCAAAGAGAACTGAAGTTATTTTTGCAAATCATTGTCACTAATACCCACGCTAAAACGAAACTAAGGTGAAATATGTAGTCAGATTTAATGCTCCAGTAGTACTACGGCAATGCCCGTTCCAAAGGTGCACATTTGGAAGGGGCAGGAGTATTTGGTATGTAGGGCAGCCTGCCAGTATTGCTGTAAAATAATTTTCCGTCCATCAAGCGAAAAAACGGTTTTGAAGAATTTTGGTTATTTCTCTTCCATGTGGCAAATTTCGATATGTCATTCGGAGATTATTAAACTATGAATAAAGGTCAATAATTTAAAGTGTTTTATTTGTTTTCATAAAATTTTCTGAGATTCACTGATAAAAAAACCTCCAAACTTGATACTAACTATTATATTTGGCATATGCCAGCTTCATGCAATGGCCAGTTGATGGGTAATCGCAGTGCATACCGATTTCTTCAATTGTAGTTTCATAGGTTTGATGCCAAAGGCTCCTGTATTTTTGAGTCAATCTTGTATTCATTGTACATTTCATTTTTATCCAATTATAAAAAAAAACATCTCCACACCTTTCTATGGCTTTACAGCAACTCCAACTAAAGTATGCACAGCATTGTATGAGCTTGATGCAGAAGTTTCCTACATCATCAATCATCTTCCATTCACATAAATACATGATTTTTCAATCATAAAAGATCGTTTTCTATGACTCAACACAATCTTTATGATAGATTGTGTATTTTATCATAAAAGAACGATTCTGATTTTATTCGGTTTACTTTATCAATATCTTGAATATATTAGGAGAGTACTCTGCATGCAGGAGTACTCCCTATTCTCAACTCTAAAATCGTTTGCTGCGTTGCATTTCCAATTTGGGGACAGGCGTTGCCATCGGTGATTTTATTCCTAGCCCATCCCCCAACTTTCTTTTCTCGGGTCTAATATGCCATTCAAACGAGCTAATTCCTCAATGTGATATTGAGTTGGAAAACTTCTTCCATGTACCAATAATATACAATGGAGAATTATTTTCTACCCCATCACAAACATAGAAAACGTTTTTTCTAGTTGATCTCATTTAGCTCCAGATATTGAAGGCGACCATCTAGTGAGTATTTTCTTTGTTTTATATTCTTCTATAAACCTGACGCTTATTCATCAGTGACTATCTTGATCAAAATGTTTTTTTCTGTTTAGCGACGGTTTTCTGGTTCCCAAAGTTTTCCATGGCTTCAAAACGACGTTCTGTAGTTAATTTGCAAGCCACAAAGAGCTGAGAAAACTTGACCGACATTTGTAAATTTCCCTTATTAGTTAAGGTGTTGAAAACCTTTGCCACGATGATAATAATGATCGAGTAATGTTATGTTGGTGATGATTAGACAAGTTTAAACTTGAAAGCATCTTCATAATGGGATGATTATCACTATAATAATGTTATTGTGTTTGTATGTGTGTTACCGTAACCCAGCAAAAACGGCACATGGTGGGCAGAATTATTTCAGTATCTCATCTTGGGGTGCTCGAGTTAAAAACTAAGAGAATCCAGGTGATTTTCATCAGCCATATAATTTTTATTTCTATTTTGGAAGGTTCAATTTACTAAACAATTGCAACGCAAGACTGAACACTGCGTAATATGGTTCATTACAAAAATTTGAATTTTTCGAGGCATCAGGAAATCTTTTCATTTTAATCGCGCACCTTTTTTTTTTTATCTGACAACAATTTGTTCAGGAAGTTGATTTTTTACCTGGTCTCAAATTCATATCATCATATTGTTACTTATATATAATATGGAGCTATGGCTTTGAAGTATTGCTCCACGCCCCCCTAGGTAGCGTGGTTCTGAAAATTCTGATATAATTGATTTGATACAAAGAAAATAATGATACCGAGTTAATCGACTGACAGAGACGGCCTTCAAGAAAATACCAGTAATGGGATTTTCCTATTGCATTGTTAAGGAATAATACATAGCATCATTGAAAATATATCATTCCATTTTGGTTGTTGATTGGATGATAATTATCTATATGATAGTGTTTCAACTAAAGTCGTTGGTATCGATATGGATAATGATCATGTCGATTATGATTTTGGTAATGACGATCAGAGAGACAGCTTTGGAGAAAGTAAGAGTTAATATTCAGGTGGTCGTGTTAACAATTTGCAACTGGGTTAAACATTTTGCTAAATAAAACTGAGACTAGAGAAGGATGAACAGAAGTAAAAAAAAAAGGCAGTGAGTGGAATGCAACCGTTTCTTATGCGAGTTTTCATCCATCTCCGATTCACTGATTCTCTTGACACACGCCATCTTCGTGTTGGGGGAATTCTCATAATCCTTATCGATACAACAGTCTTTCACGCACATTATGATGTATACAGCGTGTATGTTTAGTAACTGCACCAATTACAAAAAAAGATCTGATGTGACTGGGTAGCGGTGTTTACCGTTGATACTCCCAAGTATGTGTTAGGCCACAAATATCAGATGTTTCATCGAGTGTATAAGACCAAGGGGGAAATGATAAGATGGGTTAAACAAGACTTGCTGCTTCAGGGTCAAAATCCACTCCGTCTCCATTGTGGCAGCCTGAATTCTTGACACATAATCAGAGAGAAAACTCGACTGTTTCAGCTACTGAACCAAATTTTAAAAAAGAACAACAACAAAAGAGCTGTTTTCTTTACTCATTGAGGAGAGTGTGTGCAAAAGTCCAAGTTTCTACAATGGACGTTTACGGCAGAGAATAACAGAGAGGAAAGAAGAAGAATTACAGTAGAGATAAAATGAAAGGAGTTATAAGTTCTAAATTCTCAAACAATCTGGTTAGTGGCACCAGATAATCAAACTTAGCATCCATATTTTCTCACTTTTTCTTTTTCTTTTTTCCTTTCTTTTTCTTTTTTTTAATCTTTTTCTTACCTTTTTTCTCAGTTTCTTCCTATCGTTGATTGATGATGTAGGAAAAGAATATGATTCTTCTCCTTTCTCTCTTCTTTTGTCATTTGAATTTCATGATCTTTTCACTTTTTAGTCTAAACCGGAAGTCTGAACTTGACTTCATTGTTGTTTGGATAAGAAAATAAACTCAGCTCTAACAATGATAGGAGGTTGACACAAAAAAAATCACTTATTTCCACGCTCTGCATTTACACAAAAATCAGAGATAACCTGGAAAACATTGGCTTAGGGTGTGTATCAAAATAGCGGAATGGTTTCAGCCGTAGGTCAGCTCTACCATTTATTTCACTTGGGTATACACACACAAATATATCTATCCGTTTATTTGTGGGTCTAACGCAGTGGTTCCCTAATTCATTCGGTTGTGGAACCCTTTTTTTCAAAAGACCGCAAAATCCACACTTATATTTTACAGAGAGCCTACGCCACTCTTATCATAGTCAGATATTAAATGAACCAAAATTTGTTCGAGGGAGATGATTTATTTACATAGAAGAAACATGTAATGTACGAAACATTGAAATTTGAAAAAAAAAAAAAAAAAAAAGAACAACATCTCTATCTTCACGTCACCTAACTTATGAAAAGGATGAATAACTACTTTTTTTTAATAAAATATATTTTTTAAAAAACTTTACTGAAAGATACCGTATCTCGCAGAATCCCATTTTTTTTTCTCGTGGAACCAACTTTGGGAAACATTGGTCAAACAAAATTGCAGAACTGATGGAAGATTTTTTATTTCAGTTTCATGCAGAGAACATAAAGCTGAGCAGATATTATCAAAACCAGCATCTGTCCATCATTAAAATGCATTTCTTTGATTTCATCGGTTTTTTGGCGACCATCACATTCATTTCGGTTTTTATGGCCCTTTTAGCTCCTAAAGGGTTCGGTGTATATCGTATATAGTAGTGTCATAGTTGTTCATCCGCCAAAGACTCACACAAAAAGATGTTGGTTGATGCATGAAGGAATGATGAAAAGGGAAAGGCAGATAATTTCTGATAAATGAAAGATAGGGAGTGAATGAAACAGTAATAGAGAGGGTATGGGAATGTGTGCGAAGGAGAGAGAGAGAGTCTCACTGATGACCGATGCGTTAGAAGAGAGAGAGAGAGGAACATGGTGAAAGAAGCTGGTTAACACACACAAACACATATATATATATATTAATATATATATATATATATATATATATATATATGTATATGTATATATATATATATATATACATATATATATATATGTTTATGTGTGTGTGTGTGCTTAGTGCTTAAAGCTGTAAAGCTTTCTAGACTCTCTATATGTATCTTGATAATCTCATTTAAACCGACCAGAGAAATATTATCAACCAGAGTGGATTTTCCTTACTTCCTATCTACCTCTTACACATACACGCACACACACACACACACACACAGACACACACACACAGACACACAGACACACGCATACACATATATATATATATATGGTATATCGATGTACAATACTCATAAAACCTTATATAAAATGACAAACTACGTATATGACACAAACTATACTATGAAAAAGAGAGGTGGTGTTTGATCAACACTGCTGGGGTAACATGTTGATAGAATTGTTTTGTTCTTTAAATTCTCGAAACTGATGATCCCAACTAGGGACATTTTATACATGGTACAATAATAACCGAAGTATATGACGAACAGGGAAAACACTTTCGAAGACTACATAGATTGCATTGACAGATATTGGGAATTGGATGACTGAAGGGACACAAAAATATCTATTGAAAAGTGTTTCAATATTCAGTGTTTAAAGTTGTAAAGCTTTATAATATATATATATATATATATATATATATATATATGAGAGAGAGAGATACAGAAAGAATGAGATGGAATGATAAAAATTAATGATTATCAATGAGCAGGGATTAGGTAGAAATATGGAAGACACAAAGGTAGAGAGAGAATTACACGGATCACTAATGCAAGAGAGAAAAACAGAGAGAGAGAGAGAGAGAGAGAGAGAGAGAGAAGTGCTACATCGTAATAAGTAAACATATATTTATTTGTATGCATGTTTCGTTCCAGAGAAATGCCTTAATTGGCTTGTAAGAAAAACTTAAGGCTGCCATACGTTTAGCCACTTACACATTACAGTGTAGTGCATTTACTTCCATAGAAACGAAACAATTAGAATTGAGAAAAAAATGAATAACTGCGATCCTTGTACATGGAAGTGAGAGAACCGATCCAAAATGCAAGGCTTCTTCTTTAAATGTTAAAATGTCATCTTGACAAATGTTTGAAAAGCATGGATTCATAACCCGGGGGTGATACATTTCAGAAGCATAGAAAAGACCAAAAAAGGCGAGTTTTGGTCAAAATGCATTACAATGCATATGAAATTGTAAAATATCACTTGTAACTCCAAATTATTTTTATCAGCTATGCATATTCAGGATTTGTTTGCTATTGAAAGGCTTCGTATTGACCATGAAAATTGTGTTTGCTGGAGAACTATGCTAAAATCATACTTTGGAACAAAAATCAATGTGTTGGTCAATTGCACCATAACTGACAGAACCTTCCACTTTTGTTCTCATCACGCACACTAACAAACACACGCACGCACACGCATGCATAGTTGTTTATTTATTAATAAACAATATTGGTTGATTTAAGAACCAATGAATGCAGCTCATTAGAAATGGATTCATTTTGAGAGTAAATATTGAAGGATTGAAAAATATTTTTAGCTTTCTTCAATTGTCTTCAATTTTGAGTGTTGTGTACTATGATTGATTGGATGATGTTTACTTTAATTCATTTACGGACATAGATAGGGAGAGGGAGACAAGACAACAATGGCATCCGTTATGAAAGGAATCCTCCAGCCTTATCTACTGTGTATACCATCTTGTTGCCAGAGTCCCCGTTTCTTGAAAAAACGGAACTAGAGACAAAATGTACATATTCCATCATCATCATCATCATCATTATGATTTCAGCATCTGTCATGGGACATAGACCTTCCCCAAGATCTACCAGACCTCTGTATTGCGGGCGTCGCGGATCCATTACTTTCTCAACTTGTTCAGTTTGTCATGCTACCGTATGTTTTGGCGACTATAGTGTGGGGATCGTCGCTGAGAGTTGTGATGTCCAGTGGTTGTCTGTTGTTCTTGCAACGTGACCAGCTCATTGCCATTTTAGTTTTCTAATGTATTCTATTACAACCCTGAGTCTCATGTACAAAAAAAAAATGTTGAAATACACAAAGATTAAGAATCGAGTTGAAGAACGTAGATCACTACATCTACCAAGGATAATGAATCTCCATGGAACCCTCAAAAGAAGAAATCAAGCACAGAATCACATTAGGTCTGTAAACTTTCGGTAGAAATTTCTCAACCTTCACGAATAAAAAAAAAATCCCATTAGGCATAAAAGGGAAGGTCTCCAACAATGCATTGACGGTCAACTTGGGAACTAAAACCTGGAACCCAATCGACAGATTGACTCGCGAACTGGAAACGATGATACGTGAACAGGAAAGAAACATGCCCAATATCAAATGAAAAGATAACAAGACAGCACAGTATATTAGAGAAGAAATATCTGATAAAATACCACGCATGTCTTTCGACAAAATTACTTAATGATCAGTTGCTTGGACAGTAACAGATATGCGTCCAGCGTCAACACTTTTATTTGGGTCTACAAAACGTTATCTCAGGCGGAGAATTAAGCTTTCTCTACAAATTCTCTTATCACTATAAAATGCAAAATTTTCATTGTTGTCTACAAAACGGCTTTCGGAAATTGCAAATTTCCAATCGGAGTCAATGGTCGGTGCTCGAGTTCGAGCAAAAAAGAGGATATCGAATGCTGATTTTCGGGCAATGCTGTAAGCGTGGTACAATCTTCCTACCCCTCCACAACTTTCTCCTACTCTATTTTTGTGTATGTGTTTATTTTGTCTTTTGTCACGTCAGTCTGTAATTAGACCGTCTTATTTATATAATTGGTGTATTTCGATCATCTGTTATCTTGGGGAAAAGATGTGGAAAGATATATATATATATATATATATATATATATATATATATATATATATATATATATATATATATATATTAATAAGAGAGACAGAGATCATTTTATGTTTATACATATAAAAAGTGAATTAATCAACCTGTTTAATTATCAAATAAGCTGAAGTTTCTCTGCCAGGTCGTACATTCAAAATCATCAAAACCCCTCTATCCAGGAAATGAACTAATCTTTGTGGGAGCTCCTTTGTGCTTTAGTTCCCAGAAAAAAACTTGCGATTACTCATTAGTCAATGGGACACCATTCAGTGAGCATGTGACCGTTACATTGTCAATTGACCTAAGTCAGTCAGTGTTCCCATCTCGTTCAGCGTTTCTCAACAAAGACATCGCAACATCAATCGGGTGTCATGACTCCCCGTTCACTCCAAATTTGCGACTTTCGGTCTTTTGTCGTTGGAAAATTTCAGACCATGGACGAGATGAACGAAATCGAGACAAAGCAGCTGTTGGCGATCCGGAGAGAGAGAGAGAGAGAGAGAGAGAGAGAGAGAGAGAGAGAGAGAGAGAGAGAGAGAGAGAGAGAGAGAGAGAGAGAGAATTTTCAAATTTTATGAGATATCAAAATTCTGTTGGCGGGCAGTTGCTGGTGATACTTTAAATAGATGAATCACCGTAGCCTGTGCATGTGCCATAACTTATCACTTAAAACATTTTTTGAAATAATCTGAAAAAAATCTAGAAATATCTAAAAAAAAATATGATTTGTTATACAAAATCGTATGAAAATACCTGTACAAAATTCGGACATTGTTGTTCTATAATTAGACCAGAAAAGGCACTTGATGAAATAAAAACGAACAAAAACATTTCAGATGGTGTCTAGTGGTGTACTCATGCAAACTTTCAAGGCTGTAGCCCTAAAAATATGACCAGGAGCGCTCTAAAAAAACACACACACCCTCGTCTGGTCGGTATGGCGGTCGATTCGTGGGGCAACGGTGATTTGATTGAGAAGACGTAAGGTCGAATGTACTTTTCATCATTGATAGAGGACTTGTGATGTAGCCAAAGACAATTCTAACGAGCAGTCAATTACAATTGAATGACATCTTGGTGCAATGAATGGTCTTTTGCTTTTGACGCAAAAGATTAATTTTTGTTGCTTTGTAGTTTTCAAAGACAAAGTAATACAATGTTTGATTGTATCTCAAGATTTACGATCAAATGGAGCTGATAAAGGCTTTTGGTGGAATTGTTGTCAAAATATTGGTGGACGAAGTCGAATTAGGAAAAACGAAACATCTCACTTCAATTATTGTATCGAATTCCCGTAGCCCCACAAATGACCCGATGACCAACCAGCCAAGTGGGCTAAAGATTCATCTCTCTTCGCTCCTCTGTGTATGTTTGTGTGTGTTGTGTTCCTGGTCTGATTTTGGGTCTATGACCTCGGGAATGGCCATGAGTACACCATTGAGCGCCATCTGAAGAAGATTTTGTTTGTTTTTTTTTCCAAAAAGATGATTTTAGATAAAAGATCTATCTTAGATAATTTGAGGCACTTTTTTTCTAGATGATTAATTCTGTTACCTGCACGGGCTACGGTAAGTCATTTATAATAGGTATTTAGTTTATGACATAAATGACTTACACTAAGCAGCCGAATAACAGGGAAATACATGTGCCGTAATAACAAAAGTCGTTTAGATATAGTTAGTGCTATCATTATAGTTTCATTTTCCTTTTGCACCAGTAGAATTTTTTCTGCTACAATTTATGTAATGTTTAGATTGATTAAAATGTTGACGCATCTGTTTAATAAATTTGACCTGTGATATTTTAGTTTACATGAACAGCTACTTTAATTGAATAATCCATGTATATAAAACGCAATATATATACGTGTGTGTGTATGTGTGTGTGTGTGTGTGTATGTGTAACACTATTCAATGTGTGCACAGATTCTACACTATGATCCTAGGCAGAAGTGATGTTGAGGGACATGCTGATCATAGGCAGAGCAAACGGATACTCTGATCTTAGGTAAAAATGCCGATTCATGCGTGAATATTCCTATCATTTTTGACGGGTACTATGATCGCAATAATAACAACTTTGCTGATGCATAACCCTAACGCTTTCGATGACTCGTGACTTGATTTGACGATCTCATTTGCTCAGTGTTTGCATGAATATAATAACATTTTCGCCCCCGCCCCCCCAAAATCAAGAAGTTGAATCAAGATTTGGGGTGGGGTGAAAACATCTGTGCAGGCACTGATTGGTGACCAAATCGGTCTTGGCCGATGCTTCTGTGAGCTTTTTATCGATCCAAATGATCCTGTTTCCGCTTCCCTACCGTGAGGATCGCAACAGGCTCCACTTTCTCCTTCCACGCCACAGTCTTGCACACACACACAGCTTGCTTTAGAGCAAATCTATTTAGTACCGTTTTTAATCTCTCAGTCCCAAAATACCGCGAAAGACAACATCTCCATACCATATAATTTGGTCGGACTAATATATTCATCTTGGCAAATGAAGACATTTTGGTTGTCGTGACTATCAAACGCTTCTAGAATGGAAACCGGTTTATTTCGGACGTCATGAGTTAAATCTCAACGTTTATATTAGTCTTTCCAGAAAGAATATGGTATAAAACTGCATGATTGGTCTTCGTCAAGGCTGACAATGCTCGTTACTACTTTGGCTGCTACTGTCTCGGTAAGTTATGTAGAAAAAAGAAGAGTAGTGCAACTGAATTCACTCACCAACGATTTTTCTATATCAATTTTTGTGGCATGCCAGTGATATGATCTTTCGTCACAATATCTGGAGATCTGACAATGACGTAGCATTAGGTAAAGATATCTGACGATGCAACAGATCTTGGAGAAGTGAATTCGCTCCCTTTCTGACGACAAAAGGAACATTAAGATCTTCAACTAAAACTTTAAACTTGAATTGCTGATTTCATTTTCTGCGCCAATAGCTGTAAAGCCACTCAACATTTCCTTATCAATACCCTTTCATTAGATTTGTACCGTTTCGTTATTATTACTTCTTTGTATTCATTGACTTTCCATACCATTTACTGATAGAATTTTCTCTCAATTATTTCAGCATATTCTTCTTCTTACTATCGTTATTATTATTATTATTATTATTGTTATTATTATTATTGTTATTATTATTATTATAATTATTATTATTATCATTATTATTATTATTATTATTATTATTATTATTTGGAATCTCACACCAGTTGCCTGGTGGTAACCGCTGGAATTTGAGTGACAGCAAGTCTCCTCAGGTCTTCAGCCCTCCTCTCTCAGTACTCATACGTCGCAGTAATTCTGCGATTTACAGTTTCACACCGGTTGCCCTGTGGTTATCGCTGAAGGCTGAGTGACAATAAGTCTCCTCAGGTCTTCAGCTAACGTCTCCTCTCTTTCACCTATCATGTCAGGGCTACAATTCGTTGCAGTCCTTATATCTCTGGCACCTTTCTCAGTTATTATTATTATTACTGCTACTACTACTTTGTTGGCTTTGATTTCAGTTCATGTAAGTAAACAACCGAATCTCAAACAGAGACTTAAGTCTAGCATCCTTGTAATTCATGACTGTTCAGAGCTGAGAAAGAGAGAGAGAGAGAGAGAGAGAGAGAGAGAGAGAGGGGGGGGGTCACGGCTTCAACACATACAGACATTACAACACTTTCCCAAACATAATTCTATACATCATTATCATCATTTTGCATTTTCACACCAGTTGCCCGATGGTTGCTGCTAGGGACTGAGTGACAGAGACTCTCCTCAAGTCCCCAGCCCTCCTCTTCACACTCTCACGGTTCATAACAGTGTTGTTGATTAAAGTTTCACACCAGTTGCCTGATGGTTATTGCTAAGGCTGTGACAGTGAGTCTCAGTTGCCTGGTGGTCGTCGCTGAAGAATGACTGACAGGAAGTCCCTAGCCCTTCTCTCGACACTATTCCCTGATTTACATTCCAGATTTACAGGCTTCTATTTTCGGTTGGTGCCCACTCAAGCTACATCCGCGTTCCAAACAAGCTAAAATGTTCGAAATGTGGATTTGAAACTGACAAAAAGATTGACAGTCTCTGATTGGTCGCTGAATCGGTCGGGCCGGAAGCTGTCATGTCTTTTATATTCAGAAATTCCAGATACTATGATGCAACACTCTTAATGCCCCGAACAAATCGCAGCAGATTCTTTCTCGGCAAAACAGTCCACATTTTTGGTCTACATATTAAATGATTTGCAACTTTTGCTCAATAACAAGATTCATCATAACCTGACATTTTGTGTAGAGTGCCGGAGAGGAATAACTCATTATCCTAGATATAGAAAGAAATGAGAAATATGGTTTTGAAAGTTCTATTAAATCCATGTATAAACGTGTTTTTCTTGTATCTAAGCGATGATGAAATGGATCGATAGAGATCTTTGGTATCTGATCGTGAAGCCTATTACCACATACGTCGGAAAAACTAACTCTTTTCAGAAAATATTGTTTCACTCCTTCTTTATGCGGAATCTATTTTGGCAGCTTGAACACAGTATAGGCATAATCTCTAGAATTATTCACCGATCAGTTGGTTTGTGGATTCAAGTTTCCCTCTTGTTCAACTACATTTTACTTTTAATCGTAGCCTCCAAAGGTGGCGAAGGGTTCTATCCCTTTTTTAATGTTATTATGTGTTCTAGCACAGGCTATACTGTTTGGTCAACAGATTTGAAAATTGATACCAATACTCCACTAAACTCTTTCTAAAATTGGACTCATTGAATTTCGGAAAAAAAAATCTTTTTTTCTAACCTTAGAGGTGTAGGGTCATTTTGACGGGTATAGTTTATCAAGAACATCTCGATTGTCCAGAATCTAGATGTTTCTAGATGTTTCTTTTTTTACTTTATTTTTTATGTTTTTCAGTTGAGAGCGCCAGTGATGCCATGAAAAGAAGTCATTCTCACCATATTTATTTTTTGATGGAGTTTTTTTTTTACTTAACTTCAAATTTTGACACTACATTTGCGAAATTATCGAATGTATAATCTGAGTTACTATTATTACTTTCTGTCTATTCTAAAGTAGCTAAATTTGATGACTATAAATGAAGTGTCAAGTTAAATATGCAAAGGGTTCTTTAAACAACATTGTCTCTCAACGTCTTAAGGTATTTGCATTGAACTGTTTCTCCGTGACCATTCGTAACCTTAGGTTAGGATTTTTTGAACTAAAAATATATTCCAAGTTTAAACGTTTGAAAAAAAAAAGAAAAGATACACAACAAACATTATTATTTGTTTGGGCTAGGGATACACTACTGACGGATAACGTGCAAAGGCAAAATAAGAAAAACTAACCCCTGGGGGAAATCACACCCATTTAAATTCTCTTGTTACGTAGTAAACAGAAAGTCCATTAGTGGCCAGACAAATACATTGTTGTTTGATTATATCGAGGCAAAGTAGTTCTCCAATGACCATAAAAACCTTGTACTTAGGTTTGACATGATGGTCAGATTGAGAAGAGAAAGGCTGAATGATCCACGGAAGTATTTATTGACTTATCTGGAAACCTCTTACCTGCCATTGTTAACGATAGAACAATCAGCAGGAGCTTTTACCATTAGTGATTATCAGTGAAACAAGAGCTCTTTGATGTGACAAGTATTTAACATCAGAGTGCTTCAGGAGTAGACATTAATTAACGGATCAATACAGATTGCTGTTCAAACATTGAGTTTATTAAAAAATAGAACCACACAGTGGTTTATTTTTCAGTGTTGTCAGTTCCAAATTATTAGATAAGAAATGGGATTTACAACTTGAACCCAAAAGTCAAAAAAGTCCCCATGTAAATAGTTTTTCTTTTAATTGAAACATGGAGGACCACATCTCCTGACTTACAATGTAGAACACAGAGAGTGCCAAAGTTTTCTCAAAGACGTTAAGATTAAAAATGGACCAATTCAATCGCTGAATGATCCGATTCCACTTTTAAGAGCTATTGATACTGTGCAGATCTTCATTGATTAGTAACCATGTGAACGACCTTCACCTGTTTGCACCAAAACCATCTTTTCCAGGTTTCAATTGATTAGGGACGCCTATGCAAGGAAGACAAGCCTCCCTGCATCGGCTATAAATGTCTGACAGTCAGGGGAAGCTCCAGAACTGCGGTATTTCTTATTCCCATCTGATATTGCCCTACGGTTCGCTTCAGATAATTTGATTGCCTGGCTGACCATGTATAGTTATGTCCCCGTGTCAGCAACGCCTGTTGTTGATTTAGCAGGAAACGAGGGTCTTTTTGAAAGAGTTATTCAGTCTCTTTTATTGCACTTCACCTTTCCACCGACCAGGGACTTGTTCTTCGAACATGAGCTTCTTTTGAAGACCATTGTCAACCAATCGCACCACTTGACCTGTCCACCTCGGGGGAATTTTTGGTTGATACACTCAATGGGTATATCCCATCAATAGTGATGAATTCCCTCAAATGCGCAGGGCAGCCTAGATTGAAACGTTTAGTATGCAGAGATACTGTGGAAATCTTGAAGGATCAGTTTTTAAAAAAAATTTACATATTCATTGTACAGGTAAACCCTGATAAGTGCAGTCGATTTATTTCAAAATCTTCCAAAACTGTTCCAAATCGCGTTATTCAAGTCTAATTGTTATTTAATATGGTTTCATTTTCAGCTTATGCGTAGTTACATTAATTTGTACCGCAATACCTCAACTGTATTAAATTCAAAACTGCACTATTCAAGGTATTACAGCACTTTTTCACACACCCAATGTATCATGGAAAATTTGGTGCCAGCTATTGTCCTACGTATGCTTTTAATATATGCTGTACTCGTAATCAGAACGATGGATGGAGTTTTGACATATTTATTGTATAGAATCTACTCAGGATATCATTGATAACAGCAAAAACAACTTCGTAAAAAAGGAAAATTATGTATCAAACCTATATCCAAAGAAATATGTGGATATATGTATGCCTATATCAAAACATATACGAATCCAAAATATCCATTGAGATACTGAAACAGTTATGAAGCAAATGAGTATAGATAGTGAGGTGCTCGGTTTTAAAATGTATCTCGATGAAAGAAGCTTATTTCCTTGAATACGCGAAACAATATTCTGGCTGATTGTTGAAATATGCTCAAAATAGAGTAGGATTTTGGTAGGGAGTGGACTTTTTTTATCCTTTAATAGCGAGTGCAGTATCTGTATTTTGATGCTCTCACTTGCAGTATCGGAAAGAAATTGACAAAACCATTTCTCCGAGAAGAATTTTATTACGTTGATAGAAATATATGGTGACACACGTGTCCTGGGGAGAGAGACATTCGAGCTGTTAATAATGAGAAGGAAAAAAAAAAGATGGTAGGAAAAAAAAAGGACGGCTATAAGGGGGGTGATTTATATTAGGAGGCCCGATGTTCTTCTCATAGGAATACATTAAATAAGTTACTAACGCCTAAAGAAAGTTGAAAAATGGGATAGAATCCTAATTCAGCGCTTTTACTTCACATGTTATGTCTCAGAGGATGAAAAAAACAAAAACAAAACAACTAAGTGTCTGCAACTGTGTATGTAAACGCAAGGAATGTGCACACTCATATAGCAATGTAGATATCAACAATAGTAGCGTGCATATTTGAACGTACACGACATGCAGGTTTTATGTCTTTGATTATATATATATATATATATATATATATATATATATATATATATTGGTCGCTGGTTCGATTACAGCAGCTACCCCATTTACTTAATGGTTCATTCTATTTACGGTGCCTTGGCCAAATGATGCATCCAATGTGTATGACTGGTTATGATTTCAAAAGGAGTTTCAAAATGATATAACACCATATATATATATATATATATATATATATATATATATATATATATATATATATATATATATATGTATATATTTGATATTTTCAGAACGTGCAAGTTTTCACAATAAACTTTCTTATTCCTACAAATAGATTAACAGGCACTCAAGAAAAAAAATCAACCACGCAAACTGGAAGGCAGTATAAGTGAATAGTCAACACTAACCCATCTACACCCAATAAATCAATTGATTGATAAAGGATCAAAATACAACAAACTACTTCGTCTGGGTAAATGAAAAATATTTCAGTCCGTAGAACACACGATGGTCTCGAACTCAATATGAAAACAAAAATGTCAACGATAATTACATATAAGACATTCAAAACATATACGAATATGACAAGTCAAAATTTAGATTGCATAATGATAATGGCCGAATGAAGATCATAAAAAGAGCCAAACGTAAGAATACGATATGAGCTGACAAGCTACCAGTAATGCAAAGGCACGGAAAACTGTTCACACTTCAAATTGTCATTTTACTTTCTCACAGTCTTGAAACATCTACTTGAAGTGATCACCCATAACTACACGGTGAATGTGTTATTTGGCTTAGACAACGTAAACAGAAAAAAATGATTTATTGCATATACACAAAAAAATAAACATTATTCTCATATGCATACTCATATGTAGCATTCAAATAGATATAGCATTCAAATATATATGAATAAATAATTGATCCATGCATACATACATATATATATATATCATTTATATATATATACACATATATATCATTCGGATATACATATATATATAATTCAATTATATTTATATATCATTCAAATACGTATAAATATCATTCATATACATATATACGTACATATAAGTAGTATTCATGTATGAATATATGTACATATAGATAGTATTCATATATATATATATATATATATATATATATATATATATATATACATATATATATATATATATATATACATATATATATATATATATACATATATATATATATATATATATATATATATATATATACA
Organism: Thysanoteuthis rhombus; assembly: GCA_963457665.1. NCBI lineage: Eukaryota > Metazoa > Mollusca > Cephalopoda > Oegopsida > Thysanoteuthidae > Thysanoteuthis > Thysanoteuthis major. The sequence goes on along the minus strand of OY735212.1, from coordinate 56,705,698 downwards.
TATATATATATATACATATATATATATATATATATATATATATATATATATATATATATATATATATATATATATATATATATATATTTGAAAGAGGTTCTATCGAATGGTAAGTCAAACCTCCTTTTGGGACAGTGATCTCCAATAAAGTCAGAATTCAAAGAATAAAAAAGTGCGAGTATTGCTGATCTATAACTAGATGAACAATCTTGCCTGGATGTATATTGCAAATTGAAACCAGCGTCGAAAAATACCAAGAGAATGTTCAAAAAAACAAAAAACAAAAAAAAAATACTGTACACATGATAAAGAGTAAATGTGTGAATTTTCAGCCCTTAAGCTCCATCTGTGTGCATGATGAATACATAACAAGCCAACAGGACCAACTTGGAAACTAACGCTTTGATGTATTATCCGATACAAATTATAATGGTCAAAACCTATATTTTCTTCCAAATGTATCATCCGATTGTATCAACCTATGTATAAGATGTATGTGAATTCCATTTGCCTGTTGTGAGAACTGTCTTGATCTTTGCTTCCCTTTTCAAAAATGCTTCTACGTTGTTGCGTATCAATTATTGCTGATTATCCTTTTCGCTGCCACGAAGAGAGGGCAGCTAGAAGAACAGCGTCAAACCCTTGGCTAAATACAATCTCGCAGAGCCATGCCATGCTAAATGAGCCAAATCGTACTCTATACTTCTCTTAGTCTTACAAATAGTGAATTTCAAAGTAATCGGTTGTAGTTGATTCCATTGAGTGAGTTTTTTTTTTATAGTCCGATGTTTTATCGATAAAACTTATTCAGAGTTCATAAGAAATTTGATTATTGCAGGAATTATGAATTTGGTTGGGGATAAATGTTTCTAGAGGAGAATTAAAAGAAATAAAGGTAGACGCTTTTAAATTGAATATTTTTGTGACTTTTTCTTTTTACATAAGATACTTTCAGATTTCAACCTTAGAGGGCAGATGTCTGTGACATCATTTTTATGGCCAACTGCTGTAGCAACAATTAAAAGTGTCTCATTGTGAACTATATACATTCTTTCCTTTTTTCATAACCCAAAGTTACCACAGTCTAATTACAAGTGGACTTCTTTATCTGCTTAAAAAAGTCATGACATTTATTACTCAATATATTTGTTATTACTTCATATTAGTTTTTCATCTTTTGGGGTTTTCTTCATTTTTTTATACCATTCACCCAATCTCGCCAGGAATTAATTCAAGCTCACATGGCTGAATAGAACTACTCCATGTGTAATGTAAATTCATTGTGAACAATTTTACGATCAAACATTGAATTCGGGAGGAATAGGCAGGGAATTAATATGAGTAAGTTGAGTTTTTTCACAAATTGATGATTTTGATTTTATAACTTTTACGAAACTCAACCAATTTTTGAAAAATGTAGAGGCCTTTTAGAGATCCATATTGAAAATTACTTTCTAAATTACAACGAGACACGGATATTGCTCTGAAACTCGCCAGATATAAATCTTTGAGGATTTTCTCTATTAAATTCGAAATAACGCAATTTATGGCTAAATCATAAAAGTGATTTACACCAAACTTTCTATGAAGACTCAATTTAACCAAGAAAATGCTTTTGTCATAGAAAAAAAAAACAAAAAAAAAACTCACGCATACGCACAGATATTCTCCAATTTGGAAACATGTAACAAGAGTTTTAGTGTGGGAAATGAAAAAGATTTCCAAAAGTCAGGAACAAAGATTTATATCAAAAACTATTTTCCCTTGTAAATATACCTTTGTTGCGCCGTCAGTTAGTGTTAATTCTATAATTCCAGCTATTGGTGTTTCGAATCCACCAAGGAACTACTATTAAAGGATAATTGTAGCGCGTACATATTAATATTAAAGAAAACAGGACTCGTAAGGAGAATACATACCTGCTAACTGTGTCAAAACAATTGCAGAGACTTTAAAAATACCGAATAATGATACTTCAACATAAAATACACGAAGATTATCAATGCAGTGTAGAAGTAGAACATATTTATTTTATATAGTTTAGGTGCATGTTGTTATAAATAGCAATTTTGTGCCACTGCTTTGATATCTTTTCATCTCTTTCGTGTTGAAATATTCTTGTACATATAATGTGAACGTCTTTCTTAAGGTTTCATCTTAGAAACGCATTGCAAGTGATTCTTACATGGAAAAGAATAGTCCATGGTCAGGAACTATTGTAAATATTACTGATTATACAGCACTGTTATATGTATAATAACAATCACATCGGGGAGAATTGAAACCTTATAAGTAAACTTTATTCGAGGTAAATACACGGTTGTCAAATTATTTATATTTCTTGCTACATATTTAAATATAATTGTCTGGTACAGATAGATAAAACTTTGATTTTGTGCCAAAATTGTCTTTAGTACTTATTTCAGATGATCTATGGTAGGTTTTTTCGTTAGTAAAATAATCGTACTATTTCATGAATCGTAAAAGGTGTAACTCGAAGACGGCCAAGTATATCTCTGAATTCATAGTCACTTTTGGTGACAGAAAAAGTCTTCGACTATTATCAGAGAAGCATGGCATTAGTAGAATGTTCAATTATAGATTTTGTGAACCGATCTCTTGTTTGGTCTGATCCTCGTGGTATTCATATAGGCATTTTAGATTGTTCAAAAAGATGTTTGAAAATGGATTAATCGGACTAAACTATATTCGACCAATTCTGCTCAATTCAAGTCTGTTACGGAATTTTCTGTTCTTCAACGAATGGGTCTTTATCATCAATGGTTTCTTCCAAAATCTACAAGCCTTCAAGTCATGATATTTTCTCAGAATATGATTCATCGTATCAGATAAAATTGTTAACAATGGAGAAAACTGACTCTTGATTTAGTCTAAAGCGAAGAAATGGTCAATAAGTAACTTTCTTTTCTTTAACTTTTTTGGTACGTTCTATTATCGTTGCAGGTTGCCTTATATATCTGTATTACAAAATTTCTTTCGATTGCTTATCAGCTACAGATCTTTGAAACAGAAGATTCTAATATCTTCAGCTGCTTGCAATTTTCATTATGCCTTTTGCCTACACGTTTCACTTCAATAGTTGTCTCACTTTGAGCACAGGAGAGTTGTTTAGAACCTCCCACTCTGGATGATGTTTTGAGATATTACCTGAGCTTTTGTGGAACTATTCGAAGAAAAGAAAAGAAAAAATAGAACACCTTTGTAAATCCAATTGAATAGAAATTTACAAAATACCAGATTTTTCAATGACCTGTAAAATTACTAGGGGTTTCTAGACTCTTGCAATGCACTATACCTCTACTAATCCTACTGTCAACAAACATTGAAATAGAATCAATTTACTGATAATTGCGATACAATGGAAGTAATGATTAAAAAATAATTCCTGAGTCCATCTCAAAATCAAACAGTTCCCATAAGCCATGGTCCACCGTACGACAAAATGTCACTGAAATTCATTGGAAGCTTTCGGAGGTATTTTGTGGTGTTAACTTATAGCTATGAACCAGGAGATGAAAACCATGAATCCATCCAAAAATGTGATCACTTCTTCCGTACCGGGTTTCCGATCCTTCAACCAAATTTCACTGAAATTCACTTAAGAGTTTTTGGAGATGTTGTTAGGACAAACAGGCTGACGGACGCATAGTGAGATGCACAGATAAACGGACAGACACGAATGAATGTATACACTTCGTTGGCAGGAGTCAATTATTCAAGTTTCCTGTCGTTTCCCAGTTGGGCGAGTCCTTGGAGCTGATGGAAGGTCAACCTGGCTTCATTATTGAATAGGTCCTCTATGTATGAGGAAAGTGAGAATGTGATGAATTTCTTCATTATCTCTTAAATGTACCTCTGATTGGGTTGTCAGTTATATCGGAACAAAACGGGCACCACTAAGTGAAGGGTGATCGCATCAAAGGTAGATTCTCAATCGGCGTTGCACATAGCCTTCTCTATGCAATTGAGAGATGAATAATTATCCATGAATATTCATCAGTGTATCGCATGACAAGCAATTTATTTCAGTTTTTGCATTACGATATGGAATGTTCTACATTTATGGGCGTGATCATACTAATATATATATATATATATATATATATATATATATATATATATATATATATGAATGAGAGATTTGGAAATAAATGCTCTTGTTGTATATGAAGACAAAAGCTAAACAGGATAATATATTTTCTCCAATTGAAAAGTACAATTAAATACGGAACAGATCTGTTTTGGGGAATTTTCTCATGCTTACATACTTAATTATGTATTAAGAAACGGATATATATGATCCGACAAAGCGATTATAAATTGCATTGTATCATATAAAACTCTTATCTGAAATTATATGTATATATATATATATATATATATATATATATATATATATATATATGCAATTTCTTTGTTACCAATCAGCTTCAGGCAACCATTACGATCGAAGGACAACCAATTATGTCTGTTTATATACAAGAGGGATATTTTTACGGAGTATATATATATATATATATTTTTTATCTTTGATGAAATTTCATTTTCAAGTTTTTAAATTGTTTTCTGTTCCCGTGTATATGCGTTGAGGGTAGAGTCAATGTTTAGTCTGGTCAGTTCTAAATTGAGTTTCTGGATTGGATGTATTATGGATAGCTATTTCTGTTAAGTTGATGCCAGTTTGGTTGTCCTATCTTGGGTACTATCACCATCGATTAAGCAACACGAAACTATTCATATATATATATATATATATATATATATATATATATATATATATATATATATATATGTGTGTGTGTGTGTGTGTGTGTGTGTGTGTGTGCGTGTGTGTGTGTGTGTTTGTACATAAGGTCTGATAAAAAAAACCCTGACTGTGTGTCTTGCTCAAGCGATCGCGAAAATAGATACATGAAATCATATAGGTAATATTCGTTTTTTGCTCTTTTCCAAAGTTTGATACTACATTTTACTTTGGCTTTCTGTTCTTTAATCTAGCTCATCAGTCGATATGAGGACTGAAAGAATTCAAACCCGAAAATCACAATAAAATTTGTTACAATTGAGATATTTAAAGCTAGGTAACAAAACACTATTTGATTGATTCCAGGCACAGGTAAGGCATCGTTAAGAAAGCGATGGCTTTAAATGAAAGAATGTCGAAGCAACACTTATCTTACCACGGGCATATTGATAGTCATAGGGACTATTCAATCTGTTATAGCGTCACAATCCAACGACCAATATGTTTAGTAAGAAAAATCACCAAATTTGCTATCTGACCAACAAAGTTTCACGTAATGTATTTCTATTTTTTCTCAACTGCATTATAACAAAACGGCGTAGAATGATACGACATTAATTGGATTTCCTGTCTCTATTTTTGCCATTGCTTTTGCAGATTTCAAATGACATGCGCATTGCAGGTTTTTTTAGATCAACTTTTGTCTTTTGCTCTGGGTACTTTGGTCTAAATCACTTGAGTCGAAATCATTTTGTTTCAAAATGTTTTTTTGTCCACACCGAATCTCCAAAAGTCCTCGATGGATTCCAATGATATTTCATCGCATGGTTGGTCATGAGCTGAGGAAGAACTGACTTAATTTGGGTCTAGATCAAGGGATACTTTGCAATTTGAAGATATTTATGGGTATTTATCGGGATGAATCCAAGAAAACCTTCCCCTCTCTAATCCAAGCGAATATCCTTGGATCAAGCTAAATATTTCATGGACTCTTTTTAGCCCATGGCCGATCATTTGAAAAAAGTTAAAATTCATTGAGAACTTTAGGGTATATTGTGTGTACAACAGTGATTTTCTTCATAAATGGTTTTCATCATTAAACTGTGGACTTATTGATGAGCCTACTTATGTACGTATGTATATATATATATATATATATATATATATATATATATATATATATATATATATATATATATATATATATAGTCTAGAAATTCTTACTGTTTAGACACTCAACTTTAGAAAACGTTTACAAAATATTTTTTAGGTCATTTCAGTCACTTATTTCCCAATATCTGTCAATGCAATTTATTCAATTTTGTTCATTGTTTCCCCCAGTTTTGTATATACTTTGTTGATAAGATACAATGCGTAATTTCACTGTTGTTGGGATCATCAGTTGTTCATATTGTAACCGTTTCGAGGATTTTAAAAACAAAACAATTATATTAACGTGACCCCCCAGCAGTGTTTATCAAACGCTGCCTCCCTTTTTAGCCCTGATTTTATTATGTAGCTTATGTCGTACATGTGGAGCTGGAGCTAGTTGGAACATTTTGATTTAGTTGACTGTAACTTCGTGTGAAATTAATTCATTAAAATGCAAATGTGGCCAATCGTTACAATGAAAAGCAATTCCCTTAGTGATGTTATCCAGTGGCCGAAACAAAAATTAAAGCTAGTGATTTGACTGCCTCTGTGCTAAACTAACCCCAGTCTCCCCTATATATATCTCACAGATACATACATCTCCTCTCACTCCCATATCTACACACATAGACACACACACATATATATGTATATATATATATATATTTTAGATATCTATACTTTACTCTCAAACATAAATGACTCAACAGCATGCATATGTATCACACACATTCTCATATATCTCACTCAAATATATTCTAACCCCTCCCCACACACACATATCAAGTTGTTATGCTGAGTTGTTATTAAATCGTACTTAGTATTAGTTGGTGAGTTCACGTGTTCTTTTACACGATCTCCAGTCAATTGATACGTGCGTTAGAAACCATCTACCAAACATGTACACATAAATTTCTTTAGTGTTTTAGTTGGTGTGGTTGACTGGTTATGTACGATTGCATGCATGTATGAATCAAGCGTACACGCTGCACAAATGGAGCAAGAAGGCTGAATATTTCAATACTCACTCTTCTTTATGTCTTAAAAGACAACTTTTTCAAGCCTTCCAAAAAGGTTTTTAGAGGAGGAATTCAATTTAAAATTCAAGTTTATGCTAAATTGGTCCTTCGTTTGCGCTTGCTTTTTAGTGATCCAACAAGAAGCGAGAGGAATAATTCATTGATTGATAACGCCTTATTCCATTTTTTGATTGATCATCCCCAACATGAGATGCCACCAAAAGGCGTTGGTCACACGATGGTTTCTATTGAGTGACAAAACAAACCTGTGGCGTTGTTATTTTTTGCACTCGTCACATTGCAGCATTTTTCCTCCGAATGTGTCACTTTCCCCATAGGTTTAGATTATTGGTTTATGAAAAAACATTTTACCTCAAAATTATGGAAAACTTGCCATCACAGTCAATAATTGAACAATCGTAGCGTCAAAATATGAGGTCGTGTAAGTTATTCAGTTGAAAGATGAATATAGTCAGAATACATTCTATTTCTGACCTCACTGGCGTTTTCCATCCGGAAATATCGAAAATAGAACCATCTAGGAATCTATTTGTCTTTGATATACTGCACCAGTTAAAAACGTCACCAAAAGGGACAAAAGAGTCTTTTCTCCAAAAATTAAAAAAAAAAAAAACAAGAATTTTTCGGTGTTTCGTCCTGCTGCCAATTTGCAAGTCGTTAGACAAGACGTTATGACTAAGGGCGGTAGAACATTCAAGCAAATTATTAAACTACTAAGAATAAGGTCCGACCCCGAATAAAAGCTCCCCATCACCGAAAAAAAATCTTGCGAAAGATAGTGATCTAGTGAAAGAGACAAAACGTTACGGCCTGGATTGTTGTAAAGAACACACCAGCACAAGTGTATTTAAAAACGATAGAACACTTGGTGGCTATGGTTTTTCAATTCTCCTGTCACTTTATTGATTTATTGACGATGTTAATTGACCATAAATTTTGAGGGGGACAAATCGACACGCATCAATATTTCTATCAGTAAGTACCAATTTCCTAAAGAAAGACGAAACGACCATAATTTAGAAACGAATAAATACATAAGCTTCCATAGAAAGAAATGAAATTTCTATGGAAGATTTTTTTTAAGGACTAAAGATCATGTTTTAGTTCCCAGTAAGTACTCGGAAAATTACTGTATGATTTTACTTAAGGCAATTTAAAAAGTACATTGCGTAATTGAACAAAAATAGAATCTAACTAAGGTTTCAAAATAGTAACCTTCAATTACAGACAGAATATAGTTTAATACGTACGTGCGTACAAGCATACAGAGAGAGAGAGGGGTGGAGAAAGAGGGTGAGAGGGAGAGAGAGAGAGGGAAGGGCAGAGAGAGAGAGAGACAGAGAGACAGAGAGACAGAGACAGAGAGATGTACTGTTAAAGGTAGCGATTGAACCGGAATGTGTTGTGTATAGAGAATTACTTATTTACACTCAGAGTCAGTCTGAACGTGTTTTGATGCGAAAAACCTTCATCTTCAGGGGAAATGTCTGATATCTTCAGCGTTGGTAAAGCAATATATGTTTATGTAGGATCAGTAAAATGATTTTTTTTACTTTCAGTCCACCCTGCTGCTATGGGTCAGAGTACTGAATTGATAGTGATGGCTGTCTTGAGGGTTGGTTACTGACTTGTGCGAGTTGGGGTCATTCAGGGGTCAGGTCTCTAAGAGGTTGGTTGTTCTGCAGACATTACAGTTGGGAAGAGAAAGATGTGTAATAAAACAAGTGATTAAAACTGGAAAGGGTTGATGATTAGAATTCTTAGTTTGAAAGAACCATTTGGGATAGTAGAGAGAGTTTCATTAGTAGGAAGTATACCAGTGATTGGAGGTTCTTGCATTATTGCAGACACAGTTAGTTTGACTTTCAATCTTATTTTTTTTAGAAATAACAATAATATGATTATAATTTTCTATTCCTTGGTGTTAGAGAGGGTGGAGTGTCATTGGGGTTGTAATGAAAAAATCTTTTAGGTTCGGGCTTGGTTAGGGCTCATGACATGACCCAAGAGCATGTGTTGGGGATGATCAATCAAAAAACAGAAAAGACGGATGATCAGTGAACAAATTACTGTTGTCACTATTTGAAGGCTATTAAAGCAGCAGAAATTTCAAAACTGAGTGGGCACAAACTATGGACCAATTTATCATTAATTTATTAAACCCCGTAAAAAGTTTTCAGAGAAAAATCATTTAAGGGTTTTAGAGAGTGGTTCTATTCACAATGTTACTGTAATTCTAGGCAGAACCCTTACATTCAAACAAATACACATGTAGATACTAAGTGGGTCTGATAGTGCAAATCATATATATATATATATATATATATATATATATATATATATATATATATATATATGTATATATATATATATTTTTGTGTGTGTGTGTGTGTGTGTGCGTGCGTGCGCACGCGTGCTCACCAGTATGTGTATAGGTAAAATTCCACTTTTTCATTTTCTGATTTCTAAGAAAAATACCAAAGCCAACAAATCGATCTATCTACCTGTATGATCATATTCATCAATAAATCTATTTAATTATCATCAATATCCTTATTAGTTTTCTTCTATCAATTCCGATCTGTTCAGCAAACGGTCGTCAAATGTATAGACAACGCGGGCAACAAAAATAAGATGAAAGAAAAAAACAGTCCAAAATTAATAGTGACAGTGTTCCATCAGAGAGATTTGGACAGCCTAAAACCATTAAATCTGTTTCTTTTTATTTTTCTCTCTCTCTTTCTATTCATTCATACATTTCCATATCTATCAATAAATCTGTTTTTGTCTGTTAGTATTAGAGACTGGTGTAAACGTTATGCCACAGTTTAAATGTAACCACATATCTATAGCGAAAGATAAACGAAAGACAGCTGTACAAAATCTAAAACAAATCTGGCAATATTTGCCCGCAATAATATCTTTGAGGTGAATCATCAAATCGTTGTCTGTGAGGATTCAGATGGATAGAATAGATAGATAAGAACTGTTGGATAGATTCCAATTTATAGATAGATTGATATGAACATAGGTATATATGAACGAAGTTAGATGGATATGAACAGTTGGATGGATTCCAGTTAATAGATAGATATTAACAGATAGATTGATAAGAACATAGATAAATGTGGTCGAAGTTAGATAGTTATGAATAGTTAAATAGATATGTACATAGATTGATAGTTATATAGTTAGATATTAACAGAGTTAGTCAAATATATAGATTGATATGAACAGAAAATAGATATGGACAGCAGATAAATAGCTATGAAAAGCAAAACAGTAGATAGGTAGGAACAGCGAATTGGTAGATAGATATGGACAGCAAATTGGATAGATAGATAGATAGATAGATAGATAGATAGATAGATAGAAGGAAAGAAGACTCCTGTCCAACGCAGCTCTAACATAGTCACCTTTAAGCAATTTCACATACTGAAGTATTATCGGCATATTGTTTGTTGATTTCGCCACTGCATGATTCCAGGTGAATACCAGGATTTCAAAGCTGATTTTCAAATTAACTTCCCTTCATCATACTAAGGCTACAAAAGTTTCCGATCTCCCAACACTGGGAACACAAATTCTTGTTAGTTTGATTTCGTAGATGTTGCACCGGTAGAAAAAAACAAAAAAACAAAAAAACAAACTCGGAGCGTTCTCTTAATTTTATGACAGGGAATATATTGATTTTTTCATGGACGAATCAACCATAAGCACAGCCCTGATTCCGTTGCAGTTTTTCGTTTACCCTCTTTAACAGTCTCGATATCCATCGGCGTGATTTGGGCGAAACTGTTTAAAATTTTTGGCAAATCAGGACATTAGTACTTCTTAACGAAGGGGTTTCCATACGTTTACGTTGGTATTTCTCTCTCGCTAAATTTGAATTAGTAGAATGACATGCGGTAAGACAAAATAGGTAATTATCTGCTATATGTGATCAATTGTTAAAGAGAATTTCATTCTGAAGTAAGAAAAATAATATTTTCGCTGCGGTAGTTATGGGTGGAAAAACTTGGTGGTTGAATTCGAGTTCTGAGACAATTCCAAGACGAGATTCATGAATAATTTCATATAAGTAACGTGCAAAAACCTTCAGTACTGCCTCCAACAAAGATTTTAAAAAATTCTAACGCCCGGATCAGGCATAATTTGTGGACTGAAATATTACAACCAACCGAAGCCGCTCCAGTTATAACTTTCGATATCGCCAGGATTTGTTTTTCATGTCACAGTATAGGACTTCCAAAAGCATATCCGATCTTGAGGCCTTTTTGAAAATTCAGTTCTGGTACTTATAAAAGGCTGTGGGCCAAAGATAAGACACAAAAGTTATTCCCCATGAATTAACTTTTTATCTCACCGGTTCAAAGCTTTCTAAATTCATGTAAGCTATTTTCTATGCAGTTGTTAAGAGGAATGTTATGTTTATCAAAAATAAAAATAAAAACTCTTCCGTTCATAGAAACATTTTTTTTTGTTTCCATCGCAAGACCCACTCTTGCATGAGCGCCTCGATTTTGTTTATGATGTAGATATTCCAGGCTTAGCCAGGTGTGCCAAAATTGAGTAGCTGATAAAACCTCAACATTCTATTTCGATAAGAAATATTTTTGCTATCCAGCCATATCTTCGACATTTTCTTTGCAGATGTTCGTATTTTTCCAATTCGAGTCCATCATCCAAGTCAACATTTTCCCCCAGAAAGAATCATCATTCCAACGATGTAGACTTTTGTTACACTAAAATGAATACAAGCCTAGTTAGTCACTCAATAGAAACCATCAAGTGTCCATTGTCCTTTGGTAGCATGCTGTGTTAGGGGTGATCAATTAAAACATTGGAAGAAGATTTGGTCAAAGAGTAAGTTACTTATCTCAATTTTGGGGACAGTGATCGCTGGAAAAAAGTCAAAGTAGACACAAACTAAGGGACGAGTTTAGCTATGTTGTGAATTGACCCCCCCACCTACTAAAAACTTACCTTTGGGGTAATCTTAAAATACCAATCATAAAAAAAAAATTGCAGTTTTAATGAGTGAACGACTGAATTAGATCCGGCCTGTATGTGCGACACATACACAGCCAACCTGCCAGCCAAACCAGCCTAGAAACTGAAAGACATCTTTTGTGGCAGTTTTGGTTGATGCTTTCTATCAAATATTGTTGACATTGTCTCACATCGTCAGCTGTGTATATTTCAGCAAAGTTATTACCAATCAAACATATCTAATCTAAATTTTGACAAAATACAGATTACTTATGGATAATTCTAATCATCTTTTTTTCATTGTTTTGATAGACAAGTATAAGAAATTGATGCATTTGTAGGCTAACAACCCCCAACACCAGAGCTTGGATGTGAATTTGCTAATTTAGTGTCTTTGCTGTACATTTCGGCTGATTGCAGGTTTGCCAAAAAATAAAGCTTAGCGGAACATTACACAAGAGAAAAAATATCAGCAAGATGCCATCTATTGCAATCAAAGGCAAAAATATAAAGACGTGGCAGCTTCATTCCTTGAACTTTTGCTTGGATCCCCCTCTCTGTCTGTCTGTCTGTCTGCCAGTCTATCTGTCTGCCTGTCAGTCTATCTGTCTGTCTATCTGTCTGTCTGTCTCTCTCTCTCTCTCTATCTGTCTTTCTCTACACCGATCTTCTTCTATGTATATCTTTGTCAGGGATGGCTCAGGCTACCAACAACATGGCCAATTGCCCAGGGCATCGAGTGCTAGGGGGCGCCTGTCGTGTGTCTACATTAGGACTTTCCCAATTCAAAAGGAAGAAAGGGAGAATGAATAAAGCAGAAGAAAACAGTCGAAATAAGAAAATCTTCTGATACCAAAATCAGATTTTTCGAGAAAATTTGACAATTCTTTCCTTGCATGAAACTAAGGGAAACTTAAAAGGGAATTCTTTTGACCAACGATAATCTGATTATTGGTATAAACTTTCCATTCGTATATATTTATTTTTCTTGTAGAACAAAGTAAATAAATTATGCAACATTTTGAAGGGGAACCGAAGGTAAGCTTGTCTGGGGCACCAGGCACTAAAAGATCGGCCCTCTTCGTTGCCTCTCTTTGTCATTACTTCTCTCCATCTCTTTTTATCCCCCTAACTCTGCCTCAATTTCCCCTTCTCCTGTACGCTGGTTCTTTACAGCAATAAAGCCAGTATGGGCGGACAGTCAGTTGAACATAATGTTAGCCGAACTGAAAAATGTCAACAGGTCATGCACCTATGACATGCTTATATTATCTAATCGAAGGAATTTTATTGAAGGTATTCCAACCTAGAAATCGGTTCTATCTTCTCTGCACGTCCATACCCGCCTTGCTGAGAGAGCTGCAGTTGCTCAACTGGTTTGTGAGTGGTGAGGAACAACCATCAGAATAGATTTTTCTTCGTTCACTTCTTCGCTTGCTTGAAGTCATAAAAAGATTTTCACAAAATAAATCGAACATGTCTTGAAGCAATGTATAATTGGATGCTTGGTTTGATATTGAGTTTTCTAAATATGTCTTTCTTCAATGCTTCCTTTGATAACCGGGTTCCGAGCTGACAATGGACGAAATAACATAAGAAGCGGGTATCCTGAAGTTCGACAGTAAAATTTCTGAATAATTACTGGCACAATCATTATTGGATGAAAATAATATATATTACCAGTTGTTATAATTGTTTCCCATTATCCTTAAAGAACATACAGACTGTCTAAATAACTATCGATTTGTAATATTGTCCAGTTGTCCGGAGATAATTCCCATCACTAGTCGAAACCTTCTCAGAGTATTTTCACGTGGGACATTCCAGTTTTGCCTGGTTGTCATCCTATCTTAACAGGTATGTTTTTACAACTCAAGTAAATGTGACATTTGAGCCCTTTGTAAATGATCCCCTTGGTTTAGATTAAAGTACATCGAGCGAGAAGCTTTTTGCCTACTTGTTGATTTTTCTTTCATCCAATAAAAGTATCTATTGCATATAGAACATACACACACACACACACACAAATACACACACACACACACACACACACGCGCATATATATATATATATATGTATATATATATATATAAACAGGGGAGAGAGACACGTTCGTTTGATGCATCTAAAATCGAGTATGAAACACTTAGAAACATCAAAATTCATGAAAAAAAGGGTAAAAAAAAGCCTTCTTTCCCAAAATAAAAAAGAACATTTTCAGAAGGAATTTAGTGAAATACTGATCCAAAGTCATAAGAAAAAAAACTCTGTAGTCATTAACGCAGAAACCAACCAACAAACACATAAAAAAAACATAAGGACATATAAAAAAGGAAAGAGACCTCTGCCATCTTTGATGGCTACGGTAGTTCAATTTGCAATACTTCATCTGGCGATTTCGAATAAAATTACAATTATCACTAGTGTATCTGAAACAGATAGCGTTGTATCAATCGTCCAGGGGAAATAAAGATCGGAAGCTATATGGTTAGATCTGTAACCGGTGGTCAACGTAATCTAATCACTTAGAAAGCTGCCCTGGACATGCCGGCTTCCAGAAAAAAGAGGATCTAAATTCGAATTTCACCTAAGTGTTGTTTTTCAATTTCGATCCGAGCTGCTTACTAACGATCATTGAATGATGATCCGATCGCTGCAATTATATTACTTCTAATATAACTTGGAATGTTTCTGTTTCGATGATGATGATGATGAATATTTTATATAGGTGACTTTTGAAAAAAACAAACAAACGTTTTATATTGTGAAAAATCAGTATACTCTTCGTAATAACTATGGATATATACTGAGACATGTATGAAATGAATACCAACCATTAGTTTTATGATGAGAAAAAAAGCCTCGTTTTAAAACTTTAGAAGTGGCAAGAAAATTTCAGATTAACTCAAGTCTAGCATAAGATTATCTTAATCAACTCGATTATTACGGACAAATAGCCAAGAGGGGGACTTTTTCAACCTCAATCAATATTGTGAAGAAAAATGGGTAGGCAATCGAGATGAACGATAAGTCATTCGTCTTTTTGGCGAAGTATAATATTTTTTTCTCTGGTGGATCAAGATTTTTCACTCATCCTTGGCCAAATCAGTTCCCTAAAACGAACCCTTTGGACACTTAGGGGCAACATCTTGCGTAAGAAGTGTGAAAACAGCAATATGTTCAGATCTGCTGAATTTCTTGAGTCATGCATGATTTGAAAAACTCAGACTGCAATTTCAGAATTCATTAATTCTATGCCGTGCTGTTGCTCTTAAAACGGCCAAAGGAGAAGTTACAAAGAAACCCTTTTAATAGTTAGACCTGACAAATCGATAAAAACTTAATTTTGTACTGTAAATGCCCGAGTAAATTTAAAGCAAGACATGGTGTCTAATCACTTCTTGCATGTCACTGTACAAGGAGAATATGCATTTTCCTCTCTGTGTACAGTATTCAAGGCCTCAGCTAGGAAGGGAAATACCATGAGTCTTCTGCTAAATTAGAACAGGAACTACAGCACGAAAAAAAAAATGGGTGAATCAAAACGGTCCTAAAAAAAGAACAAGTTTTTCCAGCTTCTAGCATTACAAGCAGATACACACATATGCACAAATAGCTAGAATATACAATTGATGAATTGCATATGCATATTTGTACAGGCGACTGTGTATGCATTTGTGTCCTTAGCGGAATCATTTGGGTAAATTGCATTTATAAGAGAATCAGCGATCGCTCAAGGGCATTTATTGTATTCAGAATAAATATACATTCACTGACTCCACTAGAGGCTGACAACTCGTTTGTTTGTCGATCGGGACAAACGCTACAATTACTCTCTTCTCATCGAAAGCTTTGTCTGCAATGCTGATGGGGAAATCGCAATAGAATCAATAATTCAACACTTTCAAGCCGTGAAGAGCGCAACGAGGACGTTCGGTTTTCGATCGATAATCAAACGGCAATACGACGATTATCACCGACATAACGGGTATTCTACTGACTCACCACCCGTTCTCTCTTCAAACACTTTTACTTTCCCCTTGCTTGGTTTGCATGGTACGCTTACACCGAGTTCTTGAGAGGAGAGTTGGAAGTTGAATGGTTTCAATGTAATGTTTACAGAATGTTGTGAGCGGGAATCTGGTGGCAAACTTTAAATTTAAAGTTATTTTCCCCTCTAGTAACATAGGACATTACTGTTAGAGAGACGTAAATAAAGGACTGTAGAAACAGATTGAGAGGGTAATTTAATTAATTTGAACCCATAGATATACAGAGAGAGAGAGAGAGAAAGAGAGAGAGAGAGAGAGAGAGAGAGAGGGGGAAGAGAGAGAGAGAGAGAGAGAGAGGAAGTTACTCAACTATTAACCATCTCCATTCAGTAAATTAACAGAGAGGAAACAGCAGGATGTAAGATGCCACTCGCTGTAGCATTTGTTGTTTCGAAGAAGCCTTTTACTGAAAGGAAATCCTCCAAAGTCATTGATGCTATCATACAACAAAGCGTAGAAGCCATATATGTAAGAGTCTTGCAACATATCTACCCACATAACAGTTCATTCATCAGGCTACATGAAGACTCCAAGCCTTTTCAAGTTGAAAAAGGAATGAAATGAGGAGATACTAGCTCACTTAAACTCTTCGCAGTCTACCTCGAGATGATCTTCCGAAAACTACACTAATGAAATAAAGGAATCGGAATAGATAGCAAACACCTAAATAACCTCGGATTTGTGGACGACATTGTCCTTTTTACTGAGAACTTTTATGACCCCCAAAGAAGGCTAAACGAACAGAATGAAGAAAGCAAAAAGCAGATCTTCACACAGACTTTAGAAAACAAATGTCATGAACAAAAAAACATGTCGGAGACACAGGACGACGATCAATATCGAAAACAGGGAAATGGAGAAAGTAGAAATAAAGCGAAGAATCACTTAAGAATGGCACGCCTCTGGTAGGGCAAGCTCAACCTTTAAGCACAAGGAAATCCTATTAGTGCCAAAACGAAGGATATACAACCAATGCATCCCTCCAATAGTCACCTATGGAGCTGAAACATAAAATCTAACCAGACCATTACCCTACAAACTGAGAAAAATGCAACGTGCACATGAGAAAATCATGCCCAACATATGGGGACATCACAAGACAATACAGTATACTAAGGGAATTCAGGAGTCCGAGATATCATAGAATCCATAAGAAAACTCAAAATGGCAATGGGCTGGTCATGTTGCAAGAATAACAGACAATTGCTGGACATCACGACTCACAACAGGTATCCCCAGGGATCATATGATAAATTGAGGCCGACAAAATATTAGATGGTGTGACAAACAAAACAAGTTTAGAAAACACTGACTCCGTGATGACCATAATAGAGAGGTCTGGTAAATCTAAGGGAATTTTCATGTCCTATGGCGGATGATAAAAGGTGGCTGCTGCTGCTGCTGAATGCAAAAAAGCATTTTGAGTAGGAAAAAAGATTTTACCAATGTTATTTTATGGAGCAACACTTGTTCAGCCATTTTTTGCGTGATCTGCGTATTTTGTACGATCTCATTCTGGAAGGAGCATTTTTGCCGGAAACAATTTTCTATAATGTGCAGCGAGGCTAAGCATCTTATCAACTTGGTTTTATCGGGTATGAAGAGTAGAAGAAAGTTGCATGGAATTCTCGGTGCTCGGCTGCAGCAGGAGATTGATCTTCCAACACATGAGCGTCTTGACCTGTCGCTTCTACGATGGATTTAGGCTAACATCGTTTGCGATGTCTATAAAAGCTATTTTCGAGTGCATGCTACGTACAAGACTATATATTTGTGTGTAATAGACAATATACATGAGTGGGGGATGCACAAACACACACACTCACACACACACACACACACACACACACATATATATATATATATAAAATTTATGAAATCTATTATATTATACACACACATAGAATAGAGGAGAAACCCTTGAGTCAGCATATTGCTCAAGAAAAGAAATTCTGAAGTTTAGGAAACTAGGAATTGATTTTTCAAAAAGTGACACGTTTCCATGAGTTGTCCTGACAGAAGGGACAACTTTTTCTCTCGTAGAAAAGTGATGCTTTTCTAGTTTAATTCAAACTCATCTGTAAGCTGATTAATTTCTGGAATTGAAAACAGTTCTGGTTAGTCAGTCACAGGACCAGTGTTATTCTGCAGCATTTTGTATGGGATCACCAAATAAGCTACTCCTCTCGCCTTTATTTGACTGAAATCATTGAAAAGATTGAATTTTCGAAAAACAAGCGGGCATATGGACAAATCTAGCATAAACTTAGATTTTAAACTGCCACCCTCACTAAAAACCAATATACAAGGATTTGAAAACCCCCAAATCCTCCAAATCATTTTTTTGTTGCCACAATGAAGCCCTGTAGCTACATTGGTGTAGCCTGTAGGTGTGACATATACGTAGTAAGTCAGATCAACGTAAAAAAACTGTGAAGGTAGTTTTAGTTGATAGTTTCTAATTTAGAATTTAATGATAATTCTCTCATCTTTTTCTCTCTTATATACATGCAAAAAAGTATCTTGGTTGTGATGGTCAACGATTTAACACGATTAAAAAGACGATACGTATTGGCTTAAATACTTTCTCTGAGAGCCATGATTATCGACCGTCTCGTGAAGGAGATCTTGAATATCCTATGCTGAGTTTCATGTAGTCTCCCAACTTGAAAATGATGTTCCGACGGGGAAGAGTGTACAAAGATCGGATGGAATACGCTGCAGAATGAAATAACCACGTGTAAATTTATAGTGAAATCAAATATAGTATAAGCCAGGCAAACCAGTGTGTCCATCTTGACATAATCCTCGACTGTGACACGAGGTGTTATATATGTCATAAAATGTGAATGGTATAAGGTCCAATATATAGGCCAAACCTCTCACCGGCTCAGAGACCGCTTTCGTGGAATACTTCAGCTATATGAGGTCGAACACAGAAGTAAGAACATCTCGCTCAGAAGAGCCATAGCATGTCTGAAGTTAACGACCGGGTCGTAGAACGTGTTTACACCAAACCCATGAAATTCGTCAGAGAATTAAAATGGATCGAATAATATAATTCCGTGAACAAGTTTGGGAAGGATTGGGTAATCCACAGCTACACTAACTTTCCAAATAAGTAAAAAGGTCTACAAAATTAAGGTTATTAGAATTGTTTTGATTATTTCAACTGATTTGTGTACGTATTAGATCCCTGGATTAAAACTTTTTTTCTCCATTATGAATAGATTTTTCAAGAAACACTTTTCATGAAGATTTTTTTGGATAATTTTGCTCTTTTAATAAACATACATTGCTTAAAAATATATTGTAGTGGTTTTTATTCATTTTTAGATGCAGGTTTTAAGAATAAGAACTGATTTATGTTTTTTTTCTTCTATAAAACACCACTTCTTTCTTTAAATACAACTGTGGTAGAGAAACAGTGAAACAAAAGTAATTTAAAAGAACACTAGACAATTAAGTTCTACTGAGGTATGATTGCAACTATCCAATAAATAGTATCTCTGGTGGGAAAGCTCAAACAGTCCAGACCAGCCTGAATGTTGAACATGGAACTAAATATTGATATGACTCATCACAATGCAGCGTTTAACCCATATTCAGGTTTATCGATGAAGTAACTGGTGTTTTAAACATGCATTTTAGTTTTAGGAAGTATTAAATTTGATGGTTCCCATAGTTTTATTTGCATCTAAAATAAATAAAACTCGATTATAATAATGAAAACAATTTTTGAAATGCATTCATAAATTCGTACTTGTTAGTAAAAACGATTTTCAATTTTTTGAGTTCAGTGACCAAAAATACAATTAAAGAACAACAACAACAAAAAAAAAAACCCAAACCTTTACACCTTTGTTATTTTCCTTAACAAGGTTTATTGTGATTAGGAATTAATTCGTTCGTCTCAAAAATCCGTTAGCCCACGATTCTATCATTTGGAAACTCCCAGAGACACTGGTATGACTGATAAAATACATTGAGTTCTAACCCTGAAATTAATACCATCCAATCTGGTAGACTTGATCCAAGATTTGTGGATAGTTCATTAAATACATACCTAATTATGCACTTCAGGTTAAGCTATAAGTTTGTGAAATTCTAAAATTTACGTGAATTTGTACTCGTCTAACAGTTTTATATGGAGCCGTTGAAATCAATACGTCTAATAGAAAAAAATCGAAAAGTACGAAGTCAATAATTGATACAGCTATTTCAACTATGACATTGCAACGAAAGAAAAAAATCAATAAATCATAAAACTTAGAATTTGCATTAGAGAGAGAGAGAGAGAGAGAGAGAGAGAGAGAGAGAGAGGGAAGAGAGAGGGGGGAGAAAGTGAGACGTTACACTAAAAACTGTGATAGAATATTGAAAATCAATGAGCTGAGAATTAAAAAAAATTAAATACTTTTCTTTGAAAAAAAAATGAATTGCAATTGAGATAAATAGAAATCAGATAATTACTATCGTGGTTAGCAGGAATGTAGAACTTGAAGTACGACCATGAAGTTTTAAATTGGATTTGAAATTGCTTTATCCATCAAGTTAGATATTCTTCGAGGTATAGAGTTAACAAAACTTTAGCCTTGCTGTGTTAAAGTTAGATACCCACCAACAGAAATCGGACCATAAAGATAAGGCGTTGAAATTGGATCATTATTTTCGTGTTGAGTGCAGATAAAAACCCAGTGTATCATAAAAAAAGTTTCTAATCGTAATGGAAATAATTTTATTCCTGAACTTACATTATTTCACCAGTATAGAGCCATCAATACTCAGGTTACAATCTGCTATTTCTTCTGTGGTACAGTAACATGCATACATACAAAAATCGAATCATTATTATACGGATATGTACCAAGAGATAAGCATCTCCCCCACCCCCCTCTCTCTCTCTCTCTCTCTCTCTCTCTCTCTCTCTATATATATATATATATATATATATATATATATATATATATATGTATTGCCATGTTACGATAATGTGCATACATAAAAACGAATCGGATCATTATAACATAGATAGATATCATATTAATAAATTTAGGCGTATGTGGATGATATATATATATATATATATATATATATATATATATATATATATATATATATATATATATATATATATTGGAGAGAGAGGGTGAATTGAATTGTTGAACTGGAATTATGATGTGTAACTCCCTGTTCAGTTAACAGTTCAAAAGTTCGTGTAAGTTGAAAACCTTCCTTTCCTATCAAGTCTCTTTGGCAGGCTTTTAAGAAACGAAGTAAATTGCAAATCATCGAATAAATGAACCTTTGTAAATACAAGATTCCAGTGCAGTGATATTAAGTAGAGAAAATGGGAATGATATGAAGCGGCCTGCCATAATAATTAGTCGAAGAGGAGAACTTCTTAAGTGCTCAAACGATGCGGTAAATTAGCTGAAATCCTTTCGGGATAAGAAAGGCCAATGAGATAAAAGAAATTAAGGAAGTCTAGACTTGAATATATTGTTTGAAATCATTACATCTCATTAACTCTCAGAGTATATCTTTGGAAAGGACCATTTAGATAAAAGCTACTCCCTTACTGAAAAGCGCGCCACCTGATATCATAACACGATTATTGAAATATATCAAATATAGTTCACACTCACAAACGCTAATTTCATACGTTCACAGCTACTCAAATAATGGTGTGGTTATTCATAATGCTTAGCTGAATCGCGTGCAGGGTCATAAAAACGGGGCGTTTCGTGATGGTTGAACTCATGACACCGGGGTCAACAAGTCTACCTTGCTAGACATCGTTTTATCCAAGGGACGAAGCATACACAGGTGAACAGTCGATTATTTTCCTATTGAATTGATACCGGAATCTACGAAATGTTTATGTGCAAAAATAAATAAAGAAACAAACTGATTTAAAGTTCTTCATAGTGGAGTGATTTCGCATGGAATATCCGACAAGACTAAGGACACACTCAGTGACTTGACGAATTGATCAATCTGTTCATGTATTCCACATCTGAGTAGCACTTCTTATATTTAGAGAATCTATCTTAAATAATAGTGACGCGTGTATTTGTTGGTGGTAAGACAACATTTCTGTATTTTCTGCATATCAACTTAAAAATACACATAGAGGTCTGGTTAGTCACTTAGTAAAAACTCTCATGTGATTAATTTCTTAGGCAGCATGTCATGTTGGGGAAGATCAATTAGAAAATTGGAAAAAAGGGTGATCAACGAATAAGTTATTCTCCTTCTTTGTTGAGTAGCTATCACTAAAATATGATCGAAATTAAAGAAAAAAAAAACAGACACAGAGTGGGGGATCAAAACTTCACATTAGAAATGAGAAAAAAACGTACTTAGGAGAGGAACTAAAATGTTCTTCCTAAACATAAGGTAAAAATGTTTAAATTTCAGCCCTTTAGTTCCATTGTTGTGGTCTGTCTCAGATGGATAGATTGTAAGACAGCACAGTAGATCAGAGAAAAAAAAAACAGTGGCCCGAGAAATCATAGAAACTGTGAGAAAACTCAAATGGCAATGGGCTGGACATGTTGCAAGAATGCCAGACAACCGCTAGACGTCACGACTCACAATATGGATTCCAGGAGATCATATGCAAAACTGTGGCCGACAGAAAGTAAGACGGTATGACTAGCTAGATGAATTCAGAAAGTGCTGGCTCCACAATGCCCATGATAGAGGGGTTTGGCAAATCTTAAGGGAGCTTTATGTCCAGCAACGGATGGTAACAGACTGATGTTGATGATGATGATGATGATGATGATGATGATGATGATGATGATGATGTATGCGTGATACATACATAGCCAGCCAGAAAGGCAGCTAGCTGGAGCAACTTGAAAACGGAAAAAGAATAATGCGACAGTTTTAATTGACGGTTTCTATTTCTTACGTTGGAATGTACAAATATATAGTCTCGGGGACCTATCACTGTGGTGCATTGGTTAGAAAAATACATCTTTTTCATCCAAATAAAGTGGGTTCGAACCTTGTTTGGTTGCTGAGTGCGTTACGAAGAGAAGCCTAGTAAATTCATCAAACTATTTTGTTGGCGCCTGACATTTTCGCATGGTTATCTAGCAAGTGTTTTCAGTCGTTAGTCTAATGTATTCGTTCCTCACTGCTGTGTTGTGGTGGACACAACTGAGGAAAATGCCTAACTGATAAAGCGCTAAAAATTTAGCGAAATCAAAGATAACAACTAACTTTTATCATGAGAATTGAGCTTCAGATAGTTTTATTTTGCTTAAAAATTCTTTGTAGCGTTTTTGTTATAACTGAGACAGAGTTTCCCAGAATGCATAGCAAGTCAATATCAGATGATAATCGAGGTGTATACAAATGAATAAATGAAAATAAACAGTTTACATTCAATATACAGTTTACTTGAAGATTAATGTCTAAGTTACAACTTATAAACATTTTAGACCCCTACGTCTGTTTTTAAGAGTTTGGGAGCAAAATAAATCGAACCGAAGCTGATTTGATATAATGAAAGTTATTGATTATCGGTTATCATCGCTTCCGCTAAATCTTTATCGGCTTATCAGCTAAGCGTTTTCGATAGCTGTACCCACCACTGAGCCAGATACACATGTCCTTGTGCAAGACTAAACTAAGCTAAGAGAATACAGATGTACAAATCTGCTGAGGGTTGAGAGGTTTGTTTATTCCTCTCCGGTATCAGTGTTCGAGTTAAAGCCAAGATTTTAATTGCTGATTTTCAAGAACGCCCTCCTCAAAATCACTCAGAGCAAATTAATCATAGAGATATCATTAGTGAACAGAACTTAAGGTTTACATTTATGTAATAGATTACAGTTCAGTGATTGGAACAAAATAAAAGTCAAAACTTTAAATCCAATTTACAAGGCAAACCCTTTATATTTTTTGCTCCTAACAAATCACTGGATATTCCTTAGACAGGCCTCTCCCTCATAATTTTCTTTTTCTTTTGGCATTAAATTTTGAAAGTATTTTATAAAAAAAGAATGCAGTACAGGCAATGGATCGAACTTGAAAAACCCTGAAATTGCATAGAGAGGCGGCAGAGTTCTGGTGGTGCAATATAACTAAGGATACTTTAAAAAAATCTAAAAAAATGAACAGAGAACATATAATGTAAAAAGAACCTCAAATATATAATCTAAAAATCTAAGAAATTTTCTGAAAAAAAAAAACAAAAAACCATCTGCAGGGCGCACAGTCGGCCCCGGTGCCGCTACTGGCTCGTGATTTTGTTTGAAATATTGTGTATTTTCTGATATATTTTTTATTCTCTTTTAAACTGGGTGATCCAACCTGCTCATGAATATCTTTACGTATACCTATATAGGTAACCAAGTAAACTGCACACTAACACGGATAGAAGAAGAGAGAAAAAAGTTTTGGCTGAGAGATTTACGACATTTCTACGTCCTTCAGTTTTTGCAATGAATCTTGATAAAACCATGCGGGGAAACATGTACTCTCTCTCTGTATATATATATATATATATATATATATATATATATATATATATATATATATATATATATATATAAATCACAATGACTTGGAAAAATGCGATCGCTGCAGTCTCAGGGGACTAAAATAAACAACCTTGTCCTGGCATAATCTAAAATATAAAAGTACTATACATTTCTTAGAGTGTCATTTGATAGGGCTGTGTGCAAACGTTACATCTCTCATCGGATGTCACGTGGGTGGCTTGCAGGGTTGAATATCTCTGCTTAGATTTGCACACCTACCAGTGACTATTTTTACCCGTCCTCAAAGATATCAACTTGTCTCTTCGAATCATTACTTATCTCGTGTTGTTGTTTCGTTGCTGTATGCCATCGTTGTTAATATGTTGATGATGATGGTGATCATCATAATCATCACTATTGCTGCATCTATATGTTCGCACGAAAAGATTGGTGGTCATTCTTGAAGGCTGAATGATAGCTAGTCTCTTCCATCTCTGGTCATATCGCAGTCCGAAGCTGCGCTGGGGTCTGCAATTCATCACCGTATTCTCGGTGGTTATCAATGAAGATTACTCAAGTAACTCTCCCCTCAGCATTCCTTCAGTCCACAGTAATGCTGTGGTTTGCAACTCTTCACCAAACATCCGATGGTAATTACGGAGGACTGAGTGACAGCAAGTCTCCTCAGGTCTCCAGTCCTTCTCTCATCATCTTCGCAAATCACAACAACGTATGCTATCTGATGTACGTACACAAGGAAAACTAAATGAAAAAAAAAATGCGTACACCCTTCCATCAAACTTTTATCAACTATACATCCTCCGAGAGACATGTAAGAAACTGATTGAGGTTAACTGGAAATTACTATATATTTTTTTTTTGCTTTTCCCATATCAAATTCCTTTTTCATCTCCAATTAATGATAAGATTCTTCTTCATTCAACATTTACTTCATTTTTGAAATCTGTCTCTCTTCAATGTCTCGCAATACACCGATATTCAAAACTACTTTTTTATGTGACAACAATGTAACTTTGTCAGAGCAATACTATTCAACTTATACCGGAAAAATTCGATCTCAGCCCCAAACTTTCCCGAATGTTTGAACACGAAACAAATGATATAAAATCTTACGTAATAGATTTCCTGTCAAAAATCTCTAAACATATCAAGACAAAAATATTTTTTATCCCTTGAATTCCAGTAAAGAATTTTTCTTTCAGTTTCTTTAGCTCCAAACATAATTTCCGTGGCCCATGTGCCAACGAAAGAATTGTCGACCCGAGAACCACGGAACTCACTAAGAAATATTCAGATGTAAAAAAGAGAAACAGGTGCGTAGCTCAAACGGTTGGATTTTTCATTGTATAATGTTAGTATAAATGCATTAAGTGATATACAATTCATAAAAGTAATCCCTCCATTGATGGCCCATCGTTTAGACGTAAACAAGAGAAAAATTCATCTTGCGTTAAAAAAGTATCGTCGGGTATGACGCTTCCCTATCTCTTGTCAAAAAACTCATTGTTCATTCATCAGCAAGAAAATGTTTGTTGTCTTTTGAACCAAATAATAATACAATCATGCCAGGATTTCGATTGCTGATGTTCAAACTAGGCGGGCTCTCCTGACAAAATCCGATGTAAGCTTACGTATACACACATATTTATTTGTACATGGATAATTATATATATGGCTTTGTGAGAGATAGTTATCGTCAAGCTGTTAAAAGAAAAATCACGCAAGTTGCGACAAATGCTTCAGATTCGGATGTCAAGTATTTTCCAGGTACGTTGAATCAAATAAGAGATAGGGACAATTGATTACACCAACGATTCAAGGTCAAATCATTGGTTCAAAATATCATTTTCGTTTATGACAACTTTGCATTTTCATCTTGACATGTCTAAGTAATTTCCCCATAGATTAATAAGCTCCTTGGCAGAGGCAAAGTTCAATGCACTGTAGCTGATCATTTCTCCAATTACAGGGGCTTCTATAGCCACATTGGATTAGTTCGCTGCAAGATTTTGATACTTCAGGGAAGTTGGTCAAGTGTGGTCGCCACATTGAGCCACTGTATCAGAGGATGGGCCAGGAAGGACTGGATTACCAATGACCTACATGACAAAATCATACTAATTAGAGGGGAATCGTTGAATGTACTAATGGTTTCTTTATTTAGTTTTCATACTCTGAATTCTTAAGGCCAAGTACTCGAAGAGCCTTTCCTTGTTAGTATCAAAGCCGTAAAGTTCGACAGTTCACTGCCATATGGGTATCTGCTGAGAGGCGTCTCTTCATATATCCCACTCCTTCGCCACGAAGCTGTCAACTGACCACAGCTGGGTTACTAGATATAAATAGAGAGTTGGTGATCATAATCCTCGAAGTTTGTTAATTTCTGCCTTTGGACGACAACATAATGACTAATGAATCATCATCATGTAGCCTAACCTCAACCTCTAGAACAGTTTGTACTTGCTGTAAATATTTTTTAGGCATTTCCACGAAAAGTTCTCCCCTTGTCTTAGCGAAGGATGGTAGAAGAGTCTGATTTTATGACAGAAAAATTCTTCGAAGTCATCTGCTCAGATTTGACAAGTTTTGTACGGTTACGAAAGTAGGCAACAATCAGCCGAGCTTGAGATATCTTGGTCACTCTGGTGGATGGTAACCTGAATATCTCTATTTTTTTACAATTGTATCATTCAGGTATTACCTTGAATATTTCACTCTCATCAATTGATGATTGATACTGCTTGTACCTGTTTCGTGAATTATATATTCGTATGCAGGATGAACATCTCTTTTCTCTCATCTGTAATGGGGTTCCCAATATCTTGGAAACGGGTCATCTAAGCTTTGACATCATTCTGAAAGCTGGGGACCATTTCAAGATGCCGTCTTAATTTGATTTGAGGGTTATCATCAAAGTCTCATACTTTCAGAGGGTTCTCACTACCTCTGGCCCAGCCACCCTTGAAGTGCCTGTGGACTGTCATAGAGTCCTGCCCTGCCCTCTTTAATTTCTTCATCTGCTCCTGGGTCTAATCTCTGTCAATTGAACAGAACATGCTGGATGATTTATGAACAACGAAATGACCTCAAGTGAACTACATTTAAGGTTATAGATAATCTATTTCTAGTCTGACCACTTCACATATATGCGCCAGGCATCGGTGGTGGGGTCCGTTGTAGAAGGCAACACAGCCACCTGCTGGACAACCTGATCTTCCAGCTTTAAGTCACCAGGTCTGATAGAGAAAAACCAAAACATGTAGAACTTAACTGGAGTGTCATGGACCTGTACTTGGATTTTATATGCTCACTGCTCTCACACGAATAACTGAAGGTGAGATTGTAAGAATTGGTTTCCATCTATGCTTCATTCACCTCTGCCTGCACGAGGGCTGTTGTCCACTATCTACCAGTGACCAAATCTCAAGACAGTTGTACAAAATGCATTTCAATGTATGCATCACCCAGATTCACCAAATCTTTCTCTTCGTCACAATTTTTCGGTGCGTCCCTTGCAGATATTTTTATATGGCTAACATATGCTTGACAGAAGAGAACACGGGGGCTTGTCCGGGATTCAGATGTTTGATTGTCATTACAATCACATTCATGATGACAATGAGTATGACAACGATCACATTCATAGCAGGAAGTATCATTGCCTCTTTGTGAGCACTTTAATGGCAAAGAGGGAGGATAGAGCCAGGGTGGTCACTGGGATAGATTGTAAACCTCTTATCTCTTCATCTAATCTTGACCGTAACCATGTATCATAGGCTAAAACTTAAAAAAAATTGTATGAATCTTACAATATGTGGCTTTTAACAGCTGGACCGTAATGTATTTCCAACAAACGCCTGAGATCTGTGCACAAAACCAGCTGAAAAGCAAAGGTTTCGAGTGTTGATTTTCATGGTAGATAAGCAGGCCTAACTCACTTAGAAGATTGGTCTAACACGATATTCACTTTGATTTAGCGATAATAACAGTATGTGTAAACCATATTATTATCTATTATGTAGATGTCTAAATTTCATTTACGCAAATATGAACACACAAAGACACATATAGACGATGATGCATATGCGAGTGTATATTTGCATATTTATGAATCTCTGTTTCTTCCTAATTCCCTCTCACTCTCTCTCTCTCTCTATATATATATGTATAGAGAGAGGGAGAGAGAGATATATAGAGATAGAGATAGATTGTTTGTATATACACAAATGTGAATGTCCAAGACTTACATGCATAATAGAGAGGAATATGATATATATATATATATATATATATATATATATGTACGTACATCATTAGTTGATACCCTAAGGATGAAAAGAGCACATATTTTACCAAACCAATATTTGTTTGTCAACATGATTTCCTTCTTTGTCCATGCACCCAACACAACGGATCTTCATTCGTATGCATAGAACACTATATAGTAAGAATGTCCGATGAAAAATTCAGCCAATAACTTATTATATATTATGATAAATTATAGTACAGATTTAATCATTCACGTCTTCACCCCTGCACTCTTACATGCTATTGTTCACAGCTATATATCTACGTGTAAAGATTCAAATATGCTGACATTCGTGAAACCTCTCAAACACATATGCAATTCCATTTTCCATTGCCGAATATATTGATGTAGATATGAATTCCAACGAAGCCCGTCAACAAAACACACAAGTCTATACCGTGTTGTTCGTTTTGACTTTTATGTGAGAGATTCTAATTTCTTTTTTAATATCTCCAGTTCTAAAATAGATTCAATGGGACTGAGACAAAGACAAGTTTGCTTACTTGGGACAAAAAAAGGAATCTTCTAACGCTAGGTAATAAAAAAAATCGTGTAAAAAAGTACACTATACGGGAAAAATAAGAAATCGACATAGGAGAAGAGTCAGCAATCTCTCTCTCTCTCTCACACACACACACATACACATACACACACGCGCACACACAAACACAGATAGTCTCATCCCCCCCACACAATTACACTCACCCACATAAACACTTGTCTATAAATACCGCCCGTATACTCGCAGGGCGAAGCAAACGAAAAAAAATCATTAAAATACAAGTCAAACAGACGTTATCAGACAGGAAAGAAAAAGCAAAATTGAAAGGAGACAAGCTTGTCTGTTGCAGGGCCAAACTCCATTCCTACTTCTATTCTGAATAGAGATGATTACAGTAACTTTTGTGTTATGTATGTATTGATAAATTTATAGATATCTTGGACATCTAAGTTTAGCACAGTCGGTAAGAGAGCCGGCTACCAATCACTTGGTCGTGATTTCAAGTGACGGTAGAGAAATATAAATTTCATGAATATATTGATTTATTATAAAGAAGAACGACCTTGCACATTTCTAACATGAATTTCGGTAAATATTTGAGATTGTTGATTCAGCTCAGTCGGTGAGAAAACTACTTACTTATCACTTAGTTGTGACTTCAAATCATGGTAAGGGATATTAATATTACAAATGGATCACTACAATAGTAATGGTCTACTGGGATATATATATATATATATATATATTCACTATGTGACCCAACGGGGATGTAAGACACCCAGTCAGACTCAAAATTCCCTACAGTAGTAATGGTCTCGAAGACTAGCGTACTACTCACTACTCTATGGCAAGACACAGCAAATTCACGTTTACTAATCTTAGTTCAATACGACCGAATATCACAAGTATAGATATCTGGTGAGTATCGAACTCACAGTTGTTGTAATGGTCTGCGAGATTAGTTCGTTATCCCTCTGCCACGAACCGCTGGCCATCTCGACTCACAACGTGAATGCCTAGAGATCATATGAGAAACTATGACCAGCCAAAAAGATGCTGTGACGAACTTGGCAAGTATTAGACCTGTGACGCCCATGATAGAATCTTGGGGAAAGTCCATGTCCAATGAAGGACGTTGAAAGGGTGATGATGATGATGATGATAATGACTGTAGTAATTTCCTATCTGATTTGTTAACTAAGTTAGCATTCATCGTCCACAATTCAAAGTACGTAATATGTAAACGAAATTGTATATAATTAACCCTGAACACATACGTTGACACGATCGGAACAGTTAAGACAAAAGATTAGCCATGATAACTTATCGGAGCCAGGTCCTGTTCAAGGTTCCCTGCAATTAGAATGACCCAACCCAGCATCAGAGTTCGATCCAGGGTTAATATCATCATGACTTGACTACGCAGATGAGTATTTAGGAGGGAATTCCGCATCAGCTGTGGTTTCGTCGATAGCCGCTTTGGGCTTACACGAGAGAGGCAAGTACTTCCAGTCTTTGATTTAGGGCGCAGGGCGCGCATTACCGTCCCACCGATTCAACCAAGGTTTTACCTGAATGGCATTGCAAGTGAAATGATTATATTAAAGCCCTTCAGTGGTAAATATTCTATTGGAGTTTCATTCCCCTAGATAACTGATCGAGTTTTACAGGACTGCTGCTTGACAAAGGTGCAATCGACAGTAAATCTGACCGGAGAAGATCGTAAACTGTTGTCCCCGACGTTCTGCAGAACCACACTACGTACTATGTATGATTTAGATGTTTTGATTTAATATGATTTATCCTATCATCTACGTAGTTCTTTTCCGTCTCTATTATATCTCATTTCAACTTTTATTCCTGATATACAATCTAAGTTTAGTCTATTTCAAACGCTTTAATGTGGAGAATGTTCTAAGAGTTTAAATGTGTGCACCCAGCTTACTCATAATTCATACAACTTGCATTTAGATTGGTGACAGATACCCAGGTATAAAAATTCTCATATAGATTACTATACTGATTGGTTCCACCCAATATTAGGAAATCTAATTCCGACCATACTTTAAACATTACCTCCGTATCAAATTACATTTTTACCGAAAAAATAATTTATTTTATTTATCGTTGTAGTAGTATTTTAATTGGTGAATATATTTTTCAAGCATCTTGGCTATTGGTTTTTCGGTATGTCTCGATTTTTACTGAAGGCTTTCCAGCCAATCATTATGCATCATCTTTCTTTTGCTTTATCTCTTGACCTACATGATTCCATCCCTTTATTTGAGAAATTCCGAAGCTTCTCCACCGGTTCTAACGGGACTTCTTCATTGAACATTCCTTTCGTTTTCAACCCTATTTTGGGCCTTTCTCTCTTAAGATCAGCATACTTTGTAGATTCTCCACAGTTTCTGCTATTATAGCATAATTATTACAGCCCCTTGATTTGTTCGAATATTCCCCGTTTATATTTACTTCCACGTATTCCCAGTCTGTTTCCCGAATTATGTTTTCAAGGCTCGTCGTGAAGATATTATATCCTCTTATCTAACTACTTCTCCAGTTTTTATTCTGTTGGCATCTCTATAACTGCAGTATTATTTTCGAACATAATTTTGATCACACACACACATACACATATATATGATTATTCTTCAGTTATCAGGAGATTATTATTATTATTATTATTATTATTATTATTATTATTATTATTATTATTATTAATAATAATAATAATAATAATAATAATAATAATAATAATATTAATAATAATAATAATCATCTGGGATCAGTCCCGAACGGCCGTGAGGTACGAAGAACTAGTAATCCAGGGCAGGGCCGAAACAGCCCAGAGGTCAGCTCTGATGGAATCAACAAGAATACTGGGGAGAGTCCTGAAGTAAGGGGAAGACTTGCTGTCAACTTGTCAATAATTTGTAGACTCGTGCCTTTTGTAAAAGAAAGGGTCACAATTAGGAGATAGTAATGTTCATGATCATCATTTTTCCTCTGATGTCTGAATTCATTGATTGCCGACCAACTTTCAACCAGGAATGTAGGTCAGGCAACGATGTTATGATTTAGTAAGCTCTGTCAAATTATGATTATCAAACCCCCCTGTTTCACACGTAGAACTCATTACAAGATAAGGCTATACAAATTACTACACACAGTAAAAACAGTAAACAGTTGTACATAAAATTGGTATAAAATTATTTATGAAAACAGTTCCGAATCATGATACAAATATAATCAGAATTATGAAATTTCTGTCTCTTTGAGCGAAGCGAAAATCCTCTCACAAAACTCATTTGACAAGTCGGGCTGGGCAATTCGTAGTTACTACTGACAACGTTGCCTTATAGATTGTCAAATTGAGCTGAAATTTGGTGTTGGCGATTTTTGGCTAAGGTATACATCAAACTATAAAAAGCGCCCTTACGCTATGGCTTCAGTCGACTCAGCTTAGAAGACCAATCCCCCACTATTCTTAGTACAGAAACTCTAAAACAGTCTAAACCGTTCAATATTCGAATGTATAAGGATAATTATAGATATTCCCTTTGAAATTTATTATAAGTGCAAGAAATTAAATTCAAATAAATCAGTTAACTTCACCTCTTTGAAAGAAATGGAACTGTTACTAGATAACGACGGGATTGGCTGAATCAGTTGTAACATGATAATTAAAGTCAGACAGACGCTGATGTGGCTAATTGAGGCTTCGCCACAAGAGGCCTGGTACTGCTCTGTTGAAATCAAAAGGGCTCAGAAAACTCAAGACCAGCGCTCTTAGGTGATTTGGGTAATAGCTGCGAGGACTGGAGATAATCTTAGAGTCATGCTACCCACACGTTCTCGTGTGTGGTATCCCTGCATTGAACCAACCTTGTGTCACACTATGTTCTTGGGGGAGGGGTGGCCTAGACAAATAGGATGTGGTGCCATGGCCAGTCGGAGATTTACCTCATAAGGCGTGGTTCTGCTCACCGCGGTCAAGTCCAAAGGGTTCAGAATTCCTCTGGAGACCGAAACACCAGCGCTCTTCTGTCCATGCGATAATAGTTGAGAAGACTGAAGAGAATATTTGGTGATAGTCTACTGACACGTTCATGTGTGCAGTAGTACCACATTAAACCTACCTTGTGTCACACTCTGTTCTCGTGGGGGATCAGACAAATAGGCTGATTGTGCTGTGAATAAAACATTGAAAGTTATGGCTTGCTTACTGATCCTGCAAGATGCAATATTACCTAACAGAGACGGTGGTGGTGGTGGTGGTGGTGGTACTATTATTATTATTATAATTATTATTATTATTATTATTATTATTATTATTATTCAATCAATCCAGCATTCTTTCTATTTCAATGCTTATGGGAAAATCTATCTGGATGATCGATGCATTCATTGGGGTTACACTCAGTGACCCCAAATTGATTTGTAGGACGTGCGTAAAGATTGAAGCAATGAAATATTGTCGATTTAAATAAGATTACAGCTTCTCAAAAATACGTTTTCCACGCAACTACATTTACGAACTCGTGATTATTTTTTTGTCTCCTATCAATAATCTTCGATTGGATTCGCTATCGGCAAAATATAACACTGAGCTGAATTAACAAATTAAAGAGGAGGAAGGGAACGAGAAGAAATGAAAAGAAACAGGTCTAGTTGGTCACTGAAAAGAGACCGTAATGCGATCAATGTTTTTTGGGCACCATGCCGTTTGGGGGGTGATCAAGTAAAAAAATGTGAAAAGGCATGATTAACTAATAAGATACTTTTCTTGCCTTTTAGGGACAGTGATTACAAAAAAAAATCATTTTTCAAAATGCAGGTAGACGCAAACTGAGGTAACAATTAACATAAATGTAAATTGCAAATTTGCACCCCCGTCTGAAAGAAAAGGATTCTTCTCGATATAACGAGTAGTTATTTTTTTTAAATATACAGCCCTGTACCTATGGTACATACATAGCCAGCCAGACCAGCTTATAAACTAAGAGAAACCTATGTTGACAGTTTTGATGACAGTTTTGGTTAGCAGTTTCTAATTGGAAAAACTGGAGAGATCTGATTGAGAAAGAGATGGAGAAACAAGGAAGGAGTAAAAAATAGAAGAGTTCAAATATTGAAAGAAAGGAATAGGGAGAAAAGAAGAGGAAACACACGGGGTAAATGGTGTTTGTTTTGTGAGGAAGAAGAGAACAGTTCAATTACTGACAATCTAGGACTGTCGTCAAGAAAGTGGGTTGCTGGATCTTCTTCGAAATCAGTTGTACCCCGTCCTAGTGGTATAATTTTTCTACGGAGAGATACTACGTATTTTGTAAAAAAAAAACAAACAAATTGCGACAAATTTCGGCCCATTTCTTATTCTGGCAGTGTATAAAAAAGCTAAATTTGTGCAAGCATACCTAGACATTTTGGCTGCTTTTTTGCAATTTTCTGGCTTACTTTACAGTCTGTTTTGGCTATTTTTGGCTATTTTTGAGCCATTTGAAAAGAATAGAGTTTCCAGCAACACTGAGCAATTCGACTTGCCCCCTTTCAGCTTCAAAACGGCTAAATAAAGACCCATTTCGTCTGACCTAAATATTGTTAAGTCAATCCTGCCGGCCGGTGTTTGAGCCTAAGTAAGAGTCAGGATTTTATATACTGATTAACACGGTAGACAGGCACTCCTTACTAAGGAGATTGGTGTAATACAATCTCCCAGCCCTCACTTCGATCCATTTGGCGTTTTGCCGATTTAAAGTAAATTTTGTAGATATCAGAGAAGACACTCTGAAATCGTAGACACATTATTAACTGCTTGTAAGAAATCAATTTCTCTGAAACAATGAAATCTCTACTGAAAGGGAAATTGATGATTGCGAAAGACGAGAGTTATACTCTATGTAGGGAGATCTTATGATATTTTACTTCTAAGACTTCATCGAATAATCGAGAATGTATCCTTAAATAAATAAATATATATTCATATATATTCGTATATATTCATACATATATATATATACATACATATATATATATATACATATATATATATATATATGCATACATATATATATATACACGTATACATATACATATATATATATGTATACATTTACATACATATACATACTTATGTGTATACATACTCATACATGTATATATAAATATGTATATATAAATATATACACATGCATACATACCTATATATATATATATATATATATATATATATACATATATATATATATATATATATATATATATATATATATATATATGCAAACACATATATATCAATGTGTATATATTTGGAAATGTGCCGACAGTAGTAACACTAAAAAATTTACTGGAAGGTTTTTAGATATTTAGTTTTTTAAGCTGAAAATTTTTCAGACTCTCTCTCTCTACATATATTATTGGAATGATAGAAATATAATTCGTATATATATATATAATCTATGTCAACATTCATTTCTGAAATATAAAATGAATAATAATAAAAACTATTTGTTTCCAATTGATTTCTAAAGTTAATCAGCATTAAAACGTCCAAAATAAGCATGAATAATCATTGCATGAAAACTAAAACGGAAAAATATTGTTCAGAATGTCATATAATCCATTTGTTGGGAAAGGAAAAAATTATATATTAATGAAGTGCCGAAACGAAGTGTCATAAACAGAGATTTCATACGTGGATACCTCTCATAGCAACGTTATGGCAAAATAACGAACTC
Source organism: Thysanoteuthis rhombus (assembly GCA_963457665.1). Taxonomy (NCBI): domain Eukaryota; kingdom Metazoa; phylum Mollusca; class Cephalopoda; order Oegopsida; family Thysanoteuthidae; genus Thysanoteuthis; species Thysanoteuthis major. The sequence continues at coordinate 56,669,624 of OY735212.1, read as the reverse complement.
GGCTTATATTCGAGTCTGAAGATTCTTTGAAATTTTATACTCTATTGTAAACTCATGTTATCCTCACAGTTGACATATAAAAAAATATACGGTAATATAATCTATGCTTTTTTAGTAGCTAGTAAATACAGAAATCCTGTATTTGTCATGCAGATAACTGTCGAACAGTATAATCGGTTCCATCTTTTGAGAGGAGAGAACTTATGCAATTCTGCTTCTAATGTAAGTTATTCCAGCAGTATCAACGTATACAGGAAAAACCTGTGATAGCCACGTGGGATGTTGAACAACCAAGCGCACATGATTACTTATGATTCACAAACATATCGTTCTTGTGGCTAGCAGGATCGAAGAATGAAGAAAATCGGCTTTAATTTAAAAACCTTAGCAGAAATTCGGTCGGGTCATAAGGTGCAGTATAATCTGACAAGCAAACCAAAGGAGGCGTGTTTGACAGCGTGGGACTCGGTGTTGTATTATGAAAAGAAAAATAATCTCCATCGAGGTTTGATATTCGGTAATGAACCACATGTTCCAAAATCAGTTCATCTAGTGGACACTTACAATCGCTGAGTGTTGTGGATATAAGTACAAGAGAGAATTGCGTCTGAATAGATCAATCCAAGAAACACTCATTGCAAGAGGAGTCGCAAGGGAATTAAAAGTGAAATAGTTGTGAAATGCTTAGCGTTCTTATTGGGAGTGATGCAATGAGAATGTGAGCATATTTGCTTCGACCTCGTAAGTATTACGATGCAATATTGAAAAAGAAGGGACATTCTGAGGAGACAAAAAAAATAGCTGGGGAAAAGAAGGTGTAATTAAATGCTTATGAGCTTTGTAGCGAGCGTTTAGAATCTTTTTTTATAGGCAACGAATCATCTAGCAACACTGTGGGTAGTAAAGATTTTACATGTACAAGAAAGAGAAAATAACAAAATGTCTATGTTGGTAGAATCAAAGAAGACCAAGTCTAATATATATTACTAGATTCAAAGAAAAGACTGTCTCGTTGAAATTATACACATGCATTTTTTTCTAGTAATGAATATATACAATTCTTTCTCTACTCTGAGTAAATATAGATTCTCAAGTATGGTGGATAAACAGATTGATCGATATATATATATATATATATATATATATATATATATATATATATATATATATGTGTGTGTGTGTGTGTGTGTTTTCGTGTGTGTGTGTCTATCATTTGGGTATAAGAATCCGACAATATCAAATTATTATGGCATTAAGGAAAATCTATTTTACATGTTACGCCATTGCAGCTTCAATCCAAATAATAAGGCTATTTTTTAAACTTCCGTTTTTCAACATGGCGTAGCTGTAATGGCGCAGTTTGAAAAATGAATTTCTCCAAATGTCATAATACTTCAATATATCTGTTGAGAAAGCATTTGCAAGCATGTATGTCTGTGAATGCGTGAGGGCGTGCGTGCTTGAGTGCATTTCGATCCATTGGTGTGTCTAAATGAGGGAAAGCTCTTTGCTATGACCGGTCAGGTGTGCCAATATAGGCATGTCTATTTGTGTGCGTGTTTTCCATCAGTTCAAATCAGCATTAAACAAGGAAGCAGATCGGGAGAGACATCAAGTTAAAATCAGCGAACAGAGGAAGAAAAAGAAAAAAGAAAAAAAAACCCACCAACTAAAAGGAGATAAAACAAGAGAGGAAAAGAAGAAAAAAATGAAAGCCGGTCGAGATCCAACGAGTTTTGTTAATGAACGTGCAGCAGATCATTAGGAGATTAAAAACAAACATGAGATAGATCAGAAAGAACGACGCGGGGAAAAATGGCTGGTCGTTACGTGCTAACAGAAGAATCTCTAATCTTGTGAGACTTCGGATCTAATGCTATGCCTTCAGTCGGATTTGAAAGAAAAACACAAGGGAAGAAAGAGAGAGGAAACGGGTCTGGTTATTCCGCCAATAGTAACTGTATTATGACCAAGGTCTCCTGAAAGCATGTCGTGTTGGGGGCGATCATCCAGCAGGAAGAAAACTCTAATCTTGTAAGATCAGATCTGATGTTGTTCCTTGAGTTAGATTAAAAAGAAAAAAAAAGGAAAAAGGAGGTTTGGGAAAAACAGAGAAAAAAACAGGTCTGGTTAGTTACTCAACAGAAACCGTCACATAAATAATGTCTTTTGGCACTGTGTCGTGTTGGGTTCGATCAACCAGCAGAAAACTCTCTAATCAGATGTAACTTGTCCTCACTCAGATTCCAAAGAAAAATAGGAGGGAAGACAGAACCAACCTCACAAAAAAAAAACCAAAAAAAAAAAACCAGAACAAAAAAAGAAAAAAAACAAAAAACAAACGAGTGATCAGGTTTGATTGGTCATTCAATAGAAACTGTCATGGGACCAATGCTTTTTTTGCAGCATGCCGTGTTGGGGATGATCAATTGAACAGATAGGGTAAAATGATTGATCATTTAATGTTAGACCTCTCGCATTTTCTTGAACAGTGATTGCTAAAAAGCTGTCATTAATGTTACCGGACACAAACTAAGGGATCAGTTGAGTATAAAATTACATTGCAAATTGAACTGCCAATATTTCTAAGGGGAATTTAGATGAGAACAAAAAAAAATGTTTCATCCCTAGACATGAGTTAATGTAGAAATTATCAGCTTTATAGTTCAATAAGTACGGTGTGTACGTATGATTCAAACATAAATAACCGACCAGCTAGCGAGCAAACCGGTCAGCCAGACCAACTTAAAATCTGAAGAAATCTATATCAAGTTTCGATTACAAAGTCGAAAAAAGGAGAAAGACGTAAAAAAAGCTGAAACTTCAATATGGCGTCCAACATGAGATTCAAACATCATTGTTGCCAGATCACGTGACCCGGAGTAAGAGATAATTTCAAGTGAGAAACATCTCATCAAGGAGCACCTTTCGATCAAGTTCTAAGTAAATCTGATTCAAAACAGCTCAGATAATCAATTTTAAAGCATCATGTTCAAACACCATTATTGCCAGATAACGTGACCCAAGGAATCAGTTTTGCATAGTCATACTTTTTTAATTGAGCCTCCGCGTTAAAACTTGTTTCCATGATGAATTAAAAAACATTTTCCTAGATATAATAATGAGTAAATGTACATATTCTCGGCTTTTTAACTCCATTGGTGTTGCCTGGACACGTCATACATACCTAATAAACCAGCAAACTGGACCTGCTTAAAGCTGAAGAAATCTATTTTGACAGTTTCAGTGACAGATTTTGTTTACGGCTTCTAATAAGAGGAGAAAGAGAGAGACCCTGGAGGAATAAACAATGTCGAGAAAGATAAAGAAAAAAGAAGAGTAAGAAGATGGAAGAGAATGAAGATCGGATCTAATATGAAAAGGCGTTTTCTTTGAACGATGGTTATGTGGCTGGGGGTGGGGAATGAGCGGTTGTTTTCCAATGCTGTTCAGAATGGCTTGAACACAATTCATCAAAATTCAGGTTTGCAGTCAAAATGTCCCTAATTTTACTGACGAGAAATCTCGAAATGATGACCGACTTTCATTGAATAAAATGCATTGAGACTGACAACCGATTTGTTAAGTTGCCAGTAGGAACAGTTACTCAATTACGTTGGCGGCGTCGGCTGAGAATTTCACACACACACACACACACACACACACACACACACAGAGAGGAAGTGCTGGTAAGTGATCAGTTAACCACGTGGAGGAAGGAATTAGACTGAGATTATTGCCCTTGAGAAATGCTTGAATCTGGCTCTTCTGTAGCTATGGATAAAATGGCGAATTGTGGTGGGGGACTTGTAATAAATTAATCCCAGGCACTTGAACACACATTATATATATATATATATATATATATATATATATATATATATATATATATGTGTGTGTGTGTGTGTGTGTAATATCTGTAGCCTTGAAACGAAGAAACATACATAATGGTGTTAAGTCACATTGTTTGCAGAAGCACTTGTCAAATACGCTATGAAAGACAAGGTAAGTAAAAAGATTTACATGGACAGTAACTCAAAACAAAACCTACGACTCAATAAGCTTTTTCCCATCTTTCTATCTCCGAGGACAATGGCATGCAAACCCTTGGTTTGACGAGTGCATACAGCACGCCAATACAAAATTCCTTTGTGCTATTCATGCACTGGTTTAAGATGTGAAAACGTGGAGAACCCTCCCGAATCTTCGATCAAGAGCCAAGCGATCAATTGGTATAAGTATTTATTGCATAGTAAGAAGAAAAGACAAAAGAAAAAGTGTGATTCAAAAATGAATGATATAAAAATAAGTAAAGTAAAAATTATTTTAGCAAAAAAGTCCAATGGAAAAACTTCCTAGCAAAATAGATAGGGTCAGAATAAATTCTATATATGACATCTTGAAAAGAGTAAAAAACAAATGTAGAAATAACTATATTCTGGAGAAAGGAGATGCTATGAATAACCTGGTCAAAATAAGCTCCCACAAATGTAAAAAAAAGAAGTTTTTTTTTTTTACAAAAAATGAAAAGACACTTTTAGAAATGGTTTAGTTGAGTGCTGATGCCAATTTTCAAGTCAGTGGACAAAATGGCCGGAGGCACTGAAACACACAAACAGATGCAGATATGAAAAGGGATCGAAGTCTTCACCACATTTGGTGGCTTCGGTTGTTCAATATATGCGAGTATATGAACGCAACTACGTATATACCAATACTTATGGGTAGTTTATTCCTTTGTCTGTATGTACACATACATATACAGAAAGAAAAAAATCACTTCTCTATTTACGAACCTCTGTCTTTCTGATAACAGCCTTTTTTTTCAAAAGATGGCAGTCATAAAACTGATTATTTTTGTGCATCGATGCTCCTAGAGGAAAAGCAGCTTCTCAACAGGTTTACATTAAGACCAAGTCGAGGTTTAACGGAAGTAAGCAATTGAGGCTTGTGATGGAAAGCTGATTGGCAATGATACGTTCCTTAAAGTTGCTTTTGGTTTGGGGGTGCCATTTTAGATACTGACAACCAAAACTGTCAACATAGGTTTTTATCAGTTTTTACGCTGGTTTAGCTGGCAGACTGGCTATGTATATATAGTCGTAGTTTGAGTGTTTGAAATTCAAACATTCACTCATTATTTCTAGAGAATGTGTTTTTTTTTAACATGCAGTAAATTTTAGTGGGGTTTGGGATTCAATTTACAATGTAAGTTCACGCTGTTGTAATCCATTTTTTTGTGTCCGCCTGTTATTTTTTTTGTGGATTAAGACTTTTTTAGCAATCACAGCTCAAATGAAGAAAGAGAGGTAACCTGTACAATGGTCACCCCTTTTTCAATTTTTGATTGATCACCCTAAACGCTGCATACTGCTGAAAGACGTTGATTGCATTGCAGTTTCTGTTGAGTGACTAACTAGACCTCTGTTTTTGCTTTTGTTGTTTGGTATTCAATAGAATCAACGGAGCAAGAAATACGTCGGAGCAGAAACTGCGCGTCTCTGGTTCGCGTTAAATGGCTATTATAAAAGATCATTTCCTTTTATGAGTTGTCTTTATTTGCCGGTAGCTGGAGTAGAAAGGAACCCCGCTTTCTGCAACCAGCGCAAGGATTTCAGTAGTTCTAGCGTTGACATTACCAGATCAGGCAGTTCAGGAATCGTCAGCAAGCTGTGTAATTAAGATGTTTAAAATGGCGGAATAAAACTGAATAAGCCAAAATTGTGCTGGTCAACATCACTCGGTAAGTATATCCGGTCATATTTGTGAGTAGCAAAGATAGCATTTACAGGAATTGCTTGTTAACCATCGTTCTGCTGCAATATATATATATATATATATAAGATATTTTTTCTGTTTATATAGTTCATAATACAAACAGACTTTATCCATTGTTGATGATATCTAATCACCGTACTCGACATTTATCAGAGTGAATAGTATTATAGATATATAGATTTACCAGGATTTATACCAGGTGAATGTCAATATTCTGTGTCTCACGCACTCTTCAGCAACCAGTAAGAATACAAAAATATTGCTAGTTGTTGAAGAGTGCGTTGGACACGAAATGTTGATATTTACTGGGTATATATCTTTTATATAAATCTTCATGTATATATATATATATATATATATATATATATATATATATATATAAGACACTGAAACATTCTGGCATAATGTAGAAAAATACGGTAAAAATAGATTAATGTGGTAAATGATACATGTATATATATATATTTAGATATACATGTGTGTGTGTGTGTGTGTGTATATATATATATATATATATATATATATATATATATATATATATAAATATACACACACACATACATATCCTACGTAAAGTAATCCACAAATATATCTGAATTTCAATGGACTGATTATTTTTAAGTAGAAGAGTCCATCGTTGAAGACAGAGAAACAAAAGAAATGTCACTCTGCCTTTTCATATGAGAAAATGTGACAGGTCCAGTGGAAAGACACGTGTAAAATTCAGGCGTTTAAGTGACAACTGTTATATTACCAAGAAAAAAAAACGGATACTGCTGAGTGGCATTGTTAAAGAATTGGGCAGTCAGAATGTAATCATACGTGAAATGAGTACAGTTGCCAACAGAATGAAATTGTGATTATTCGGATATATATATATATAGAATACAATTGCCAATAAAGATATTTTGCGTTGTATTACCGACATTTCCAGAACAAAACTTCGCGGTGCAGAGAAGCTGGATTCTTGTCAGCTTTCTTTTCATTTCGACCCGTACAAAATCGAAAATAGGCTGGAACTTACCTGAAAAACAGAAAAAAAAACGAATCATTATTTTATATTGGATACGGATACGAGAACAAATAATCAAGGAAGAGAAAAAAGAAAAAAAGAAAAACTGAAACGTCTAGCCGGAAAGATACAGATATCGCTTTACACATGTTTCTCGCTATTACGAAAAAAGGCGAAAAATGAAAATATGAACGCTCAAAAATATTCCCCATATAAATCAAAGGTAATTGGTCCTTTGATTCTCGACATTCCCACTTTTCTAGGAACGCTGTGGTCTCGAATATCGAGGGAAAACCGTCATCTTGACAATGAGAAAATATGCTGTTTAAAAAATGCTGATACAATTCGTGTAGATCTTTTTCAACAATGTTCGAAAACATTTTCTTGCACGAAGACTGTAATAAAACTATATTGTGATGGATATGGTAGTTTTATACTTCTTACTAGTACCAGTGGTCAATGTTCAAGCCCTGATAAAAAAAAGCAAGATCTCAAATGCTGACTTTCAAGGCAAGCATGTTACGTACTCTCAATTTGCAAAAGTTGAAGTACAATATCTTTGAGGTCTCCCCCCCAATATATGATCTCAGCTTAGTAAATATTACACCGTCGAAACAAAAAAAAATATGTAGTAATCGTATGTAAAAGCAAAGTATAACATTGAGATAAACAAACAGAGCGGATATAGAACGAAGAGAAATAAGATAAGAATTCGGAACTAAAACAGCTTTTTTGGCTTTTGCTTTACCAACAGCTGCTTAGCTCAATGTTAAGAGCAACGCTACCTTGAAGCACCTGCCCTATCGGTCGCAGGTTCATTTCCTGCAGCAACCTCATTTTCTTTAATCGCTTGTTCTATTTACGTTGTCTAGACTAAATGATACATTCAACATGTAATAATGGGAGATCGTTCCAATATAATATAACGCAATTGATGATCGTACATTCATTTCTTGATAACATAACTGTCGCGTTGAGATAAGTAGATAGAGCAGATACATAGCGACGATAAGCAGAATGAGATAATGGAATGAGATAATGGAGCTGAAACAGTTATTTGGGCCTACTCACAACATGTATCCCCAGAGATCACTTGCATCACTGAAAACAGCAGAATACAAGATGGAAAGGTGACTAGACAATTTTAGAACGTATAGACTCTGCGATGCCCGTGATAGAGAGATCTGGTAAATTCTTGGGAAGGATTATGTCCAACGACAGCCGATAAAAGCTTGATGATGATGAAGATGATGATTACCGTTGGCTGCTCAATATATATATATATATATATATATATATATATATATATATATATATATAAAACAATGCAAGCACATCATACAGAGTTATCATAAAGAGCCATAAAATATCATTTTGATTTATTTAACTGTGTGATCTATTCCCCTATTTGACTAGTTATTGTTCATCAAGTGTGTTTCATATTCAGCGATGAACATCACGTTTATGTCAGTGAAATAAAAAAAAGGAAATTTGGTTGTACGACTTATATGCATTTTGTCGTAGTCAGATACTAAGATTCTATTGCCAACTAGGCATCTAAATAAATCGGTTAACTTCAACTATTCTCAAAGAAGACAGGTTCCACGATCGGGGATAGACGGCATCTGCACTGATCTGGAACCTCTGCAATGTGATGAAAAACAAAGCCTTTTGGTATCGTGAGGTACTGCAGGGCGTCCTGGGTTAGTGGTAATGATAATGCCAGTTAATCCTCACCAGATGATGACCTTGGGGTCTGATGAGGGTTCATCAGGCAGCACGGCTGCTGTTTTCGCAGCAGTTGTATAAATCTGACCCCTCTCTCACTCACACCCGAAACAACTCTTCCTTCTTCATATCCTCCGAACAAATCAACAACAAAATCCTTTTGCCGGTTCACTTCTACACTCAAACATGTAAACAACTATCATCTTTCGATACATTTGTCTAAATTGCCAAGTGCCTTTGAAAATGCTGGAGCGCTTTCCAGCGAAATGCATGAAGCCAATCTTTAATGATAATAAAACCTTTTTTTCCTTAATGTTTCACTTTAATATTGTTGATACAACCATACATTTGTATATAAATATATGGATGTACGTATTGGCGTATGTATCTTTCTTCAATCTCTCTATCTATTCACATCCCTTTTTCAAACGTACTTAGTTTCACAGATAATCTCGAGAATATAAAGTCTAATACAATCCTTTTACTTTAACAATTTACGTAGGTAACCTAATTGTGTTCTACACTCATAAACGGCATAAATTCTAAATTCATTTAAAATTCAAAACAAAAATAGAACATCTCGCATCAAAGAAAACTAATTTATCGAAATTGCGTCTCTAATAAAACCCCCTCACTGAGGTAAACTCAATTTGGTGGTTAATTTCCCGCCGGCATCTTATTTTGAATTTCAGAAGCTATGAAGTATCTTCCCCACCATTTCATGAATACCCCGAAGCGATTGAAGAGAATTTACCTCAACAGTTGTTAACATAAATAAAAACCCTGAGTTAATGACTTCAGTTACAAGTTTGAGATTATTGAGCAAAAATATCAAAATTGTAGGGCTAATTTATGGAACTGTAATGAAAGCTGGCAACTAGGTGTTAAAATTCCGCTATGGAGCAAAAAACATTGCATACCAAGTTCCAATGTTGCTACAAGTGTTAAAAGGGTTCGGTAGTTTAGGCCAGGTAAATTTTCATTCCAGATCAAAATCACCTTTATCAAATTTATACATATATATATATATATATATATATATATATATATATATATATATATATATATATATATATATAATGATTTTGACAAGTGGTATAACTGGCTTAGGTGAATTTTCCCTATGGATCTGGGTGACTTTGAAGCTTTCATTATTGAATGTATCTTAGATGTGGATGTGAGGATATTATTAGTAGGAGTTTTGTGAACTAGAGTTCTGTGTGATAAGGGTTGTTAAGTTTAGTGTTTAATCCATTAGGATACTGAGTTTTGAGTTTGTTGATCCACATATCTTAGTGTTTCTCTAGAACTTTAGTTATGTCAATTGGAGTAGTTTTTTCTATTTTTACATACGTATATGTATATATATATATATATATATATATATATATATATATATATATATAAAGTGCTATTCAAAAATTTGATGAATTTGGCCATGAAAAATAAAATGATTACCTTGACACCTTCGGAATAATCCCCTTATGAGCCCATGTTTTGGCTCACAAAAGTTACTGCGCTTAAATAGGAGTGGTAAAATGTCTCCGAAATTTTGAGTAGCACCACGTAAATATCAGTGATTCCCTTCACACGCAAAGTATTATACACACCCCTTCCCATCAACTATCGTTGCATGCCAGTAACAAGACAATTTGTTGAAGTATCTGGGGGTGACACAACGTGCAGTCGATTCATGTTTAACCGACTTACATCAGTGCAAAGTGAGCACTTGCAGTCTCAAGCGAAATTTGAACTCACCTCGCTGATTTTGTTTTCCGTATTGATAGGCCCCCCTCCCCGATTATCAATTCGTAAAATTCATGCCGATTATTTTGTCGCCGTCTGCATGTCTACAGTTTTAGAAAAAAAGTCCCCCGAAATAAGTTTCTTCAGTTTTCAAGTTGGCTTGTCTGGCTGATAGGCTTGCTGGCTATGTATGAATTATGCATACAAACTGCTCCAATGGAGCTAGAGGGTTGAAATATCCTATATTTACTTTTTATTATACCGAGGAAGAACTCTTTTTTAGAAATTATGGATCTTTAGTGGGGGTTCAATTTGCATTCGAACAAGATTCATGTACTTTTTTTTTTTAGAATTCAGACTTTTGTGATCATCATCCGACATAAGGTGACAAATCAAATTCATTAGTCACCCCATTTATCAATTTTAATTGCTAAGTCACAACATAGCATCCTGCTAGAAGATCAGGTGATGGTTTCTATGGAGTGACTAACCAGTTTTTTGAAAAACTTACGTTAAAAGCAACTGTGTGTGCTACATTTTCTATCACATGCTTAGCTTAATGTATATTACTTTAGAAAATGAGGACAATAATGAGCATTACGGCTCGTACGAGACAAACCCCGATGGAATATGGCGGCCGGTGACGAAGTCTCAGTTTCTGTTGCACGTGTCGGCTTAGTGATCCTTGCGAGTTTCAAATCTGATCAAGACAAGGACTTTAGAGCTACGAATTGTTATTTCACCCCCCTCCCCTTTGGCAGAATGCAAGTCCATCAATGGGATACCTCGACCCTAATCAGGCAGCGTAGATGTACTCAATTAATCTGAGTGCACAGGGAAATTTGTGCAAACGAAGAGTTTTTACAACCTCCGCTCTTACTGGGAATCGAACTCGAGAACTCCTACGTGTGAGACAATAGTGTTAACTGTTCGAGTTGTGGTATGATTATCAATAAAAAACATCCTATCAACAGTCGTAATAGAATAAATAAGTACCGTAATTCTTTATCGCCGTCATATTTTACAGAAGATACTTTATATCATACCAAGTGAAGACATAGTCTTCAATCATTACTGAGATGTCTTGAACCAGAAGTTTTTCTATTAAGAATATGGAAATAAAAATGATATGTTATTGCTAAAATTGTATCCTATTTGATGCCTTCGTGTACATTTTTGAAAGATTCGAATTTACCTATACTCAACTCAAAAAAGGCACTAGTCGTTGATTTGCATCCACGATTCAAAGTGGAATCATTTTCTCTGTTTTACATGGCCATAGAGAAGAATTTAGGTTGGGATGACTAAGAGACTGAGTGAAAACATTACAATTGCTAAATAATCTGGAACTTGGGATAAGCCCTAAAGAGATCTACAAACGTGAAGCCTCGGACAAAGAAATAAAAAAAAAATATTTCGAAATGAAAATCTTCAAGGTTCCCAGGACAGAGAATCAACATCATCATCGTCATCGTCATCATCTTCCTGGCGTCCACTGTCACGGAGCCAATGCTTTTTTTTTAACTTGTCTAGTTCGTAACACTATTATAGATTCGCGTATGATTTCTGGGGATCCACTTTGTGAGTTCAGCGGTTGACTTATTGCAACATGAGCAACCCATTGTCAATGGTTTCTATGTTAACTTTTACACCTGTATTTCCTTTAATATACTGTGCTATCTCGTGATCTCCTCACGTATTGTTGAGCATGATTCCCTCGTGAAAGTTGCATAGTTTTCAGTTTGAGGGTCAATCTTTTGCGTAGGTTCCATGTTTCAGCTCAATGGGTGACTATCGGGAGGGTGTATTAGTTAGATAACCTTCTTTTGGGGGCATACGTAATTTCCTTGTTCTTGAAGGTTGAGCTTGTCCGACCAAAGTCTTGCCACCCTAGAGGGATGCTTCATTTAGTTTCTTCTCTTCTCGAATATTCCATGGAGATTCGTTGTCCTAAAAACCTAGATAAAGGGTTCAATTCTTACTGTTTCCTGCTGTGTTTGCTATTTTCCCTCCTTTGTCACTTTTGCAAATAATACGCTGTTATGCCTTTCCTCCCAAACTGCTACGATCATCTTCACACACTTCAACTAGCTTGAACATTCATCATGCAAGAGAACATTATCTGTTAGTTCCAGCCATGATCACAATGCTGTCTATATTGAATTTCTTTCCATTTTCACTTGTCATCAATTTAAATGTAGGTAGGTATATATGCATACTTTATATATGAACGAAGCTCCCTGTAGAATCCATTTTGTGAGAACATCTCCATCTATCTTATTTGGGAATTCTTATCCTTAAAAGCCCCTAGGAGAATTATAAGCACGAGTTGCTTGTCGTGTCGCTTCGGTATTATTCGGTCCCCTTGCCACTCCAATAAATAGCTTGATATAATTCGATTTCTCGTGGAATAAAAGATATCCGTGTCGATATTCATAGCGCATATTTTTTGTTCGCCATTACCAGAGTATCGAAGCATATGAGGAATTTTCCCGAAATATTCTTTCTCGAGCCAATTACGTACTAATGGACGTGAAAGCCTCGGCGATAAATTTTATGCATTGACTTAAAAATTACTCACGTCTTTATCCATTTTTATGCCTGTAATTTTTTTTTGTCACGATTGAGATCTGTTTCATTCTTTTTCCATCTCTGAAACGTTTTCTTTTTTTTTCCTTCTTTCGCTTTATTTTGGAAACCGTCAGCAAAAACAGTCATGAAAATTTTTATCTTAAGTTTCTTTTAATTTTTATGCTGGTCTAGCTTTGCATTTATCACGCGTACAGGCCGCACCAAGATAGTCTGAAGACAGAATTTTTTAACATTCACTTCTCACCATGTTTAGAAAAGAAAAATCCTCCCAGGATAAGGTTTTTAGTGAGAGGTTCAGTTTACAATGTAAGTTTGTGCTCAGTTGTTCCAATAGTTTGTGTTTGCCTGATTTTTCTAAAATTCAGACTTTTAGTGATCACTGACCAACAAAAATTGAGAGGAGTACCTTACTCACCCTCTTTCCTAATTTTTTAACTGATCACCTCCAAAACAGCATACTGCCAAAAAACGTTGGTTGCTTGATGATTTTCCCTGAACAACTATTTACACCTGTTTTTTCACTTAATTAATTTTCTTTTTTTAACTTCTTATTTTGATTTTGACTTCAGTTTTCTTACTTTCTTATTACTCTCCCAATTCTGTTCAGTTACCAATATTCAAAATATTGTCAACCTCCAACTATCTGAGTTCTTACTTTATTTCAGTATATCACCATAATGACCTCATCAAAAACCATTGACGTCAGGTGTGCAAGAACTGATGACGAATTCACTTTCTCAACGGAGCTCGAATAGTTTTCCAAATCCTATCGACAGGGACAACGAATAAAGGAGTTGAAATGGGACATGATAATATAATGGGGGAAATGAATTCTTTTTTGTTTGCTTTCAGATTTTAATGAAGTTTGACCTTAGTGCAACCGAGCTTGTTTTGAACGTCTTACTCTAATAATCATACATCGTTTTTGTTCAAGTTTAGACTTTGTTTCTGATCTTAGTTTCCTCTTTCTCTTCCTTCGTCACTTCCTTCTTTCCTTCCCACACCCCCTTTCCTCCCAACACCTTCCTTTCCTTCTTCCTATCTTGCTGAATAGACATTCTGTAACAAATATTGTCTCGTTGTATTACCATAATTAATTTTTTTGTAGTCATTGATTATTTCAGACATTTAGAGTGAGTTTTTTTTGGAAAAACGCTCTAACTAAAATTTTGCCCATATACACACACACACACACACATATATATATATATATATATATATACACACACACACATGAGGATATATATATATATATATTTATATATATATACACACATACATGAGGATATATATATATATATATATCCTTTCATGTAGAGTATATTCATTGGTATTGAAATCTTCCTTCTCAGCGGTATGAAATGAATCTAACAACTATGGAGCAATTACTGGAAATTATTAGAGTATCAAATGCTTTTCCTCGAAAGAAAACAGAGATGACACTAATATTGAAGAACTTTCTAATCTTAATCATAATCTAAAGAATGGAACCAAAAGAAAGTGTTAAAGAAGCAGCGTGAATGAAATTGACTTTTGTAGTCGATAGTTAAACAGCAAGACTTCCAAAATTTCAGTTCATCCACGTGACTTAAATATGTAAGATTTGTAAGTGTTACACCAGTCTAGTTTATTCAAGTCCAGTTTTTGTGCTTCCAGAGCAAGGACGTATTAACCGTTACGTCGGATTATAAGATATTGATAATGGAGTAAGATCAGTTAATTTCGACTAAAACAATTCTGGCTTTAAAACTATGGATTGATAAAAATATTTATAACATCTTTTAAAAATTTTCTTCTTATTGAAAGCAAGCCTGTCCACATGGCTTGAAATTGGATCAGAAAGATTGTTCGAAAAAAGGTTTATTTTTCGTAATGATCGTAAATACGCTGTTTTTTTTTTAAGGGAAAATAAAACAACAATAAAAACAGTGATTAACTTGTAAAATATATGGAAGCAAACCTGACTGCTGCAGGATCTAACCCAGTAGCGCTTTTGTATCAGGGCAACGTTTTTAAATACTGTATTTCTCTGTGTATAACTCGGAAATATTTGTGTCCAAGTTTTGCCGTAAATAAAGATTCGTTGTGCTATAACGCACATATGAAATTAGCATGTTTATGACAAGAATTAGGTTATTTTTTGCCTGAAATAATGATACTTCCCACCTCAATCCCAATAAGGAATAGATTCGATGTATATGAGTATTTACGATGTTGTATTCGGATAATAATCTGGGTGATGGTACAGGCGAAGCTGCTCGGGGCCCAGACCTGGTGCTATTAGTGCCTAAACTACACCCCTACTTCTATTCTGACTAGAGATGATTATTGCAAAAGAATGATAATTTTTATTTAACTAATTTAATGAGGATTCTTCTTGTTCTCCTGTTAGTTCTCGTTCTTGTTACGATAGAAAAACGGAACCAACTTTGAGTTTGGGCTTGAGTTTGACAAAATTTAGTTTCATGAACAGTTACGCACACCAGAATCTAAAATTGCAGAAGGTATGAATAATTTGAGTTATATGGGAATATTGGGAACATCAGGGCTCGCAATGTTACTTGAAGTGCGAAATTCTATTGAAACATTTAGAATATTAAATAATTATGATAATCATACTAACAAACTTATTAAGCCAGAAAAAATAATGCAATCGTACGCCCAAATAAATCTATGGACATCTCCAGCGAAAGAATTGTGCACTATTGGAATAAATTGCCAGAAAATTTGAAGAATAAAAGAAGTATTATCAGCTTTAAGAAACAGCATTGACAAATTTCTAGAAAATGGCATAAAAGATGGATTAAATGGTCGGCAACGGTAACACTCGGGAGAAATCTCTGAAAGAATTTAAGTTATCAAGTGTACAGTATAGCAAGATGATGTTTGATGAGGCAATGTTGAATTGGAATGAGATCTTTGAATGTTGATAAGACAATATTTTAAAATGAGACGTCTATGGAGATATAGAGAGCTATGTAAATGAATAATAAAATAGTTAGAGAATTGAAAGAGTAACATTCAGAAATAGACCAACCACCAGATTAAGTTTTATCTGTCGGTGTCTGATCAGCACAAAAACAGTTTAATGCTTTTAATATCGATGACAATCCCCGACTGGCAATACTAAATCAATGTAAAGTCTGCTTCCACAAGAATTAAAAGATAAAAATAAAAGGCTGCGCGGATTTGTTCATTCCCTTCCACGGCTGTAACAAGTAAAAAATAAACTACGTGCTCAACTTGGAAAATTTTAATGCTATTTTAATAATGATAATTAAGTTTCAGCCGAGGGGTTGGCTAATATAGTTCCACGTGTAGCTGGATGGATAGTATTTCAAAGTAACTTGTACAACGTTGATGATTTTATTGTTTGTTACTCAATATAGTTCATTCGATAGGTATGTTAATAATTCCGTTGAATAATGACACAAAAAATATTTTACACACCACATATACAGATATTTTTCAACATATTCGTGGTAATTATCAAAATCAGAGATCTTTTGAATGAATGACAATAGAATTATGAGGGAGAGGTGACTTCATTTTTCAAGTGGGTGTAGCTGGCTGCCTGGCTATTCATGCATGTATATATTTGTTGCAAGCACTGGCCACCCTAACGGATATGGAGGACTGGAAATTTAAACCATTACTTTTGATTACACCTATAAAAAGAAATTCTTTGTTTTTTAAAAATCCCTTGCTCTTTAGATATTCTATTTTTTCTATTGTTGGGTTGGACTTGAAATGTAAGTTTATACTAAATTGGTGTCTTAGTTTGTGTCCAGCTGTGTTTACGTTTGCTCTTTTGAAAATTCAAACTTGTTCCAGTTATCACAACTTAACAAACGGCAATGTAAATAATTTATTTATTGATCATCCCGTTTTCAATTTTTCACTCCAAATAGGCCACATGACGGTTTCTATTGAGTGACTAATCAGGCCTGTGAATATATACATATATATATATATATATCTCAAAGAAAAAATGACAATGTTTAAAAAATACGAGGAAAACATTTTTTTTTAACAAAGTCAAAAATACATTGAGTAATTCATACAACCAGCTGAAAATTTTCACTCCACGTGGGAAACCCCAAAGGGACTTTTGGCTCTAATGAAGGATCACAACTTTTTTTATCTATGGTAGTTTAATTCTATATCTCTGGTAATTTCGGTTACCGAGGATAAAGGGAATCAGACTTAGTTTTATGAAGATAGATACGTAAAAACAAGAAAATTATTACAGTGCGAACGCTGACCATATGTTATATTTTTTTTTTTGCTTTCATCGATCAATAAGTGAAACAAAAAATTGTGCCCAAAGTTCTAGTCATCTTAGAGTTATGCGGACGGACCAACTGATATTTGGGCTATTAAAGTGCTAGACGCAAAAATAAAAGGAAGATTTAGCATTATGCTTACGCAACAAATTGAACCCATCACTAAAAACATTTTTTTCAATAATTTTCAAAAGTTATTTAGCTAAAAAAATGCCTCAGTGTTCCATTGGAACATGGGTATATCTCGTGATGTTCCAGATTTTTGCGATGACAGACTGACGGTTGGACAGATTTGGTAAATTGAAATAATAGTATAAGAGAGGAAATTTAAGAAAAAATACTAACTTGCTAAAAGCTTTCTCTGAGGCAACATTAGTGACCACAAGAAACTTGATGGTCATAGCTCCGGCCCTCCTTGAGATTCACTGTGACTGACGGACGGACAATTGGCGATATTATAATGGGGAGCAATTTTCAGATACGAATCTGATGCATTCTTGCCAGCTTTCTATTTCATTCTATTATATTCATGTTCGATTCTTTTTACAATATACTCATGTGTTTTTCTATCATCCATGTTAATTTACAGGTCGAGATACTTTTTTCTATTGAGGCCATCCATATTACAACATTCGTTCCGGAAATGGCCCTGAAACGAGGCTGTTTCAATCTGACAAGTGTAGACAACGAAGGAGTATTTATCTGTCAGCAGTAGGTGAGGAGATTGTTCTTTCCATTATTAGCCTGCATAGTATCATTTTTTTGCAGCAAAAAAGTATATTCGTTATGTACTATCGTCGTTGACTTGCGAACTGTGAATTTTGTAAGTTTCAATTATATACTTCAGAATCTATCAGCAAGCTTCTGGCAAATATGTCTTCGCATAAAAAAATGACGAGTCAAGGGAGGTAATTCAGATTGCGAAAAAGTTAGGAAGAAGTAATTTGAGAGAGAGAGAGAGAGAGAGGGGGGTAATATGTGATGAGGACAAAGGATTCATAGAAAATGCATAAATACATTTAAAGCTGAAAACGAGGATGGAAGCTGAACATTGTGCAGCTATTTCCGTCCCCATGATTGCACATGTTTTTTTACACTAAGCAGACATACGGTTAATACATATACCATGTACAAGCATTAAGGGGAATGCATTGTAGTGACTCTTTCGTAGTTACTTCATAATAATAATAGAAATATAACAACCTTATTCTGTTAGTAACGATTAGCTTAATTCGGACCTCAAAGAATACTTTCCTACATGCATTTTGACGCACAAAATAGACATTTACTTTTGAATTGGACCAATCTATGCCAAAACTCGCAAAATTTCCTGAATCATCAAATTAGATTCTCTCACTTTCCACTCCGGTAATTTTCATCCATTATAACATCCGAAGTTCTCCATTTTTCACCAAAACCAACACTTTTCAAGTGCGTGCTATTACAAAATCTTCTGTGAGGGTTTGGCAGAATGTACCTTTTCCATCATCTAAACCCTCTTCGGATCTAATATTTTGCATTAGTGTTTTTGCACAAAATAAATAAGTATTAAAGCAATGTCCGATTTATATACACTGTATTTGGTCACATGCGAAATGCATGATGAAAATGTGGGTTCCTATTCACTTTCTCTGTATTATCTCCAGTTTAACTATATATAAAATCATTCTTGCTTGATGAATCCAACAATGTACATTACTTTCTTTGATGCGTAAACAATTAGCGATAAATATAGTTGAACCACAGTAAAAATTAGAGATGGCAAAGGTTCCAATCAATTTTTGGATATGTGTGTGTGTTTGGATGCATTTGTCTGCTTGCTCCAGCGTGCCTGGCCACACTGTTTTGTCTTGGTTATAGTACTCTACTTAACACTTTTTGAAATGCTTTTATTCTTATTTTTTGAGGAAAAAAAGAAGCTTTTTGCCGGGGGATGCGGGCTTATTCTGACTATTTTTTGTTGTTTGTGAGTACCAGCGACCTTGGCCACACTGTTTTATCAACAGACTTGAAAATTAGCATTAGTCCTCCGATTGACCGTTTCTAAAGATAATTTGATTAAAAAAAAAGCTGTTTCAACCATTTGGAGCCTTTATTCTGACGCCCCCCATTTTGTGTGTTCAAGCAAATCTGGCATTGCCATCCATTTACAAACTTGGAGATGGACATCGATATTCTACAAAATTCCCTCCAAAAATTCTTTTTTGGTTTCAGGAAAAAGCATTTTAGATTCTTAAGAAACTAGATGTTTCTAACTCTATTTTTTGATGCCATAAACAAAATTTATTCCGACCATATTTATTCATTGATGGATTTTTTAAAATGTAAATAATACATTGAGTAACTATTTTCCCACTTTTTTGTTTCTTGATAAATTATACGAAGTGTAGGCATCATATCCCACCTGCAATCAACAACGTAGAGACTTTGTTTGACGCTTTAGATTATGGTGAGTATGGCTGGGAAGTTATCAGATATTTTAAATTGGTAGAATTCCATGGGTTTAACTTAGTATCCCGGCTATATTTGTCTTTAGAACAGCGTGGACACCTTGGTGTACTTTTTAATTGATTATGTCAACGAAATATCATTCACTCCAAACTTTGCTTTTGTGATTATAAAATTGATATTTTGTAAATTACTTATTATTGATCAGACAGATACGGGAAGGAAAATAAAGGCTGCAAAGTCCTTATCTAGAGATATGACAAATTGTTTCATAAGGCCTTAGTTTATGCGCAAGGGTGGTTTCAAAACATTCCAGGTATCTACTAATAGCTCCCACTTGATGTTGTTCATTCCCACATAGAATTTGAGCCACTGAGCTAGCCCCACATTCGGTAGTACAACAACGTGTTCCTGTAGTTTTAAAAAGCAAATATATTAAGGAGATCTAATGAAGCCACAATATAATGTCATCATTTAGTATCTAATGATCTCCCTGCCAAACTCACAATAATTTTAGGCTTCTAGCAAAGTCTTGACATTGTTGTATTTTAGGTAAAATGAGGAGCATGATATACCTTGAATTGCTTGCTCACCTTATCCATTGCCGCCATCGTGTAGAGTCTGAGACAAAAGTTGAAGCCAGTGTCTTAGTCTGACCACTATTAAAGATCATCGGATGCAAGGTATTCCCAAACAATCGTACTTGGAGGGAGAAAGCAGCTGGACGCAGCAGTAGCTAAGGACTTCTAAGGCAATCACAAAGCCAAAAAACTATGTGTAACTGGTTAAGATTATGATGAAAAACTACGGTAAAATACTTTTGCTACCCAGGGACGACAATCGCATAGCACGCTGTAATCAAGTATCAGAATTTAGTTTTTTAGTAAATCTACTGAATAGCGCGTACATAAATGCATTCATTGTGTGCAAAGTTTTTATGAAATGCTTAGCTTGTAGGAACCAATTTCTGAAATGAAATTCTTTTTCAGCGAAAAAGTGCAAAGTTTGCAAGACTCTCTCTCTCTCTTTCCCACTCTCTCTCTCTCACATATATGTATATATATATATATATATATATATATATATATATATATATACACATATAGTTCGTCAATTTGCTTGTAATGAGAAAACTTCCCGAAAAAAAATGATTCCAGAAATAATGTTAGGTACTGATGTAGTTTGACTATTTTTTCCGCCATAAAAAGATATCAATCTGTCTTATACGTTGGAGGAGAAGAAGAGGACGTAAAATCATGTGGCTTGGTGCAGTTCTTTATACTCTTTTCAGAGATTAATTTGCAGATGTCTACAAAATTACCTTTGGGGTCGACTTTGAGGTAATCATTGTTCGGAAGGAGGAATAAAACTATAAGGGTAGTAAAACAGACAAAAGAACCCTTTTTCTCGAAACAGGAAAAAATACTTCTTTCAACGGCACCTACGCACACGCACATGCATACATCTACAAGTAAATGATTACAAAATCTTTAGAAAAAATATATTTTATTACCCGTAGGATTGTGCCATTTACCTAACAAGCATATCTTTTCGGACCTTTTTTCCTTACTTATTAGAAAACAGATTTCTTAACACAGGTTTCTTCAGTTTTAAGTCAGTATATATATATATATATATATATATATATATATATATATATATATATATATATATATATATATATCAAGCGTACAGGGCAGCATCAATGATGCTTAAGGGCTTGAAATTCAGAAATTTAAATTATTATGTCAAAAAAAAAACAAAAAAAACTCTTTTCATTTTTTGACCCCCCCCCCATGAGTTATTTCTTGTGTGGGGAACCATTTACAATGAAGGCTTTTGCTGATCACTATTTTGCACCCGCCTCTCTTTTGAAAATACACAATTTTTATCAATCATACGAAACAAAAGGTGAGAGAAGTAACTTATTCGTTGATCACCCCTTCTTCCAATTTTTTTGATTGATCACGCTTAACACGTCACGTTGCAAAAATATGTTGGTCATGTGATGGATTTTTATTGAGACACAAGCCCGATCTCTCTTATACAAAACTAAAATGTCAGAGATCTCTGAATTATCGAGATCTCAAAGACTGGATGCCTATATTCCCACTCATAAGTCTGAACATTAATTTGAAAGCCAAAGAAAACATACAATTATAATAGGTGCTACAATGCTGTGTCCACTTGGTTCACAATGACAACGTCTACAAAACGAACAATAACAACGACATCCCTTGTCGCCGTCGAACTGTGCCAGAAACTACAGACAATAGGGTATGGTTTTTCCAAAAGGATTCATGACTTTTCTACTAATATATTTCTGTGTGTAGTTTTGAGTTTTTTCTGGTGTTGATTACCGAGAGTTTAATACCATTGACTTAAAAACGCACGTTATTTGGATCACAGTGACAAAAGAACTTTCAATTCATACCGACTTGACAAACGTTATTTGTTTTATAGTTGTCTTTTTGATGGTTTTGCGAAATAATGAACTTTCTCGTTCAAGAAAATGAGCAAAAAACATGTTCATTATCAAATGAAAGAAATAGTGCTGACACAAGTATGATGAAGGAAAATCTTTAAAAAAAAAGACCCTTACTTGAGGCCTTCTATCAGACTTGTATTAATGAAGGATTGTTGTATGAATACACATGATACATTTATACATCTCCCCTTTTCTCTCTCTCTCTCTATGTATATATTTGTATGTCTATCTGCCTGTGTCTCTCACTCTTTCTAACTATAAGTAGATTGGGGTGTGTATCTGTGCGCGAAGATGGGAGTATTTATATGCGCAGAAATTGAGACGTACGAGCGTGCAAATGGCTTCATTAAAATCGATTGATAATGCTATACTTGTTTTTATTCTGATAAGTTGAAATTTCTATTAATGGCATTTGGTGCTAGTTTAATGCATTCATCCACAACCTGGTTAAAGAATCCGTTGTTAATAAGGATCTTTTTCATATTTTAAAATTCGTAGCAGACAATTGTATTGGGGTAGACTAGTTGAGATTAAGGATTAAATGAGTGCAATACTTCAGAATTATCAAAAGACCAGATAAGAGGTTTTCTGAAACGGCATAGTTTGTAGTGGTTGCGTTCAGTTGTAATGAGTATCTATTGGCTGTTGTCCAAAGAGGGAAATGTCGCCAACCGTTGACAAAGCATCATTGCCTAAGCTTATTGACGCAAGGAGTGAATAGAAGCTCCCTTATCAAATATGAGCCAACAAAGATTAGTGTGGCAAAAATTGCTGATACTTTTAATCAAAGTGAAGGAAGGAATGCGGCACAATACACTATCAATGGACACGGAAGGGTTGGAATTCTAGCTTGCATTATTACAAGAAGGTCACCTGGAGTGATGAGTCTTAGTTTCTCCTGAATTAGACAAATGGCTTGGTACGTGCATCATTAACCTATATGATCTGTGGCACCAAGATACACTGTGAGAGAACAGCAAACTGGTGGAGATAGTACGATGTCTTGAGCAATATTTTTCATGGAAACATAGGTTCTTATTCATGCATGCATACTTTGTCATGTACTGCCATGTTCAACCTAATTGAAGACCAGGTATATCCCTTCATGGTAATAGTTTTCTATGATGGCAGTTACATCTTTCAACGGGTAAATGCGCTCTGCAAGACTGCACAAGTTGTACAGGAATGGTATCGGCACATGAGAAAAACATCACTGTGTTACTCAGGCCACCAACCTCCCCAGATCTCAATCTCACTGAGTATCTATGAGACGTGTTGGGTCAACAAGTCAGTTCTGCAGAACATCCATCACTTAACTTGCTGCAGTTAAAGAACCTGCTGTCAACATCCTAGAGCAAAATCCAAGTAGATACCTTTACAAGTCTCGTATAGTCTGATTATATATATATATATATATATATATATATGTGTGTGTGTGTGTGTGTGTATGTGTATATATGTACATATATACATGTATATGCGTGTGTATATATGTGTGTGTGTATATGTGTGTGCATATATATATATATATATATATATATATATATATATATATGAAAATAATAGTCACCAGCTAAGAAAAACCTGTTGGGAGCAGGAATCACAGACTGGAAGATATTTGCTTACCCATGTTTCATTACAAGTTAGTTCACTATTGCTAACCAACCTCCTAAATGTCTTTTTCAAATACCTGACATGCACAGTTTGATTTCAAATGAAAGAAACCCGTAAAATGCTCTATTATATCATTCAGCGTAGGGGGTAATAGGTGGGGATTGTCTTCTGTCTGATAGGGTCAGCTTAGAAAAAGTGGGAGAGGTAATTGCAGACTGGGAGATATACACTTACGTATGTCTACTTATAAGCTCGGAAGCGAAAGTTTTCAACCGTTACCAGAGGTGTTACCATCAGTTCTACTAGTTAAGTCTGGACTTATATTGTGGCATCTAAATAAGTTTGAGTGCAGTTTTTTTCTTCAGGGGATTGATTTCGACCTGGGCTTCAATAAGCTCAAGCTGATTCAGTGTCAGGTCACTCCTTTGAGGTAGTAGCAGACCAATATAGTCAACGCTCATCTCCTCTTAGAGGAACGTTCAAAACAGTTGTAGACAGCTCTCTCATCAAGGATCAGTCTTTAGAGTTACCGTCAGCCATGCTCTCCTGATCCTTCCCCAAAGGGATGGCAAAACTCTTAAGCCAATCTAGGAATCTACCAACTATGGGATGTATTTGTCCCGTGATTTCGTCACATGTCAGTCTTACACTCGGATCACCACCACGCAATGGCTGCAGACCCCCATTGCTAGCTCTTATCTACTGGGAGGACCCCCTACAACCCTACAACCTCAGAATCCTGTCCTATCTGTCTGAAGACCATACGATGAAAACCCTTAGTTTGAAGTGTAGGGTGAGCCAGGCTTCACCTTAAAAATCCATTGCTCAGTATGGGGCTTATTCCGCATACATATACTCAATGTCTATGGTCCTACTGCTGTGGGAAACCACTCAAACTTTTTTTGATTGCAAAGTCATTCATTTATTCATTTTACTGTTTTGGAAGTATATATATATATATATATATATATATATATATATATATATATATATATATATATATATATATATGTGTATATATGTATATTGGTAATAAGGATATCAAGTTGTATTTATCCTGAATATCTCTAATAAAATCGAGCAAGTATAATAAGTGAAAGGTATATATAAACACTTATAAGTATTTTATAATTTGAATATATATTTTTGGGTCATTGGTTTTATCCAAACATTTTTTTCCGCTTAAAGCACTTACTTTGATCTTGCGCACGCACGTGTATGTATGTGTGTGTGTGTGTGTGTGTGTTGTGTACGCATGTGTGAGTGTGAATGTTGTGTGTGTGTGTGTGTGTATATATATATTTGCGTTTTTGTTGGTGCGTGGGAAAATAAGAGAACATTAGAGAGAAAGAGAGTTAAAAGGGAAAAAACTGAAAGAGTTGGAGAATGATTATCAAGAGAGAGAGAGAGAGAGAGAGACAGAGACAGAGACAGAGATAGAATTGGTGAATGAACGAAACGGATTATTGGCTTTTTTTCTCTCTGATTAAGAGTGATTTGTTTTTTGTTTTTTTGTTTTGCCGGATATGTGAGTCTGGCAGGAAATATATGTCTGGCCGGAAAAGCTGTTCTCACTGAGAATCCCTTTCCGAATACGTAAACACATAGCATTAAAGAAAAACATAAACGGCGATCATTGCTACGAATTTCAGATTAAATAATGACTGACAAACAAAATTTCTCTAATATCTTAACCTACTCGACCATTGTTTTCGGTCCAGTTCACACAGTAGCCGACTTTAGGTGACTTGTCTGAGGTTCAATTTCTGGTGTTCAGTCAGTAAATTACGAGATGTCGATTACATACGAATACAAATGAATAGGAAAAAATTCAAACATGAAACTACAGAAAGTCTTATAATTAAAAATCAAGTTATGCTTTAAGAATCCTTTGAGCCAACTTTTGTCACATTACGAATCACTGGAAACTATAATCGATGTGTAAAAGTTTGGCACTTGAACATTTAAGGTGTTTTTTTAAGTTCAATAATCTTCTCCGGTTCTTTCCATTAGCAGTTAAAAAAGATTTATGTTGATGTGTTTTCTGATGGCTCTAAATTGTTCTGGGAATATTCAGAATTTTTAAATACAGCTTGTAATGTTTCGATGTATTTAAAGTCATACCAAAACGAATTTAATGACAACCAACCAAATTTGCTGAATTTAGAGAGTCATCACCTTGTCCTAGACATAATTTGTCAAGAAATGCTAAAATTTAGTAAACACATTCATTCACACCAAGAGGCGAGAGCTTTCCGCACATCATTAACTTGCATAAGCTACTGGTTGTTAATTTGTTCGTCATTGGACATCCTTCAATGGCTATATACGAAAAAGCAGCTGCTTCTAAAATAATCTACATGTACGATCATTTGTGTGCAAGCTAGCATATTTGCCTGGGGTTGAACTTATTAACAATTTATTCAACGATGCCAGAAACATAAAAAATGGCTCGGAAAAAATGATTTTCTCGGTGGGAAAATTATTGATAATCATGTAGCTGTAAACGTGATAAGATTGGAAAAGCAGACAATTGGGAAAGCAGACAATATTAGTCTGATGTAATTCTTGGTTAGGAATATTGCGCTTTTGCGATAAACTGGAAGCAAAATTATGAGCAGAACCAAACAAAATATGCACAAAGGTCAGTAGAGAGTCACTCAGTCTGTATCATGCAGGGCTGCGATAGAACATGTTCTGATATCTCCGAAATACGAAAAACACAGCGTGAGAATAATTTTCATCAATAAAGTGCTTTCTGATAAATCATCGCTTGAATTGTTCAGACCGAATTTATAACCAATCAGAACTTTTACAGCAGTTTCCATCTGCAAAGCTTGCATTTTGTGTGTATGTTGTCCAGGGGGAGGGCATGCATTTAAAGGCGTGTCAGTGATCAAAGTAAACAATGAGGCAATATTCATCATGATCAGCCTTGATCGTTGGACATAGACCTTCCCTAATATTCGCCAGACCCCCCTATCATGGGCTTTGTCGAGCCAATACTTTCTTAACTTATTTAGTTCGTCTTAACATCTCGTATTCTGCCGACCGTGGTTACGCATATGATCTTTGGAGATCCATGTTGTGAGTCGTGATGTCCATTTAATGTCTGCCATTCTTGCAACATGACCAGCCCATTGCAATTTAAGTTTTCTTATAGATTCTGTGATTTCTTGGACTCCTGTTTTTCCCCTGATATATTGCGCTGTCTTGTGATCTCTCCATGTGAGGTTAAGCATGATTCTTTCATGTGCATGTTGCATGCTCCTCAGTTTTAGGGCCAGTCTCTTAGTTAGGTTCCTTGTTTCAGTTCTATAGATTACTATTAGGAGCATGCATCGATTGTATACTCTCCTTTTTAAGACGAATGGGATTTTCTTGTTCTTGAAGTTTGAGCTTGCTCTGCCGAAGGCTTGTCATCCTAAAGTAATCGTTCACTTAATTCTTTCTTCTTTTAAGGGTCTCATCGAGATTTGTTGACCTAGGTAGATGAAGTGGTCTACTTTCTCCAGTTCTGCGTTTTCAGTCTTGATCGTGATGTGATTATTGCTCATGCCCTTTGTTATGCTGAAATTCATGTTAAGGCTAACTTTCTTCCTTTCTTCGTTCAGTTCATCTAGCATTAGTTGAAAGTCGTGGAGGTTCTTTGCAAAAAAGACGATTTCGTCTGCAATTCTGAGGTCGCTTAGATATTCGCTGTCTTTTATGATTCTTTGATTTTTTCCAGTCTTGGTTCCAGAAGATCATCTGAATATATATATATATATATATATATATATATATAAAATCAGATGATGAAGTGAATCCAATATATCCTCACTTGCCTGAATATGTTAATGAAACTTCTAAACCAAGTGAAATATTTTACTTATCTATGTCTTTAATAATAATAATAATAATAATATATCTCTCTATCTATCTATCTATCTATCTATCTATATATATATATATATATATATATATATATATATATATATATATATATATATATATATATATATATATATGTATATATATATATATATATATATATATATATATATATAATAAAGTGAAAAATTTCACCTGGTTCAGAAATTTCATTATCATATTCAGGCAAATGATAATATATTGGATTTATTTATACCGTACGGTAATACAAAAATAAATCAAGCCCGAAAGATATATATATTATACCTAATCGGTAAAATTGTCAAATTAACGAATAACAATAGAAATTTACATATAAAAAATGTTTTGATTGGTTAAACTCTTGATCAAGTGAAGATTACGTATTCATTTATTTTTTCACAAGAACAACGTGAATATATAGCTTCAAATATTTTTTGATTATTAAATATGTAGATTCCATTCAATCGATGTTTTTTAAAATCAAAATAATATTGAAGAAAATAATTTTTTACTGTCAAAAGTTAATGTAATCGATAAGTAAATGCGTGCTGTTATTCACCAACACACACACACACACACGCACACATATATATCTATAAATACAAATACATTTGGATATATTTTCATTGTGTTACATTCAATGTACATGCAGACTGACATACGCACATTTATATAAATGTCATATCTCTAGGCATACTTCTCCATCGTCATATGCGAGCAGTACACTCCTTGAACTTGGAATTGTTTAAAAAGGTTAGAAGAAAAAGAAAAATGAGAAGTCACTCCGCACACCACATGCTGAATTCGACAATGTAAAAAACTAGTACCAGCAAAAACCAGAGACTGCATTAGAAAATAAAGAGAATAAAAGTCTTGGAGTTTGACATACAGGCGAGAAAGACGGATCTGATAGTCGTAAACAATGGGGAGAGGACCTGCGAGATTGTAGCCATGGTTAAACCAATGGACCGCTGGGTGAATGTGAACGAAAGCAAAGTAAAAAAAAGACAATATGGAAAAAAATTGTCGTAATGCAACATTATTTATACAACGTATCTTTTCATAAAACAGCAAGAATTTGGAATCACGAGATATGTCTGCTACGTTAAGTCCTATAGCTTAGTTACTGAATAGCAAAAGGTGAGTTTGAATATTGGCATTCTATCTTTCGAAAGTGGACAGACAAGGTTAAATATTGTAGGAACATGATCATAAAATTCAACTAGTAATCCTCAATTACAAAGAAGAAACTTACTTACGCAAGAATATAAAAATACCTGAATGGGGCAGGGGCACAGGAAAAAGTGTTTTCATGCCTCTATTGATCAATGAGAAACGGATATTAACAAAAGGTTACACGCCTTTTCGACCTCTCTTTCTCTCTCCAGTCTGTTGTCCGGATAAATCAAGGTTTCTTAACAACAGAACTGCAATTCGTCTTGTATATCTCTACTCCCTACCCTAAGATACATCGTTTCACACAACCTACGTACACCATTGAAAACTATATATCATTACAACGAGAACCTTGACCGTCACTACGCAACATTCACATGAGAGAGAAAAACAAATTCTTCAAATGTCACACTTTATATTCCGAAATTTGTCATAAAAACGCATATGAAACCCTATTAAATACTGTAACAAAACATTTACAATGTCCATATGTTTTACTGAATTAGCAGTCTTGAACTGACAATAAAACGAAGTGTATTGACAATTGTAATCGTGGTTTATGGGGAAATTTCCTGACGTTTTCGACTCTAGTTGTACACACTATGCCAGTTGTGCCCAAATGTTAAAAATCCCAATTTTGGAGGAGGTTGGTAGCTGACACATTGATGAAGAAATAGATCCCTTGCGCATTTAAATATTTAAAGATGCATTTAGCAGGTGGCCAGGAAATTCATCTGGCCTCAACCTCAACGAGAATCTCGAAGCAACCATGGAGGGGCTTGTTAAAAATCCACTTGATTTGTTCAGAAGTTAGCGGTATTCTGAACAATATTCGATGCTGGTGATTTGAGAAGTTTTGGGGAAAATCAAAAAGCAAAAAAATGATCAAAAGGTCCCTTCATTCATTTGGAACTGGGTAGGATTTTGTGAGGCCTTCTGTTTTGAAGTCAATCTTGAAATATCGATTTTACGTTGGTGTAGTCCGTCTGTTTGTAAGATATTTTTTTATTACATTTCTAGTGGCTTGCATTCGGTTACATTATTTGTAATCAACTTTCATGTTTGTTCAGTAGTGAGCACATTGTTTTTTCTCATGTGCTTTGGTTTTTTAAGCTTTTTTCTTTTTGTGAAGCACCAGGGTAAAGCAACTGTCAATGCCCATAATCGTCTTTCAATTTGGATTGATATCACCCGAGTAAGTTAATTTTATTACTGAAGACAATCAGTTACTAAATGAGATGAGATTTCCCTATTTATACAAGATCGAGGTGAAATGGTATCGTTGCTTTTTCACTAGATTCATATTGTTATAAACTGATCTATTTGCACAATTGCACTCATCTTGCTTCTTAGAGTTCTACTGGCTTTATGGATAATAGCGTTGGTGTTGTGCAATCTTAGGGTCAAACAGTGTATTGCGTATATATTTTGGTGTAACGGGAAAGGCAAAAAGGGCTAAAAAGAACGAACTAACTTGAAATAATTTATTGAACGAGATATCCCCTGGCATAGAGAGGGGAATAAGAGCATTCCACCCACGGGGATTACATGAAAGTTTTGATTGGTTCACACAATGCAATAGAGATCTAAAGAAAGCTGGAGAGTTCAGCAACAGAACCATTGTAACAATATTAGTCAATCTGACGACACTTTCTTGAATAGATCAATGTGTACTAATGATAATTCCTCATAGTTATTTTCAAGCTACTTTCTAACACGCATTATATATCACATTAGCTCCATTAGTATAATTGTAAGATTTGTCTGGTGGAATAAAGAGCTGTGTATTTCTCAACGGTAGAAGTCGACACGGCTGGATATTTTGGGCGGCAAAGGGGATAATTACCCTGTGCTCCTCAACTCTCAGGCTCTCTCAATACAAAAGTATTATGATAATAAAAAAAAGTTTCTTTAATGAAAAATGAATGAATGATTACGGGTTGGAATTATTTAAATAAATGATTAAAATTACTGCTTGTTATTTGGGTCTAAAGTAATTGGAGAATGGGTTATGAAAATAAATTTGTCATACGTAAAACTCTACTTGGAGTTTAGCTGGCATATATTTACATGTAGAGATGTTTTTATATCAGATATAAAACTAATTCAACCTGTCTACAAATTAACATGTATAGATGCATTTACTTCAGATATATAACTCATTTAACCTTTCTATGTAGGGATAACTTGTCAGTTTAAATTTCTTGCAATAAATGGACTTTGACGTGCAAAGCTTTTGTTTAATTGCCCTGTATGAGGAGTCCATCCAACCTGAAGTGCCTCCAAGCCTTCTCTGGAAGTCGGGACTAAGTCAAAGTGAATGCCAGGATCTTGAATGCTGACTTTCAAGGCAGGTCTTTTCCTCTTGATCTGGCTTGCTGGTTATGTATGCATGTATCAAACATTTTTTTGCCTTTTGAAAATCCCTCCAATAGGTTTTGAGTTATGGTCCAATTTGCAAAATGATTTTAGGCTAAATTGACTATAAGCTTACGCACGTGTGTTTTTTTTTTAATTCAAACTTTTTAGCGATCCAACAAAAGGCCAGTGAAGCAACTTGTTCCTTGATCACACCTCATTCCAATTTTTTTATTTGATCACCCCCAAAATGGTATGCTGCCCAAAGATATTGATCGTGTGACAGTTTCTATTGAGTAACGAATGTATCTTGTTATGCTTATAATTATTCTCTATATCATAAATTCAATCATTGAATATACATGAATTCGAAGATCATAGACGATGTATTTCGAGGGAGAACCTTTTACTTTCGTCAAGAATTGAGCGATTCATTTTTCGATGGAAAAATAATGTAACAATTGTTA